>JAPKLY010000314.1:5183-89702 GCA_026898435.1 Prunella vulgaris
TAAGTTAAATATATATACATATAACATAACATTTAATATATATAATATAAAATTCTAATTTGGTTCGGGGTATTACAAAATCAATAAAAAAATTGATATATTTATCATATTCTAAATTTACTTCCGAAACTACCAAAACATATAACAAAAATAATTCAAATAGTCAAGAATGTTGTACAGAAAACTCCAAGCCATATGCGTGGAGTCACTCTCAATGAGCTCATGAAATTGGTGAAGCCATTTACAACAAAAAGAAAAAAAAAGACCTCATCTTCTAATCTATAAATTAAAAAATCTAATTTCACACTTCTTTCCTGAATAATAGAAACATCAACATTTTAGAGGCTATTTTGATTATTGCTCACTTGAGTAATCGATATTTTGAGTAGGGATATTATAATTGATATTTTGAGTAGGGACATTATATAATCTTGAGAAGTGTGATTCTGGATCTATACAACTAATAACTGAACTTCTTCATAGAAATAGATAAATATATATATATATATATATATATACATAGAGCAGAGAGAAGAAATGAGAGAGGATACTGACAATAGGGAACATGCAAGAGAGAAAACCTAGGTCCTGCTTGTGGAAAACTTCACAAGATGCTCTTAGCACATTATTCAAAGGCCGAGGTGTCTTCTTCGACTTTGAGACAAGGAAAAATGCAGCAGTAGCAATAAACTACAGTTATATACAGATAAAAAAGTTAGTTGTTGAATAGATAGAGCAACACAATTTTAATGATTCCTTGGTGTTATAATGTTAGTTCAAATCCTGAGAAAGTTCTCCCCAAATCAAGAAAAATTATAGATTTCATTTCAGTGATTCCTTGGTTTTAAAATGTTAATCTCATTTACAATGCACGGTGGTCATGGAACTGATACTCACAAATCTATCATGAGAGGCATGAGAACGGCGAACAAAGAAAAGATGACACGAGACCATGGCAGCTCCGGTAGTGGTCAGTGGTCTGCAAAAATGAACGAAAAAATACACATCTTAATGCACAAACTCTAAAAAAATTAAGCACAACACTTCACAGCAATTTTAATATAATATCTTGCAAGAATATAGTTTACAGATCAAGCCGAAGTCCAAGATTCTAAAGGAAGGCACAATACGAGTACTACAAACGTGTCTCGCGCAGCACATCAATGCCATCTTTTCTCCATTGTTCCAGTTGTAGTTATCAGCAACAGTTGCTTTCATGCCTATACTAATGTTTTCACCATACGATAACATACAATCACCATGTAATTGACCAGCTCGTGAACGGCAAGACCTTGCAAGAGACATGAGTATCTTCCAATTCCTGAAAGTGATTAAACATGCAACAATAAGACACAGAATAAAGTTTAATAAATAATCAAACTAACTTTAGAGAATTACAAACCACCGATCCTTGAGTGTATAAGAAATAGATTTAGTCAGGCAGCCACCACAGGATAAGTTATCTCGTTTACAGAAAAAAAAATTGCAATGATAGAATAACTTTACCAATCAGAAACTAATCACATTCTTCTATGGTGAATTATAACTTACCTTTAGTTATGATTAGGTATTGAGACAACATACATGCTAAAATACTTTAAAAGTTCAAGAAAGTGCAAACCCAATAAATATTCAATAAAATCGTATGTCTACGAATCAGGATAGTGGAATCTGAAAACTGTTGCTTGACCTAAACAAATCAATATAATCCCCTGGCTTAAATCTAATACCAAATAGTTCACCCAAACACAAGATTAGAAATTAATATTCAAAACTTGATTCATATGATCACAAAATTGAGCATTTTTTTAGCTCATAAACCAATCCGGCCGCTACAATTCCATAGGGAATTTCTAGAACTGTGCAAGGGAAAGAATCACAAAAATAAAGTAAGGCTATTTTCTCATCAGTCGAAATCAAAGAGAAAACACAACCAATTTTACCTCAAAAGTAGGGTAGACGTCAAAGATCAAGATCAAATAAGTACACGTGTTCGACCGTCGATCTGTCGACAGAGATGGCACACGTTCCGTCTAACCGTTGATCTGTTAATCCTAATGCGAGCCTCATGGTTTCCCGTGGATCCCCGGAAGATCAAGCAACATTCTCATCGGCCGTCAATCCATTGTCATTTGAAGATGCGTAATCGTGTTCGGCCGACAATCCCTAGTCAAATATGGCACGCGTTCCATCAGGAGCGGGAGACCTAGCCGCTTCCTTCTGGGCTATCAGTCCGTTAATCCTAATGTGAGGCTCATGTTTGCGATGAATGCGAGCCTCACAGTTGTCCGTGGTTCCAATATTTGAAGGAGGAGAAAGGAAGAATTTGGGGGAAGTGTTTGAACCAGCAGACGGAAAGGCGTAGGTATTTTATTTGGAGTGAGCGTAACTGTATGGGGCGAAATTTTTGAGGGGCGAAGTCGTCCAAAAATGTTTTACAAGTCCACTAGTATAGTACCACTACCACGTATTACGTGTGATTTTTTAGTATTTTTTAATAAAATTAATATTATTATTATAATTAATAGTTAATTAAAAATTATTATATAATTAGTTTAAAACTTGAGTAGGGGTGGCATACCGTACCATACCGTACCGCCCATACCGTATACCGTACCGAAATTTTAGGTATGCATTTTTGCATACCGATACCGTACCGAAATTTTTGGTATACCGAATTTCGGTATACAAAAAATGCATACCGCATACCGTACCGAAAATTTCGGTATACCGTACCGTACCGATATTTCGATATATACTGATCTATACCGAAATACCGGTCCATACCGAAATACCGACTATGTCGGTATACCGCCCATACCGGTATATACCGTCATAACGGTCCATACCGAAATAATTGAAGTATAATTTTAATTAAATAAAAATAAATTTAATATTAAATTTTAATATTAAATTACCAAAAGTATATACCGGTATACCGAGATACCGAAATATTTTCGGTATACCGGAATATTTTCGGTATACCGGTTTATACCGAAAATATTTCGGTATTTCGGTATATACCGGTATACCGAAAATTTTAAAATTCTATACCGATACCGTACCGAAAATATCGGTATGGTATCATACCGTACCGAAATTTTCGGTATACCAAAATTTTTGATAAATTCGGTATTTTTCGGTATGATAAATACGGTATACCGGTATTTTCGGTATTTGCTCCACCCCTAAACTTGAGTACTAATATTTAATTTATTATTAAATTAAAATTCATATATAGTTAGAACAATAATTATTATACTATTTTCTAGATATATATAATTGTCATATGCACATAAAAATATACTCCCTCCATCCTTAACACCTTTGAGAGTGCACGTAGATTAAAAAAAATATATTTCTAAAATAAAGTAGTTGTACATGAATAAATATGTGTATAATTTTTTGAGTGTACACACAAATTGATATTTTCCATTTTTAAAAGAGTGCAAATTAATATGAAACAATACAAAATAAAAAGTACACAAATTAATTTGGAATGAATGGGAGTATAATTCTAATATGCTACTGACTTAAATATTAATAATTGCCAAATGTACATACATACGATCTTACAGGGAGACAATATATGGCAATATAAACATAACAAGTTGACGCATAATCAAAATTTTAAAAAAAATTAAAATATTATAAGCAAAAGTAACTCTTTATTAGCATAAAAAGGAATTTCACAAATTATTCATGTTTTTAATCCTGCATTTTGGTTTATCACACCTAATTAATCAGTGGTACGTTAGTTTTTAGATTTATAAATTTGAGAAGTCATGATTTTGCACTTTTAGATTTTGAATATCGATCTATACATATATAATAACAAAATTTTATATTAAATTGATTTTTTTTTTTTGTAAAATTTTGAAACTTCTAATATTCTACATCATATAGCTCGGGTGGCTTAATACATTATATATTTTTTAATATTATATAAATTATATTATTATTTTTGAGAAATATATTTATTTATATATATATATATATATATCTAATAAAAAATATTCTATCCAAACTATATATTAATTTTTATTGTCATTTTTTTTCAAATCAATAAGAAAGATATTGAAAAATCACTTTATTGTTTGATTTAATTAAATTTATTGTCATTAGTTTGTAAAAATATAAAAAGTTCTTAAAAGTAAAATCTTAAAAGTTCTATGGAAGCCCAATCTCTAAATTTTTATTTTATGTGTTAAATATAAAAGTCTTGTGTCCTATTTGCATTCAATGCATGCATAATTTTTACAACTATAAAGTAATTTGAATAATAGTTGATATTTTAATTTTTGTTTTGTGACCCCTTCAATCTAATTTTTATTTTATTTTAATGTGCATATGCATTTTCAGTATTTCTCCAAGTAGACGAACTAAGACAGATTCTTTCATAATTTTACAAAGATGAGGTGTGTGTCACTATCTGCATATGTCAATAAACAACAAATTTATGATCCAAGAGGTTAAGCAAGTCAAACTTCCTATTAGTATATATAATTAAGAATAAATTTATTTTTATAAGGTTATCTTATGCATGAATATACATTGTGCTATGCAATTCTATATATAAAAGGGGAAGATATTGCACAAGCTGCTGCCACCTGTCGAAAACGATACTCTATTCTTTTTTCATGTGTCACCCCTTATATTTTATACTCCCTCCGTCCTAGAGGTGTTTTCACCTTTTGGATGATACAATTTTTAAGAAAAGTAAAGTATTGTGTAAAGTTAAATTATTAAAATAATGAGATTAGTTGAATTGTGAGGATAAATTTAAAATAATAATTTTTATTTATATGATGTGAAAATAATTATGAAACGAACGAAAAAAGAAAATGAAAATAATTATGAGACGGAGGGAGAAAAAAAATTAAATCAGACCTGCCTGCATTCTTTGATTATTAGTGGGAGTAAATAAAAGAAACGGAATGAAATTTATTGCCTCCTTAGAAGTTAGAATCCGACGGCCACAGAGGTGACGAAGCATCCGCACATCTAAGTTGTTTTTATTAAAAGGTAGGATTAATTATGATATTGAAGTCGAATTACAAAATATGGTGGTCTAAAAAAAATGTTATAATTAGGTCTAGAGACAGACGACGCCGGGAAATGCTAAATATTCGCCACTCCATCATCACCGGCGATCACTTCTGACCGTTCGACTTCTTACGGTTTCCTTCCCCCCTACTCTCGGCCGGTAGCCGTCGTGAAAATGAAGTTCCAAAACACCCTACTCCTGGGGCTTTCATCGAGGAAGAACTTGTGCATCAATCCCAGGGTTGTATCGGCGGAGAATTGGGATTCGGTTGATGCTGCTTGTAGAAAGCTTACCGCGAGTCGACGGTTGAAAACCCGAATATTCCGACGGGTGATTTCTTCGAGAATTATGAGAATGCTGCATCAGAAGCGGTGTTGCATCCTGGAGTTTATACTTTGCAGGTTTCGCCCTTTGTTTCTTTTCTTTTTTTTTTTTTTGAATGCTGTATTTTGAGTTTAAGGCATTCTATTTGTGGAATTTTTGTTGTTCTGTCTTTCTTTATATGTTAAAATTTTCTATATTCAGTTTAAATGGTAACTGAGTTTACTGAATTTTCTTTGATTGGTTTATGTTTTAATGACTTTTAGCATCTCACTGATTCTCTTGGATTGATCTGTTGGACATTTTATTGAAATTTGCTCAAGGTTCTCAATTCTATGGCAAATAATAGGACCTAAGGGTATGTTTGTTTTGAGACTACCACGGATGGACGTAGGACTTTGCGATCACGTCTCTACACGAGTTTGGGATGTAACATCCCGATTTCACATCCCAAACTCAATCCACACCTAAAAATACCTATTAAACCTATTATTACTCTTTCCAACACAACACTCATAAAATATCTATTATACCTATTATTATACCTATAAAATCAATCATTATCACACTTTGATTTGACATAAAGTAACATCCTACCCTACTAAAATCCCAAAATAAACACACACTTTTACTATTCATCAAGATTTTCACATCTCAGGATTTCAAAGTCTTGACTTCCCACGACCCCCTTAATCCCAAAACAAACGTACCCTAAAGAATTTCTCCTGAATTTTGTTTAATTTTATTATTGCTCAAGGACTTGAGTGCATTTGGTAAACAAAGAGGTTGGTGCCGCTACTTTTTGGCGCTCCATATGGTGCAATTTGCGAATGTTGTGGTATATAGACTTGCTTGATCCCAAAGTTACTGGAATCATATCAAAGGAAATGCAGAGAGACTGTTGTAGTATTTGATGAAGCCCATAATATTGATAATGTGTGTATTGAGTCTTACATACTGCCACGTAACAATATAAAGGTCTTACAATTATTTCACAAAAACCCTCCATTTGTTTATTTTTTTAGTCAATCGAAAAAAAAAGAAGCAGTTTCTTAATAACATTAATTGGTTTAATAGTTGTAAAAATCCAGAAACACTCATCTCTGCTGCCTTCCTTCCCTTTTTTCCTCTCCACTCCAAGGAAGCGGCACAATAAGTTAAAGGAGCCAAAGAAGCGAATGTCTCCCTCTCTCCCTGTGTTTTAAGTGCATTAATTTTCTTCTAAGATACACTTGAGTTCCAGACAGGGAAGTGAACAACAAAATTCATTATTTAAAGCTTTTGCAGAAGGCGAGTTGGAGGAGGAGAATAACGAGAATAATCTGTACAAGTTTCTGATGTATAGGATGAGTCGGATTATCAAGAGTGAAATGTTGGATACTAAAAGAAAATGCTAGAAATTTATGTGTATCTGTAGTGTTTACTTCTACTTGGATTTGGATCTACTGCAATATTCGATGTTCATGATTATGGGTTCTGTTTTGTGAATAAATTTAAATGTAAGTGCGAAAAGAGTAAGTGGAATGCCAATTGTTAACTGGGCTTTCTAGGCAAGATGTGTTCGTTCCACACACCATTGTCTGAATTCTCTTTTAATACTTTTGCCTTAGATTTATTACATTCATTTCTCAGACATATTTCCTTCATCACTTCTTTGGTAGAAGTAGTTAAGTTACACGGTGATGTATGTGTAATTAAATAGAACTTACCATTTGGTTTACTAGTAATGAAGAAGCACTTATTATAATGTTCTGATTTCGGTAGTAGAATGTCAGATACATAATTTGTTCTGGAGTTAGTCTTTTGTGAGACTGTCTCATGACATGAGTCAACTAAATGAAATATAAATTTAGCATGGTTCATTACCACTTTAGTAGGGGATGAGTGTTAATTTGTGCAAGCTTTTGTCTTTGTTCTGAAATTGAAAGTGCTGATATGATTTTCCAGATTAGGGGGTTTAACAATGTTGTCCTTGCTTATGAACAGGATATATTAACTAAACAAGAACAGAAGAACAATTGCCAGTAAGTTACAACTCCCAGGAGACGATTCATTTCTGTTACACGTTACTTATTGCAACATCAAGAGTTTTGCTTCTGAAGTTCGGTTTTCTTTACAAGTAAGATCATTTTACCATTATTTTCCCTCTGCCAGATGCTTGATCTTTCGTTTCATTTTGTCATACATATGTGGTTTGTACTGGTTAACTGTATATTTTTCTGTCATTTTTTATAATATGAGCATCCCTATTATTTTTTAAGAACATATTTGTTGGTTGGCTGTGCTTTGTGTCGTGCACTTCAGATTGCAAAGACCAAAATAGGTACAAATATCAATATCAAATGATAGATTTCCAGATTTAGGACAAGGACTCGGTTACTGTAGGTGTTAATTTTTTTAACAAAAAAAGTGTTGACTTAGCTTTATTCCATCTTTTTTGAGCTTCACTGAGACCGACTCCAATCATTCCTTCTACCCTTTTTCCATTTAGTTATTCCCTATCAAGAACCAGTTAATGCATAAATCCAAGTTCTTACTGATTACCCTGCTCCACATAATAACAAAAAAATGGGTTCACTAAGCTTTATATTGTCTTATTTAAAGTTTTTATTTTTGAAGCGTGGAGACGAAGAAGCATTCGTCTGTCTTTCACCTTTGAAATAGAGCCCAAATACCTAAATTCAAAGTGTAAGCAATCCGACATGCAACGGAAAAGGAAATTTTGGAAAAAGCATCCAAGGTAGCACCCAGTCTCATTTTCTTATACTCAGTTTTTGATCTGGCATGTCTTCTGGTAATTGAGTTTGTGCTTTATCAGAACCCCTTTTAAGTTGGCATTGCCAATGTAAATCCACTTGCTCCCTTCTGATATTCCGCATTTAATTCAAATTAAATTGTTTCTATCACCACCATGACTTCCAGAAACCTAAATCTGTTTTTTTTTTAAGATTTAACTACAATATTGCTATATTGTCTAAACGATGAAGGAGACTTGGGTAGTTCCCCTACGAGTTATTGTAGGATCAAATTGATGTTAACTTGCTGTGGTGCTTTTAAAGAAGCAAAATTTCCTAAAACTCTTCTTCATTGAATTCATAATAAATTGCCATGTTCTGTAGCATGGTTTATCATAAGGAGGATAGCAGAAGCCTTTCAGTTTAACTAAAATTTTGAGTGTGTTTGCAAATTGGCATTGGATTTATGGTAATCACTTGATATTTCTTAAGTAATACCTTCTGGCTTCTTGCATTTACTATAAAGTGGTCCAAATTGTTGCTTTCAAAGTTGCACAAGTTTGATGTATTATGTAGTGTTGCTCTCTGCTTCCTATATTTACGACTTTTTAATTGCTTCAAGTTGTGAAATGATTTGTTTGGAGTTTGGACATATACAGGGATTGAAGCGACGAATGATGGAAATTCTATTCTCCGTGAACTAGATGTTGCACACAGAGCTGCAAGTAGTTTGACTCATTTACTCACTGAATGTGGTCAGGACATCTGTTTGACAATAGCTTGTGATTGTATTATATTCTACTCCCTCGAAATGTGGTTGTATTTACTTTTAGAGCTTCAATCTTACAAACAATCACGGTTTATTTATAGATGAACCCCCTTACTTTATCTCATTTTTCTTTAATCTCATAACCAATTCAATCAGAATAAATTGGGAGATGGAGGGAGTATTACATTTTTTAAGAAGTACATCTTCCTGAACTTTTATGACTTGATTGCCTTTTGTCACATGTTCTCAGGATGAAGAGGTAGCCTTGGTATGCCTTTTGAACTTTCTTGTGATCTGATTCATTTGTTTACACTGTACTCTATATTTGTCGCTAATAGAAAGGATATCCTATTAAGCTGGCCTCTACATAGATTTGTGTATCGTATGCTGTAAATTGTGTAGTGTGCTCCTTCATGGAAAAAAATTTCTAAAAAAAAATTCTCTACACATGTAAGTGGTGATGATAGAGAAATATATATGACTCAAAACATATGCAAGCGTAGAGACAATTCTCTCTCTACATATGTTTGAGGGTTGGTGTTAGTTCTTTGGTTTGTGTAGGCTAATGATATTTCCCAATATTTGAAAAACTCGCTAATAGTCAAAATAAAATTTGCATAACAGTTAAAAATGAGAGATTACAAAATCTTGATAGTTGATATATAATCCTATTTTGAAAAATTGACTGGTTAGGTTAATTAGCTTCAGTAATTTAGACAGCTGCGTTTTCTGAACTTTCCTATTCACCATTTTCTTTTGTTCTATATTTGCACACTAATTAGAAAAAATCTAAACAAATTTTGCATATAAAAGTAAAAAGATGAGGCTGTAATTAAATAATTAAGGTAAGTAATTAAAAAGCCTAATTAGTTAAAGGATTAATAACTATTTTTGAAAAAAGCACTAATTTTTCCCTAAATGAAATTCTTGCAAAATATTTGAATGAGCCTTCATTTATCACTTTATTTATTCTGAATATTTTGGTAGACATATGCATGCCGACCTGTTTGTTTGGGGATAATTCACACAGCCATATATAATATTTTCAACATGTTCATCACTTCAACATCATTTTGTTATATAATACTCCCTCCGTCCCGTAGGAATTTGCACCCTACGGGATGACACATTTTTTAAGAAAAATGTGTTTTATATATAAAGTAGTGGCATATGGGTAAATATGTGTAAAGGTTTGTGAGTATGCACGTAAATCAATGTTTCCTTTTTTAGTAGTGTGCAAATTCCTGTGGGACGTCCAAATAAGGAAAGTGTGCAAATTCCTATGGGACGGAGGGAGTATGAAATTACTGAATCAAGAAAAAAACAAATTATGCTTTGTTTAGCATGAATCTGGTAAATGCGGAAACAAGTTGCGTTATTGTCGAGCGAAGAATTGCCCCTCTCACGATTGGATCGAATGACTATAGAAGAACTCTCACTACAGATGAAAACAGTGAGTCGTATAACCAAAGATTTCACTCCTCTTTTAATAGAAAAAATATATGTTAATGCGCTTTAGTTTGTGGAAAAGGGTAAAAATACTCATTTTTATAAGAAGAAAAGTTTTTTACCTCTTACCCAAAAATAAAAAGTTTTATACCCATGTACCTTCTTTTCCCCCATTCCACCCCCACCCCTCCAACCCAATACATAAATTAAATATCTCTTACTCAAATTAATTTTATATTTTTTATATTAATTCTAATTATTTACCATTTATTAATTAATGAGAAAATTTATAAATATTTAACACAATTTATAATAATTGGTTTAAAAAGTGTCGTACTTTATTAATACAAATAATTTTTTTATTAATTTATGATGGATAAAAAAATTATTAATTTTTAACTAATTTATTAATTTATGATTGAATTAAAAAATTAAAAGAGTGGAGTAGGGATAGAGGAATGTGAACGGGTAAGAGAGTGGGTCCACTTGGGTAGAAAACTTTTTTTTAGGAGGAGTGGGTAAAAAACTTTTTTTTTTAAAAGGAATGGTAAAAAAAATATTTTTATAGAAATGGGTAGTTTCTTTTTTGTCCCCTTTAGTTTTCCGATTATTGTTGGAGAAAAAATAAAATTGATTTGTTCAGGATTTGATCAAATGAGTATAAAAGAACTCTCTCATTAAGGATGAAAATAGTGAGTCACGTACCAAAGACTTCATAGCTCTTTAAATAGGAAAAATATGAAGTCTTTAAATAGGAAAAATATAAGTTAATGCTCTGTAAATTCTGATTATTGTGACTATTCAGGCTCTTAACACAAATACACCAAAACCCAATCTCTTTGGCAACCAGCCATATATAATCTTATCTCCAATGCTCTACTGAATAAGAAAAAATGGAGTTTTCAAATTTTGTTCTATTTTTTTAATCTGATCATGTTTATGATCATTTCACAGAATTTGTTAACAATGACATGCAAGCAGTTGAAATGAAGGAACAACAGACCCCTCCATCCAAATCCCTCTCTTCAACCTCACTCTCTATCCTTCATAGCAAGTGCTTAATATAAATGTGCATATTGAAAGAATTTTGTAAGGCCTTAAACTACTATGCATACTTTGAAATAGACACAAAGGATTTGACGGATAAAGAACAAAAGAAAAATTACACAAGCCCGTGCATTGCAAGGTAAAATAACATGGGGGAAATAATTGTAAAATGAGAAACAAAACAAGCCTTCATTTTATCTGTAGAAAAAAAAGACTCTGATGGTTAAGTGACAAAGTGAACGTGTTTACATAGTTAGGAATTTTGTGCAACGTTACAAATACCATTAATGATGATTGAATTTCCTATTAATTAGTGATTGTGTATATTTTTATATATTATTGTATTTGTTAGATAATTAGGAATTCTTCTAATCATTCTCTCATTACTCTAAAATGGTAAATTACGGGGTGATTGTCAAATCATTCTCTCATTACTCTAAAATGGAAAATTGTTTTCTTATCATAACTATTCATGGTCATATCATATGAATATTTCAATTTTATACATTCTATTATTTTTTTACTTTTTTATATTATTACTGCAGATAATGATGTGATTGGAATTTATCGATATTAGTGTAATATATGGTCATATGTTTCCATATTTAAAATATCGTATTTTATAAACATTCCATACTTGAAAATTATGTACTTATTTTGAATTTCTCATGTCTAAATTATGCATATATATACTTTAAAGATCGCATTATAGTATTTGCATGTACCGGATTTTTAATCTTCCATATAATTTTTTGATTAAAATTATTACTTAATTATTTTAAAACTTAACTAATGCCAATATGCATTTGATAATCAAGTATAATTGTTAAATGGTTGCACTCTTTTTCTCCTACGTCCAGTTTGTCCACGAGGGTGCTTTACGGCAATATTTTTAATGAGGCTCATTTAATCAATTTTGTCCCTCCTTTATCCGGGGTTATGGGTTTCACTTTTTTAATATATTTTTCCTTTAATAAAATATCCTTATATATTTCTTATGTAATAAAAATTATCCTGTAACTTACAGAAGGTATTCTTAAAATAGTATACAACTCAGAATTAAATCATATTAAATTTTTTATTTTATTTTAGTAATATATTTATGGTTAGGTTAATATTTCAGCAAACCTGTGCAATGCACTGAAAAATACTATTGATCACAATGGAATATTTTTCTATTGATCACAATGGAATGGTTACTCCTTAAAAATCAATAATTTGAAGTACGTTCATTAGACATGCATAAAGTTGATTGTTAAGAAGATTTATAGAATATCGTTGATTGATAAATTTGTAATACATTACATCATGGATATATTATTTTTTATTTTAACATGAAACGATTGAAATTACTTAGAAATTGTGGGTGAAGTACGAGATTAGAACCTCATGGAACAAACCTTTAATACCCAAAATCAACAGGGGGAGAAGTAATCTGATTAGGGCCCCTTGGAACAAGTCTCTTATATCCATATTTAGCAGGGGGAGATGTAATTGGATCGGGACCTCTTGGTACAAGTCTTTTGTATCCAAAATTAGCAGGGGGAGAAGTGATTGGATCAGGACCCCTTGGTACAAGTCTTTTGTATCCAAAACTAGCAGGGGGAGAAGTGATTGGATCAGGACCTCTTGGCACTAACCTTTTGGATCCAAATTCAACAGGAGGAGAAGTGATTGGATCGGGACCCCTTGGGACAAGCCTTTTAAACCCAAATTCAGCAGGAGGAGAAGTTATTGGATTAGGACCTCTTGGGACGAGCCTTTTAAACCCAAATTCAGTAGGAGGGGAAGTGATTGGATCAGGACCTCTTGGAACAAGTCTTTTAAGCCCAAAATCAGAAGGGGGGGAAGTGATTGGATCAGGACCCCTTGGAACAAGTCTTTTAAGCCCAAAATTAAAAGGGGGAGAAGTGATTGGATCAGGACCTCTTGGTACAAGTCTTTTCACATCATCATGTTGTGGAGCAATATAACCCCAACCAAGAGTAGCATGTAATACTACAAGAATAATTGTAAAATGAGAAACAAAACAAGCCTTCATTTTATCTGTAGAAAAAAAAGACTCTGATGGTTAAGTGACAAAGTGAACGTGTTTAAATAGCTAGGCTTCTTTCTATTTTTGTGAATTTTGTGCAACGTTACAAATACCATTAATGATGATTGAATTTCCTATTAATTAGTGATTGTATGTATTTTTATATATTATTGTATTTGTTAGATAATTAGGAATTCTTCTAATCATTCTCTCATTACTCTAAAATGGTAAATTACGGGTGATTGTCAAATCATTCTCTCATTACTATAAAATGGTAAATTGTTTTCTTACCATAACTATTCATGGTCATATCATATGAATATTTCAATTTTATACATTCTATTATATTTTGACTTTTTATATTATTACTGTAGATAATGATGTGATTGGAATTTATCGACATTAGTGTAATATATGGTCGTATGTTTCCATATTTAAAATATCGTATTTTATAAACATTTCATACTTGAAAATTATGTACTTATTTTGAATTTCTCATGCCTAAATTATGCATATATATATTTTAAAGATCTCACTATAGTATTTACATGTACCGGATTTTTAATCTTCCATATAATTTTTTGATTAAAATTATTATTTAATTATATTAAAACTTAACTAATGCCAATATGCATTTGATAATCAAGTATAATGTGTATATATATACTTAGTTTGAGTGATAATTTATGCGGGAGTTTACTTATTATATTTTTAAAAAAAATTAATGAAAGCATGTATTTTATATTTCATGATATATTATTACATTATAAACTAGTATATCACCCGTGCACCTGTAAGGTCTATACATATAAAATATATATAATATTAATTTTTATATAGTTATTTTTAAATAAAAATGTGCATATTTTTCGTTGTTGAATAAAGTGTAAAAATATTATCCACACTTTTCTTTTATTTCTTTATAACTTGTGTATTGTTGTTGGTTTTAATTTTTGTAGTTTTTGTATATGCATATTTTGTGCACGTTCCGTACATGCATATTTTGTGCACTATCTATACATGTACATTTTGTATGCGATCAATATGTGCACTTCTCATTACCGATCTGTACGTGCACATTTTGTGAACTATCCATATATGCACATTCAATACAAACTTCGTGAATGATTTCTATGTGTGCACATTTCGTGAACATTTAGTCTGTTCAGGTGCACTATTCACAGAAATTCAATTATTAGATTGAAAAGATAAAAAAAAATCAATAATATATCATTAAACATATTTGGAAATCATGTTTTGCCCATCTCAATCTCGTCTTTAATTGAATTTATCTTTAATGTGCATTTATTCTCTTAACTATATGTTGTGAAAAAACACAATTGTTAGTTAAAAAAACAGGTATTATGTGAATGATACACACAATAAATTTTATGGTGAACAATAATTTATTCTAATTATCTTGAGATGTGATTGCTATATAGATAAAATAACATAAAATATTATATATGAACTAACACCACAATGTATATAAACTAACAACATGCTATATGAATAAATACCACAAGTAGCATGACACAGTAAATAAACTAAAAAACCTCACTGTATATGAACTAACACCACACTCTATATAAACTAACTTCACATTGATATGAACTAACACTACACGTTTCTATGTGTGCACATTTCGTGAATAGTTAGTCTGTTCAAGTGCATGATTCACAGATATTTAATTATTAGATTGAAAAGATGAAAAAAATTCAAAAATATATCATTAAACATATTTTGAAACCATGTTTTGTCCATCTCAAACTCGTCTTTAATTGAAATTCTTTTTAACATGCATTTATTCTCTTATCTACATTTTGTGAAGAAACTCAATTGTTAGTTTTAAAAGAAAAAAAATATTATGTGAATGATACACACAATAAATTTTATGGTGAATAACAATTTATTCTAAGTATCTTGAGATGTTATTGCTATAGAGATAAATAACATAAAATATTATATATTAACTAACACCACATGTTTATGAACTAACACTATACTATATGAATAAATATCACAAGTAGCATGACACAGTAAATGAACTAACACCACACTCGATATTAACTAACTTCACACTGTATATGAACTAACACTACACGCTGAAGTATGTGTTACTGCGTGCAATATGTGGTGCAAGAAATTGTTACCGTGGGTATTATTCCCATATATAATACCCACTCAAGAAAAAAAATCCAATAAATTATCATGAAATTGTCTAAATTTTTTTAAATATAAAATATTTGATGATACACATTAAGAATTTCATCATGAGTATCGCCATAAATGATACTATATTATTATTTAAGAATATCAATTATAATTCTTTATTTAAATTATATATCTAATTAATATAAAAAAAATATAGTAACATAATATTTAATTTTAATGTATCATGTCTTCAAAAATATTTAACATGTCAATTTTTTATATGTCAATTTTTTTTATCAAAGGTATAAATAATTAGAATGTAATTCATATCATGAACTATATTCACATAAGATCTACTATAAAAATTATATTAATATATTTGAAAAACAATAATATATTAGAAAATATACAAAATAAATAAATATGTAGATTCATGAAATTGAATCTATACCTCTAGAAAAAGATGAAAAAACTCTATCATTTAAAATATTTTTTTTCTTTTAAAAAAATCTTGAGCTTAATAAAAAAAAATTAATAACAATTTGGTGGGCCATATTCGGCCCAACATTTTGTTATTATATATGTATAGATAGATACATGTGTATATCAGTTTATGCATCATTTTAAATTTTTAGAAGAAAAGAATTGGGATGAATTATATATATGTTTGTATTAAGTATTTATACTCTATAAAAAATTATTGTATTCTTTTAACCATTTTAAAGAAAGATAGAAAAATTTATAGTAAGTAAAACTTTTAAAAAACAAATATCATTTGAATTTAATTTTTTTATTTTTATAAATTCGATATATTCAACTGATGTTCACAGATTTTTTATAATTTTTTATTTTTATAACTTTGACATATTCAACTGCATTTTTGTATAATTTTTTATTGGTATAACACATATCACAAATTAATTCAACCACATTTTTTAAGAGGAAAAAGCGACAAAAACTTATATAGAAATTTCTACCGTGAAAATTACTAAGGCCTAGGTTAAATGCACCACATGTATTTGGAGTGCACCCACTAGTATTTTAAATGAGACATGCATGGGTTAATGTATTCACCATTTAAAAAATATATATAATTAAAAAAGTAAAGTGAAACTTTATCACAAGTATCCAATCAACTCATAAATAATTCTATTTATAAACAAATAAATTCCCACGTATTACACGAAATATAAATAAGAGTTAAGATTCATGGTATATAATATTTTCATAATAAAATTTAAAAAATATGAACTTTAAAAGATATATTAATGAAGTATAATATTAATTTTATTTTTAATAATTCTAAAGTTTTGTTGCATAAAAGTTTTATTTCAAATATCCATAAAATTAAATATAAAATGATTTTCATATTGACTAAGTAATTTTTTTTAAAGAAAGGGTAGTCCCATGATTAATTTTTAAAATCTATTGATTAATTAAATTGATATGCTTACAAACTAAATGTGTGTACATATATATATACTCATATATATGCAAGTAAAAATAATATAAAAGAAAAATAGTCAAAAATAATAAATACTTTATTTTAATTTGATTTTAGCTAAGTTTTTTTTATATTGATATTAAAGATTCATATTTCTTAAAATAGTTAATTTACACATCAAAATTTAAAAAAGCAAATCAATGACACACTATTAAACTTAACCACATTATATATAACACATGTCAAAACTTAACTCCCTGCTCTCTCCATCTCAGAAAATGTTGTATAGTTAAATTTTTTGGAATTTTTGTATGTGAGTTGACTTATAGCATTTTAATGGATAAAATAGCTTTTAATGAAGGTGAATTGTTCACTTTAAGTTAAAACAAAAACAAAAAAAATATGTTCATGTGTTTAATTATTAGTGAAATAAAATGCATTTATAGATTTTTGTGAGTAATGAGTAGTGAATTGTTTAATGTCTTTTAAAATAGAGAGAGTAGTATAGGAGGATTAATACTTAAAATTGCAACTTTAAATTTATACATATTATAAGATAATTAATTATATTAATAGAATTAAATTTTTGTTTAATAAATATCATCGATCGTGAACTGCACATGTAAAAATGCTTAGTTCTTATAATATAAGTATGTGTGGTTGTTTTGTGAGGGTGAAAATTTACTTTATATGGAATTGATATATAATAGTAATTGATATTATATTGTATGTAGAATGAATGGATATATATATATATATATATATAATAGATTAAGTCTCTTATATATTTACTTTTCAATAAAAATAAGTTATTTTTTAATAATAAAAATGATAATTTTAAAAAATATATTTACATTATATATGCACATAGTGTATATAAAACTAACTCTAAAATGATATTTATTATATTGAAGGGGGTGTTGGATTGAGAGATTTTTGAAATATGAAATGAGAAATGTGTGGCAACAACTGGTTAGTGCTTGATTGAAAGGTGAAGAAACGAATGAAGAAGAAATGTAAATCATTGTTGAATAAACGATTGTTGAAATCAATGAAAAATGAAGAAATCTAAAGAACACTAGAATTTATGTGGTTCGATCCAAAAATGATCTACGTCCACGGATGAGACACATCTCTTTACTAATCGATCGAAAGCGATACAAATTACAAGTGTTATAATCAGATCTCACTGAGTTTCTGAGTTTTTTCTCTGTGTGTGTGTTATATCTATCTCTATGCATATGTGCGTATATATATAGATATATGTGAGCCCTAATTAATCTTTGTGCTCGTAACCAACCAACAAAAAACTGCTACAGTTACAACCGAAAATGAATAACGATTAGAGCCCAATGGTTTTCAATCTTGATTTCTCAAAACTTCTCGTCAATTGCTCAACTGAAAGATTTAAACTGCTTAATAACTGAATTTTGGTTTAATCCCTAACTTGGAGTCAGAAATCTCCTCTTATATCTGCTGATTTGATAACATGGCCTCAGCTGAGAGCTCAGATGATTCTCGCCTGACTCATCAGCTGACCCCCTCAGCTGATTTTATCAGTAGACCATCATCCTGACCAATCATCCTGATCATCATCCTGACCAATCAGAAGACTCTCTCAGCTGACCCATCAGATGACTTCCTCAGCTGACTTCCCAGATGACCTCAGCTGACTTACCAGATATCAGATGACCCTCAGCAGACCTATCAGCTAACCCTCAGCTGATAGTATTAGATTCAATTAATGGCAGTATCTTGCTTATCTGATCTTTATTTTACTTTCTTTGCACCCATAACAATGTGAGAATGAAATTAGAAACTACCTTGTTTAAAAATAAAATAAAAATTAAAAATTGTAGTTGTGCATTTAGAAACTAATCCCAACTTTCTCTCCTATAGTATGTGCGTGAGAGGAAATAAGGGCATGATGAGGATTGTCTTGGTGAGAAAGGGAGTTGTCGTGAATTAAAAATTGGAGTTTGGAATCGGTTAAAAGTAAATGGTTTTTTATGTTTTCTACTTTCTCGTTTGAGGATTCACTAAATAATCATGCAATGTTAATAAGACATATTTTGTAATATTTATATTTTGGTTTGCCACTTGAGCAATTCTCTTACCCCAAAATCGTTTATAAAATCTTTTGCTTTGTTGATAAAAAAATTTAGAAATTTGATTCTTCATTAATTTGGAAGGAATGAATGATTATGACATTTTTCATAAGAATGAAACCTATACTCATTTCCATTCTCCCAACAAACTAAACATCTCTCGATTTTTCGAAAAAATAATAATAAATTGTATAAAATATAAATATCTTTAATTATATTTTATGTTCATTAAATTTATGCACTATTTTTTTCATCTGTCCATAAAAAATATGCACATTCCTTTATAAAAATCGTCACTTTTATTATCACTCTCATAATCAGTTATTTATTCATAAGTGGATCATACAATATACACACTATGTTTTTATTTTATTTTTTAAAATTCGTGTAAACATAAGAGTGCATAAATTTAGTGGATGGAGAGAGTATTAATTAGATTAAATTTAAATTTCAAATTCTCGTAGATTGTACATCATAATTTTTTTCAATTTAAACATTTATCGCTAATCTAAAACATGGAAAAAAGTACAAAAACTTATACAGAAATTTTTACTAAACTAAAAAAAATTGTACACCCATGCGCGTCCCTATCCACCCAAACACACGCCCCTCACCACGCGCATTAATATTACGTGCAACTCAAACCCCACAACCACCCGCCCCCAGGAATTAACATTGAGATGCGTATGTTGTAATATTAAGGCCCAAGCCCAAGTATTGATTATAACTTTAAAAATAATTAAATAATATTATATAATAAATTTAAAATTTTGCTCTCAATTTATTATAGTATAATAACACACATTTATTCATATAGTAACACATATTTGCCCATATAGTAACACAAATAGAAGAGCAAATATATGTTACTATTAGAACATATGTGTGCTACTATCTTATAAAATGTTGTTATTGTACACATATTCATTTGTTTTTATAGAATAAATAATTTTTCACATAATGCAAAAGAAAAATGTGTGTATTAGTTTTAAGAATAAATATTTGATTATAGACAAATATTTATTTATTTTTATAAAAATAATTATTTTTAATATAAGGGTAAGTTACATATAAGGTCTTTTATAAGAGTGTTTTTTCCTAGAGGAACATAAAAAACCCATGTTACCAGGAAGTAGAAATGTTAAACGGGCTGACCCTAACCCTACAGGGTCAGCCCTACAGGGCTCTGGGCCTAAACGGTCCCGGGCCTTAGCAGTTCATCCTTAACAGGCCGCTATATGCTAGAACCTAACCTTAACACTAGCGGTCCACGGGCTAAACGGGCCACTAACGGGCTCGGGGTAAATTTTTTTTACAAATTTAAAATTTAATATAAAATAGAACAATGATT
Source organism: Prunella vulgaris (assembly GCA_026898435.1). NCBI lineage: Eukaryota > Viridiplantae > Streptophyta > Magnoliopsida > Lamiales > Lamiaceae > Prunella > Prunella vulgaris. The sequence goes on from JAPKLY010000314.1 coordinate 25,644, forward strand.
TAATAACTAAAGTTCACACATCCCTAAAAGTTTTGAATTAATTAAGATCTAACTTATTTACTTATTTTCTATTTTAATATATAGTTAAGTTATTAGTTAATAATGAATTAGTAATTAATAATTAATAAAAATATAATTAATAAAGTTTACAATTACGTAACACAAGTGAGGAGAAATTAGGTCAGCCCACAGCCACTGTACACAGGCCCACGGCCCACACCTCCACAACCCACAATCACTTTCAAATTTAATTAATTTATATTATATATATTAATTATTTAATTTAATTAAAAAAATTGGACTACCGGGCCAGTCCTGTTAACCGGCGGGCTAATCGGTCCGAGCAAAAAAGATCCGGTTTTATACGGGCCGCCATATGCTCGGACCTAACTCTGTAAAAAATAGGGTTAAACGGGCCGGCCCGTCAGCCCGCGTTTAACATCTCTACCAGGAAGTTCACAAATGAGACTCATCCCATCACGTACCTGACACACACAATTAAAAGTCACAGACCCATTTCAAATTTCTAGAAAACCTTCTCTCTCCCTCTCTCCTGTAGAGATGTTAAACCGGGCCGGGCTAAATGGGCCATCCCGTTTAGCCCTAAAAAATACAGGGTTAGGGTCGAGTTTTAGTAGGCCCGTTTAAATCCGGGCTTTTATGACCCGGACCTATTAGCCCGCGGGCTAAACGGGCCAACCCGCCGGTTAACCGGGTTGGCCCGCCAGCCCGGCTAATTTTTTTTTTTAATTTAATATATATTATTATTATTAATGTTACTGCACGTCTGCAAGTGGCCAAGTGCAATGCCTATAATGAATGTTTTGTAGGCCTGAACTCTTAGTATTCAAGCCCATTACCAAATTAAAAAACCCAACTAAAACAAAACCTAACTAAAACTCCATTGCAAAATTTAAAAACTCAACTAAGTGCTGATGTTTAGACATTTATCAGTTTATGAATTAAGTGCTGATATTTAGACTATTACATATTAATGTTTGAACTTTATTTATGTCTTGATATTTGGATTTATAATTATGTTGAATTATTTTGATGTATTTTAATGAATTTATGAACAATATTTAGATTAATTAGCATTTTATTGCCACTATTATAAATTTTATGTTGAAGATTTAATTTTTAATTTTTTTTAGATAAAACCCGTTTAAGACCCATTTAGCCCGAGGCCCGTTAGGATTAGGGTTATGTCTCAATTATTAGAGGCCCATTTAGAACGAACCGAATAAGGCCCTAACCCGTTTAGCCCAAAACCCGTTAGAACTAGCCCTGGGCTGGCCCGTTTAACATCTCTGCTCTCCTGTCTCCACTCTCCACTCTCCACTCTCCACTCTCCACTTTCGAATTCCCCCAAAATAAAACCCACCTCTCTCACTCTCTCACTCTCTCTAAAACAAACCCCCCCTCTCTCTCTCTCAGTCACCGGCCATGGAAAACTGCTTCAAATCTTGCCAAATCGCCGGAACGGCGTCTGGGTGGACGATGGCGAGGCGCGGCTGCAACCACACGCCGGAGATCCTGTTTCTCTTCCGTCTCTCTCTCGAATCGCCATCGCCGGTCTCCGCCGTCGTTCGGCCCACCGGATCGGCTCTTCAGGCTTCAAACAGTGAAATTGGCCGCCAATGAGACGACGATTGTAACGACAACAGTTTGGAATACCCCACGCGCCCTGCCGCCGATCGTTCTCGCTGGAATACCCCACACGCCCTGCCGCCGATCGTTCTCGCTGCGAATCCCCTGATGCTGGTAAGGCCTCGTCCTCCTCCCCATCGTTGAGGCATAAACAAGGCATTTCTCACGGTAAATCAGTTTCACATAGCAACCCTTCTCTGCCCAGATCTCTCGTTTCAAAAATGGTGGTTCTTGTTTCAATTCCCGTTTCAAATTCTATGTATTGGGGATTAGGTGAATCTTTTGTGCGTTCAATTTTTGGAATTAAATTAGTTTTGATTTCTTGAGATATGTCGCAAGTCCCGTTTCTTGAATTTCTGAAATTTGGTTCTGCAAATCTGAATTTTCTGGGCATATGTTCTGAATATGGGACAATTTCTCTGGGTTTTATTTTTGAAGAAATAGATGTGGAATTGCGATTTCTCTGGATTTTATTTTTTAAGAAATGGATGTGTAATTGTTGTAATTTTTTTTTTTTCTTTTTCTATTTGATTTCACTGTAATATGTGAAATTTTGGTAATTATTGTCTTGTAATTGTTGTAAATTTTGTTCTTTTGATATTATTGTAAATTTCATTTTTAGTGGAATAAATATTATTGTCTTTTATTCAGTATTTTTACTTTATATGCAATTTTGTATATGATATTCAGAAAAATATTAGTGTATATGCAGAAAAATATTAGTATATATGCAGAAAAATATTATATATATGCTGATGGAAAAAAATGTATATACGAAAATAACTACTGAATATATATGAATGTAATTTTAAAATAAAAAAAAAAGAAAAATATAAATTCTGAAAAAATAATATTAAATATTAAAAAAATGAAAAATATAAAATTTTGAATGCATAAAATTTTGAATTTGAAAAAAAAGAAAAAAGTCACGACCATAATTATACAACAATAATAAGAGAAAAGTTTAAATTAAGAAAAAAGAAAGAAAAAGTCAATAATGGCAATTTAAAATTTGAATTCCAAAAAAAAAAAAACAAAACAAAAGGAAAAATATGGGGCCGTAGCATAGCAGTCGCATGGGATCACTTTTCAAATAATCAAAACACCAGAAACCAATTGAAATAGTAATTAACTGAAAATTTTAATTTAATAAAATTTGAATTCAAAATTTTAAAAAAATTAACAAGGACAAAATTAAATTAAAAAAAAAGTCATCTTATATTTATTGAGAGAGAGAAACGTAGGGAGATAGAGTGAGGCGAGAAAAAAATGTTATGATATCACTCCTGCACATGAGCCCCTAAAATGATTACAAAAGTGATATTTCTTAAAATAAAATGATATTATTGATAACATGAGGTTTTTGGTATTCCTCCTTGAAAATATTATGTTATAAGGGGTCATGTTTTGTAGTTTACCCTTAATATAATAACATATGTATTACATGAAACAATATACATATATTTTAAGGAATAATGAATAAATTAAGAAACACATATTTATTATCATAAAATATATTTTGTTCATATAATAACACACATTTGCCCATATAGTAATATAAATTGGGAGACAAATGTGTGTTACTATTAGATCAAATATGTGTTACTATCTTATAAAATATTGTTATTTTATATGCATTTTTTTTTTAGAATAAATAATTTTTCACATAATGTAAGAACAAAATGTATTTTACTATAAGAACAAATATTAATTATTCACAAATATTTACTTATTTTTATAGAAATAATTATTTTTTATATAATAATATATGTATTACATGAAACAATAAACCTAGATTTAAAGGGATGATAAATAAATTAATAAATGCATATTTATTCTCATAAAAATATATTTTGCCCATATAGTAACACATATTTATCCATATAGTAACACAAACAAAGAAACAAATGTATGTTACTATTAGAGCAAACGTGTGTTACTATCTTATAAAATGTTGTTATTTTACATATATTCATTTATTTTTATAGAATAAATCATTTTTCACGTAATGCAAGAACAAAATGTGTGTTATTATAAAAATAAATATTGATTATTCACAAGTATTTATTTATTTTTATATAAATAATTATTTTTTTCATATAATAATATATGTATTTCATCAAACAATTTACCTACATTTAAATGGATGATGAATAAATTATGAAATACAAATTTATTCTTATAAAAATATATTTTGTCCTTATAGTAACACACATTTGCCAATATTGTAACATAAACTAGGAGACAAATGTGTGTTACTATTAGAACAAATATGTGTTACTGTAAAATTAAATATGTGTTACTGTAAGATTAAATGTGTGTTACTATAGGAGTATATGTATAAATATTTATTTATAACACAATATTAAATATATATTTTTAATCAATATAATAATTTAAAAAATTAAAATAAACTTTTTTAACTATAAACCTGAAGGTATATATGAAATGTGGGAGTGGAACGGGGGTTGGGGGCACGGACAGGTCACAGGAGTATGCATGGAGTGTGGAGGGAGTGGGAATTTAAGTACGTTGGGTTGAGGAATAGTAATGTCGCAGGGGAATTTAAGTATGTTGAGGTGAGTACCACTACCAGGGATGATGCGCGTGGGATTTATTTTGAGATTTTTTTATATTTAGTACTCCTTCCGTATCTCTATAAGTTGCTCGTTGCTTTTGGGTACACAAATTAAGATAAAAGTGAAAAAGTATAAGTGATGTGATGGAAAAAGTGAAAAAGTATGAGTGATGTGATGGAAAAAGTGAAAAAGTAATGAAAATAGTGTAAAAAATATTGAAAATAATATTACCTCCGTCCCGGAACTACTTTCATAGTAGTTCCGGGCACGTGAACCAAGGAAAAGTAAATATGTGAGTGTAAAGTTAAATAATAAAATAAGAAAAAGTGTATTTTGTTGACTTTTGTGAGAGAGAAAAATTTCCTTTTTTGGTGTGTGAAAGAAGAGTTGGGACGTCCAAATAAGAAAAGTGTGAAAGTAGTTTTGGGACGGAGGGAGTAATAAAGAAGTGAATACTAGTTTCCAAAAAAGATAAAAAAACAATGAACAATATATAGTAAGACGGACGAAAATGACAACATGAGCAACTTATAGTAAGATGGAGAGAGTAATTTTTACGGTAGAAATTTTTATCCAATTGTAGCTCAAAAAGTAAATGAAATAAGATGGTAGTCACTTGCTCGGTTGTTAGTTATCGAAATCATATTCTGTAGCACATGCGCTCATGTGCATTCTGCATCAGTGTGCACAACATAGGTATAGATCCTAAAACTAAATGTGCACTCCACATCAATTATTGAAAAATTAAGCCTGATTATACTAAAAAGCGAGAATTAATTATACTGAAAATTTTATAATATTATTAATTTTTTAATAATCAACTTACACTTTTCAATATAATTAGTCTCAACTGTTTAGTGAGTGCATATGAGATTTACTCATTAATTTTTACTATCACTGATATTGATATTGAGTAAAAATAATATTTTTATAATTATTGTAGCACAAATGAACATGGGTTGGACTTGGAGACCCAATAAGATTATGTCAGGCCTCTCTCAAGGCCCAACGACCTGAGTAAAAGCCTAAAAATGACTAAGGTATGGGTGACGATCTGACGAAACCTCGTCCGACCTACCTAGACATCAGGGCACCGCATCAACATCGCCCAACCCGAGGCAAAGCCTGGCATGATCAGAAACAAGTACCAAGCAACATTGCTTGACGTCGCTCGACATCGACAAGCCATGTTATGCATCATACCAAGCCAGAGAGATCCGAGAGAGATCTAGTCACAGACCTCGACCTCGAAAACGAAATCCCCAGATCTTATCAGAGGATAAGATCGAGCTATATATTGCATATAATAAATTTTCTAACCTCTATAGAATCGGCGGGACAATGCCTATATTAAGAAAATTTTGGTCTATTTGGCTAGAGAGTACCTAGGCATAATTGTCAATTCCCTATTGGTGTAATCTGACCTGCCACAAAAAAATTGATGGTTAGATTGATACTTGCTAAATAAAGGCATTAAATTCAAGATTCAGCAAGATATTAGTGCACAAATGGGAAAATAATGTTGAAAATTTCGGCAATGTCAAATGAAAAAAAATGTGAGTCATGATTAAGAAACATAGTTTTTATGAACTAGGCGGGATTGATTTAGATAAAGAGAGAAATTTGGTGGTCCGAAATGAATAGTTTTATATCAATTTGAAAATTGCGAGTCCATTCGAAAACACAGCATAATTAAGAAAAGTGTTATTTAAAATTATATCATTGGTGAAACTGGTCTCCATATTTGTCGATAATTTAACTGAATACTCAATTAAAAAAGTCAGAGAATTCAAATTACCAATTTTCAACTTCAAAAAATTTATTTTACCCACTTCAAATATAAATAATTTTTTTTATCCATTTTCAATTTCAAACAATCTTTTTTATCCATATGGCCAACAAGCATTATCATCTAGTTATTCCACCTCACTCCACCCTATCCCATCCTACCCTACCCCATCCTATTTGATATTTATATTATTTAACATTATTAAATATTATATAATAATAAATAACAATGAAGTTGTAAAACATATATTTTAATAAATTAACTAATTATAATATTTTTATCATATTAATTAATTATAATATTTTTATCATATATATGTGATTATTTGAAATTTTTATTTAAACTATTTTAATGTATAGTGCATATTAATGAATATTATAATATAAAAGTTAAATTTTAATGCAAATTAATGAATAATATAGTTTTTTAAATTATATAAAAATATTTAATTTGTGATGTTTGAAAATATATCTATTAAAATTTATTTAACACGAGAGCATTATCCACATCAAAATTAGATCAAAATTTAAATCTCTACCGAATTGTCTTAAAAAAAATTAATTATAAACTTTAATTTTTATCAACCGCGTATCGAATCAGTGATTAATTAATAAACTTTTTATACAAAAATACTAATTAAAAAACAAAAAATATTTGAAATAGATTAAAATAACATATGAATGATGGAGTAATAAACAAGATGGTTAGTTGATTCCATATTGGTTCTTCTACTTATTCATGTGCACAAATTAATTAAATATTAATTGATAAAATTATTGAATTATAGATAAATAAAGTTCAATTACTTGTACTCTAATATTTATAATACAAAGTCAAATCTAACACCTATAGGATAGTGTAGTTATAAGAATAAAGTGAGCCCCAATTTAAAGTTATTAATTTTTTTATATCTATTTTATAAGGGTATATATGTCTTATATTATAAGGTGGGTATAAAAAAAAATTAAGTTAGATGTGGGTAAAATAAATTTTTAGAAATTCAAAATGAGTATTTTGTGGTATTTTCACTATTTATTATGTGTGACATAGTATTAAAGATAATATTATGTAAAATAAATCAATTCAGTAAACGTATTTGTAACCCAAATTCCATCGTAAATCGTAATTTGTACGTTGAGATTTTAATTTTATTTTAAAAAATATATATCATGTGAGTTCTTCAAGACCACAGGTAGATTAATTGCACTGAAAAAAATGAAGATAATGGAAGTAATCAGAAAATTTATTTACTAATTAAATTACTACCTCCGTCCCACAAAAGTTTGCATACTTTCCTTTTTAGTTTGTCCCACAGAAGTTTGCACACTCCCAAAATGAAAATATTCCTTTAAATCTCCACCTTTAAATTTTTTATCTCACAATCTTCACCATACACATTCTACTCATTACATCTTTCTTTAAAAACCGTGCCCCCAAAAATACCGCAAACTTTTGGGGGACGGAGGTAGTATATTTTAAGGGTGTAGTTGGCTTAATTGATAAAATAAACCATCCCGCCTAAATATGTTTACATATTTAAGCAGGATAGATTGTTTTATCCACTAAACTAAATACACTTTAAAAATATATTTAATTTAAAAGATAAAATTAATTATTCATTTAAAATATATATATTTTATATAAATATATAATTTTATATTTTAAAATGTACACATCCTAAAAAATTAATGACTCGTTAAAGAAAAAGGTATAATTTCTTTATAGGGCCTGACTATATACCTCTCCATATTTATTAGATACCTTACATTAAATTATATATTATATTAATTAGTTTATTTATTAAATGACTTATATACCCTTTAATATTAAAAATAAAAGTAATGATTATATGTAAGAAACTGAAAGTCTGAGTGCGGGAGTGGGAGCTCCAAAATATCATTCTTCTTATAGTTGTATCATCATTTTATCATTCTTAAAGCGGCGGTGATGCAACCTTAATTCGTATATTTGTAACAAAAATGGTGAATATTTGAATATTCATTTAATGATGTATAATTTAATTTTTACTTTGAATGTTATTATTTATTTATATATACCAAGTATTTATACTTATTAGCCTATAAATTCAATGAAGTATTATATTATTCTCACATTTTTTGAAAAGAATCGCGACACTTATTTTTCGAACTTGTTGAAAAATGATTAGGGTTTCGACAATAAGTTGTCAAAATATAATTAATATTTCGAAATAAGTTGTCAAAATATTTGTTAATTTTCGGACTTGGTTTGTCGAAAAGAAGACGAAATATTCTTATTCCTGCTCAAACGAAAATCCTATAGTTTACAACTCATATCTTTTCAAGTCTATCACAAATAACCTTCCTATGACCTTAATCCTTATCCATCTAATCTTATTTATCATGACGAATATTCAATCGATTCGTTAATGATAAACAACCTCAAACCCCCCCTCCCCCGCACTAACCTCTATCACTTTCCGTTGATTCATTAGTGCTTTATGAGTCTATGTCATGCTCATTGATGGGGTGACGCTGGTTGTTCGTCGTGTCCAGCGGCTCGCCATCGCCAGTGAATTATTCATAGAATAGCGTTTCAAAAAAAATTGGTGTATTTATTTTGTTATGCAGGATTTTGTTTATAAAATGAAGAGTTTTTTAATAGGTGTATCAATTTTTTTAAATGATAAGGGTAATGTTGGTATATTTAGGGAGTATATTAAATAATTATTTAAAATAAAATAGGTAATTAAGTAAATGTGGATATCTAATAAATATGGAGAGGTATATAGTCGGGCCCTTCTTTATAAATCATTGGGCTCTATTTAGGAAGGTCGAGTATTGGGCTCTTCAATGGTTGGCGATACGAAAAAAATTATGCATCATGCGCATGCCAGTAGTAGCTTTCCATTCTCATTCATGTTTCTAGACTTAATTTTTGTATGCGGATAATTTTACCTCTATTTTGGAGTTACTTACCTTTTTTTTTTTTTAAGTTTATCATAATTTTTGTAAACTAGCCACTCATTTGACTTTGGTTATTTGAACAAATACAAATGTTAGATAATTATGCATTTGTTCCACCAACAAGTGTCGAACAAATATGTCCAGAAAAAGGTTCGAATTTGGACAAACCATGTCTCTAACTTTTTTATTTTTAGTGGATATTTCAATTATTGGGTGGCGGTGGTTCGAATTTCAGCATGATTTTGATTGTTGTCCTTGTTCAAGCGTGGCTTCACTTTAACAATGGCAATGACTTAAGAGGTGAGTGTCGACGGCTATGCTTGCGCTTAATCAGAATAAATCTGAAAATTTATTCTATGAACGTTCAATATAAAAACCACTAATTCCGAATTGAATCAGTTTCTCCTCAATAAATAAGCGTCAGGCTTCGAGAATTAATTTCGGTGACTTTCAATGGTCATCGATGGCTTCAAGTGTAATTAAAGAGGGATGAACTAATTTTTTTGTAATTTAAAAATATACTTAAAGGATAATTTTGTCTTTTAAATATTATTTTTAGAATGAGAAATGAAAAGAGGCGAACAACTAAAAAAAGGGAGGAAAAATATTCGTGTTCTAATTTTTTTCGTGCATTTTATGGTCACCACCCCAATTCTTTTCCATAAGACAATAAATGAGTTAAGGCGAGTCGAACACGTTGCTATTCAAACTTATTTGAAATATTATCGAGTTTTAATATTCATGTTAGAGCTTGTTAGATATATACTCGAATCAAACTAGAACGGATGTTAATTGAGCCAAACACGTATCAAACTCGAATAGTCTAATATTTTTATACTCATTTTGTCCTTTTTATTATCGAGCTCAAATTTAGAGGGTGTTTGACTTAACTTATTTTAAAAATCTTATAAGTTCTAACAATTTAGAAGTTGATTAAAAACTTATAAGATGTTATTTTTAAATAGCTTATAATTTGTTGAAGTGTATGACTAATATAACATATATGTTCTTTGATAATTTATCATAAATTTTCTAAAAAATTAATTTCAAAAGAAAATAAATATTCTTTATTTTTTATGCTAAGGTAGAGGTTGTAGAGTGGTGCCGGGGTCTGTGGTGAGACGAGTGAGTGGGGTGAAGGTGGAAAAAATGAAAAAAATAAGTTAGGATATTCAAATTTATTTTTTTGCAACTTATAAAATGTAAAACTTATTTTAAAATTTTATAGACATATTATTTTACTAAATTTATAATTTTTTTTAAAACAGAGTTTATAAACTCACCCAAACTCCCCTACCATAATTTTTACCCATAACATAATTTTTATATTCAAATTTATTTGATATAAGTCGAGTTACAAACTTTTTACCAAACGAGTATCTAGAATTTCAGCCCATACATTTTGGGCCTAACCTCAAAATTTCTGGTGTATATTGGGCCCACACCCATTGTCCCGATTCTCTGCTTTTACTTGATTTGAACGATCTATCTTATGCAATGTAGCTCTGCGAATGCTCGACATTTGACAAAGGCTGTAGAGGAGGGTGAAATCTCCGTAATAGATATGAAATTTCATAGCATTTCTCTGAGACCGCAATTTCGTCTTCTGGTGGTATTCACACTGTCGATTCTCCACTGGGTCAGCCTCGACTCGGTGTCTGCGGTGTGTGAACTCAACGTCAAGGACAGGAACAAGGTCTACTACTACAACTTGGCCTCTCCGGTGCGAAAATTTCCTCATGGAATCCTGAGTGAAGATGGGTAAATTTCTGAATTTGTCTCTGCAATGTGTATCTGAATGTTTGCTACGCGTGTTGATTTGCCGACAACATCTGTTGATTAGTTGATATATATGAAATTTAAACCGGGAAAGTCAAATCTACGAAACTTAAATTCGAAAGGGAATTGTTCCTGGATATTTTGCATTGCAATAATGGATTACTAATACATTGGAGAATAGCTATTCAACTGTACAATAAAATGAATTTGCTAATGCAAAAGTGTTGATGTTTTCATTTTCTCTTTTCTCGTGATTTTTATGATTTTTAGGTTTTATAAAGTGGCTGCTAATGGGACTGTGCTATGGTTTCAGGTTGGCTCTATCAGGTTACAATATTATTTTTCGTTTTCTTTTGTTAAACATTATCATATTGTGCTTTGGCAGTTATTTGGTCTCGAGCTGATTTAGATAACATCCAATTAATCTTTAGTGAGTTCGACATCTTTTCATGCTAGATATAATTTTTATTTTCTTAATTTGGAGCAGCTCTGCAGTTCGATGATATTCAACCATGATCTTCCTTCATGTGTTGACTGTAAGGTGAGGCCTTTGTTTAGACAAGTAGCATTTTTTTTCGATATTCTTGATCATGTTTCCTTTCATATAAACTGTTTCTGGTGGTAGTTAATTACCTTTCTTATGACCTTACCTTGCCAATCTTATCCGTTCATGTATCTATACATGATTTATGAACCATACTTAAATCCTTAACCTCTTCTCAGGAGATTAATACTTGTAGCATTGCAAATCTCTGTGCCTCTCTGGTTTTGTTTCCTTTTTAACTTAAATATTTAAATTGACAATGTAACATTACTTCTCACTTCAACATCCATAATTGTGTAGGACTGTGGTGGTCAATCACGCTGTGGTATGGGCTGCAGTGCGCTCGTATCTAACAAAGAAGGAGGTTTATATTTATTAATATGTTTACATTCATCCAGTTGGATTATTTATTATCATGGATATATAGATGAATTCTCTAATTGTTTGATCTGAATTTGAATTAGATTAGTTGATAATGTGCAATTTAGATCCATCATATACATTGTCTTCTCTTAAAAATTCTTATGAACTGAAAATTGAATAGTAACCTTTACGTCTATGCATTTTCTGTTTGATCCCAATAATTAGTATGTGTAGTTACGCTGAGTTCATGAAACATGGCCATTCTAAATACACACATGAACCATAAGAGTTGAAAATAGTTGGATTGGATATATTCCTCTTATGATCATGCGTGTAGTTAGGACTTTTGTTGCATGAAGCAGGTCTTGTTGCCTGTGACTAGTAGTAGTTCTCTAATTTCATGACAACATGGCCTTTCTAACTGCACACAGTAATCAGTATGTCAACAGCTACTTACTTTCCGTTAATCTCGAGAGAGAACAGTTTTTTACCAATGAGTTGCCCAAAGGGGATCCAACCTGTGTTAAAGTTTTTAATTTCAAAATCACTTATCTGTTCTAAATGGATGGGGCCATAGAGAAATGAGAAGGTATATCAAATTGAAGATTTTGCTATCTTCAATAGACTTCCATAGACACTTGGACTGGTCAGTTAGATATTTTTTCTTGGTTAGTAGCTTAGGCAGCTCTGACTATAAACAGGAAGTCCTGGAGATTTATGTCTTCTTTCTTCTTTGAAACTTATCTTTTATTTTTGTGAGGCTGCTGCACAGATTGTCACATTAGCTAATGTTTGATGTCCAGATATTTAAAAGTCATAAAGAAAAAATATATTTTACTTGATTCCAAACTCGCAAAAAGGAACCAAAACTTTTTCCTGTCTAAGGTATCTGTAGACAGAGCTCCTACCAGGGGAGGAAGAGAAATTAGAGTGCTTGTAGAAGATTCAATTTATCAGTTATTTGAAACTGTAGGCAAGAATATATATTACATGTTACAGGTCAGTTTGCTGTTAGTCTTCATTTTGAGGAATTTTTTTTCCTGAAATCAACTTATATGAGTCATACCTGTGATCCTGTATATCATAATAACAAAAGGTGCTTATTGCGTATTGAGCTGTTTGTGACATCAACTTTATTGCAGGTTATCCTGTTTGTACAACTCTTGGTCAGCCTTCAAGCACATCCATTGATGTCCTTGGTAAGTTGTTCTCATCAATTCAGAGGGGCAAAAAGAAAACCCCTGAGTGTGTAACATGATGGCATTATGATTAGATGGGTTTCTAATTTCTAGGATTTTTGGCATTGCAAAAGTTACTGGCCATCATGATTGTGTTTTCTGTCTATGTTTCTCAAAGCTTATATATTTTCTTTAATTTCTTTTAATGGCAGATAAAAAGAATCCTCAGAAGGGAATCTTTGTTAATATGACGAACAGTGGGACAAAGCATAACTGTTCACTGTCTGTATCAGTGATATGTAATTCAAATGGAGTGCAAGTATAAGCATGCTCTTTTCTTCTATAGTACTTTCATGTCCTCATCTTCATATCTGTCTAATCTTATACCAAGTGCCCACTTTGGTATTTTGCAGGGTCCCCAAACTCTGCAGAATGTTGGGTTCTGTAATTATGTAAGTCTTTAAATATCTTGTGTAGTTGTGTTTATGAATTTTACTGACTGCCTTATCCAACTGCGAAATAGTAGGCTAGTAGCTCTAATAGTGCGTTATTTGAAATTTTATGCCACTGTCTCAGTGTGTGAGTGACTGTTTCACCTACTTTGTGTGCATTCCGGTAGAATATTAGTATCTGTTTTACACTGACCGATAAGAACCATTTTCCTTTTCACTTATACTCTGTTTTGATATATGTACTCTGCTGAATCGCTGATAAACATGTCATATCCGTTCCATTAGATTATGTATGAATCTCATGTATATTTTTTGTATGAATCTCATGTATATTTTTTGGGGGGCAGTTACAAAGAGGGGCAATTTTTGAGTTTTATTACAAAGAGGGGTAAGTATGTAATTTTTAGAATATTTCTAAGTGTGCTTTCGAGTGTGCATATTTTATAATTTTTGCACACTTGCCCCTCTTTGCAATTTAAGGGGAAAGTGTGCCTTGTTTTTTTCCCCTATTTTTTGGTTCTTAATCCATTTTGCTGTATTTTATACTATACATCTGTTGCATAAACTCATAGGCTGGCCCTAGAGTAGGGTTGTAAACGAATTGTAAACGAATCAAATATTTTTGGTTCGATCCGGTATTCATATTCGAATTTTGATATTCGTATTCGAAATATTATAATTAGAATTCGATTATAAATATTCGATTTGATTATTAATCAAATACAAACACAAAATTATGATATTCGATTTGGTATTCGTAAATATTCGATTAAATATTTATATATACATATTATAATAATAATAATAATAATAGTTATTATTATAATTATAATAATAATTATTATTTTAAGGATTATAGGCGCATAAATTATTATTTTAAGGATGTAAGCCCATTAGAAATTTATGGTCCATTAACCATCATAACCTAGATATCATATGCGCCTATCTCTCAAACTATCACTTGGCTCTAGGGTTGTAAACGAATCAAATATTTTTGGTTCAATTCGGCATTCCTATTCAAAATTTATTGAATTCGATTATTATTCAAATACAAATACAAAATTATGAAATTCGCTTCAATTTGGTTTGTTTACAACCCTACCCTAGACTCAGGGATGGATTTGGGGTTGGGGGGGGGTGTCACCCTCCTTGAATATTGGTTTATGTAGATATTTTTTTAAACCTTTATTCATAGGGGTTCACCTCCCTTGGATTAAAAGTGTTCATTATATTTATGCATTAAAATTTTCGTCCCCTTGAAGTAGGTTTCTAGATCTGTCATGCCTAGCGTGCACTGGAACATACCATTTTTAGAGATTATTTGTCTCTTGAGGCAAAGTGTCCAAGGTTATTTTCAAATACATTACATTGTACATGCATGAGTACTTAAAGTTAGACTAAGCTGACAGCTGAATAATACTAATTCAGGATACAAGGGAAACATTGGGGCAAAAGGGATGGCCTTAAAGCTATTGGTTAAAACTCTGTTACTATCCCTATTTCATGTGAAATGCCAAATTCTGAAAATCAGAACATGACATCTATAAACTGTATTGTTTGCTGAATCCACTCTAATTAGAATTATTGAAGACATTTGTTAAGAAGGAAACTCTCATAGTTCAACGTGCCTTCACAGGACATCACATCTCTAAAGTACTGTATTGTATTATCTGTTTATGGGCGAGTTGCTCCGTCCTCCTTTCTCCCCCGCAAAGGTGCAAAAATGCAAAAGAAGTGCCTTTCTGAAAAAGCGATATTCATTTTTGCTCGTATTAGTTTCCATTTAGTTGCAACAAGTAAACTCACATTATAAATAAGTTGTCTCAAAGGATGGTGACTGCAATGAACGTACAAAATGGGAGACAAATGGAAACTGTAGAAAAGTACAATAGAGGGAATTGACAGTAATTTGGCATTTCATAAATAGTTGCAGATTCTGGTTTCGACATATCTGCATTTCTAAGAGAAATATATTTTGTTAAATCCTCCATTGGCCTGCATTCTCCTCTGTGATGTAATTGAGATATTATATGCAAAGTTTATTGGAAATATATGAAGATTATTTGTTTCTTGAATAAAGTGAGTAGATTTTTTGGATGCTGCAGTTATTATTTTTACAAGTTTACCTCTTTCTACTGCCAGATTACAGAGCTGAAGCATCCATTAGGTTGTGCAAAGACTATATCCTCTAATGGAAGTGGATTGGGATGGTTTGGTACCTTAATGATCATGTAACTATTTTGATTTAAGAACCTTAATCAGTTTTGCACCTTTTGTAAAAGGTTAATTAATCTCTATATTGAAATACTTTTTGTAGAATCTTATGTCTCCTTGGAGGTTACTTGCTGGCTGGTGCAGTTTACCGGTATTTCTTCCTGCATGTTCGTGGTATAGATGTACGTAGTACTTCTTTGTCTTTTCTTTCTATTATTTTGGCTTGTGTCCTATCGTTAGTCATCCCAACAGTCTCCTCTTTATTTTGGTCAATTTTTTGTTTGATAATGAATTTGCATGAGAACACGTTAATGAAAATGCATCAAGTGTTGCACCAATATATTGTTTGGTTGTTTGGCTTGAATTGCTTGATATGTGATGCTGAAATAATTAGTAATAATATTGTTGGATATACCTTAGGTGCATTTGGATTGAAATATTTTGAAGATGGACTTGAAATCCATTGCTATTTCTTGGAAGGGAAGAATTGTAGAATGGATTTGCTAAATTGGGTTGTGATTTGAAATCCGCTAATTTCAAAACCTTGAATCTCAAATCTTTTATCCTAATGTTGTATATGAACTCTAGTTTTAATTGCGCAATTTTTTGAGCTGAACATCCTGTCCTCCTCCATACACTGTTTGACTTCCAAGTTTCTACGTACAATAAACAAGTAATAAAAGCAATGTGCTTAAGTTAACTCTTTTCTGGCAACACGTTGTTCAGAAATTGATGAATGAAAGAGTTTAACTGGGTTGTCATTATTGCTTTGCCATGAGCATGAAAAGATTACTGGAGTGGTCCTTAATATCGAGTGGTTTGCATCTTAATTCTTTCTCGTTTTTCCCTTTCCCCTGAAGCCACTGTGTTAGCCTGTCTGCTTCTATGAACTTTCACTGTGATGTGTACTGGTGGTGGATGTAAGATTGCTAGAGAAATTTAATTTAGTAGATTAAGAAAATGCACTCATGCCCTGCAATTGTTCAATTCTCTTGAAGTAAACAATTTTTTTCATTTTTCGCATAGGTATTCCATTAACATTTTATGTTGTGTTTGGGGAGTAGTAAATATCATTTTTACCTTCTTCATGGATGATATCTATGTGCTAATACACAATGCTGCATCTGAGTTTATACTAGCCTCAAGCAGAGACATTTACTCTATGTTCTGACTATGCTATGGTCTCTTTCTTCCAGCTGAGAGAATATGCATTAAATCTACTTGAAAAAGAGATTTTCTTGTGCATCAACACTTGTTTTTTCCTGATAAAATCATTGTGATGTGATACTTACGTTGATTACTATTTCCTCATATTTCAGGTAATTCCAAATTTGGAGTTTTGGGCTAGCTTACCACATACAGTACAGGTACTTCCATTCTGATAATTTCCTTTTTCTCTTCAGTAGTTGATAGTTGGCCACTTTGGTACATTACTCTAATTATAGCATGTTTAATATTCATTAACCTCCCCGCTCTCCATATCAGAGTCTGTTTCACTCTTTAATGCGGCGATTCAGAGGACCATCAGAAGGGTACAGGAGCTCGTATTCTCCAGTTAATTTTTGAGCTGATAAAATCTGAATCTGATACGACTGAAAATCCGAGGGCGTAACTGTAATTTCATGTACCTGTACCAGCACACCGGCCTTTCTGTGATAATATTTCTTCATTACCACTTAATACTTCTCCTGCTGACATGGCATATGTTCATTTGGTCGCAGCTGACTCCAATTCATTCTCAAGTTAGTCACATTCTTTGTAGTGGATGAAGTAGCAATTTCTCAAAGTACATATATTCACACTCAATTTGTTTGTTCTTGTTTATGTAATTCTCAAATAGCATGATCTCAGATTTGCCGATGTGGTGATATATAGGCACCAAACTTCCTCAAAAATGTAGAAGCAGGGGTTTTGGTTGGCATTGGAAAGGTACTTGTTTACCTATAGGTTTCTCAGCTACAAGGATGGCAGAAACATCCTAAAAAAAAAAAAAAATAAACCTTAAATTAGAGAATCATATGTGACATAAAAATATGGTTTAATAAGGGTCACTTGATTGCATTCTAATTTGGTAATTGTTTGGTGTGTTACGTTTACAGCTGGTTTCATTTCACAAGGGGAATGTGTAGTTGAAAAGAATACTACGGTGTATGAGTATTTGTTAAACCTTGTACACTTTGTTTTAAATCCTCAACTGTTGGGAAATTGATTGATTTTTTTTTTCTTTCTCAAGGCAAGTTCAGTTGTTTTCTTTATGATTTTTAGTAAATTAATCACATTTTTTTTACTACAGTAATGTAGGCAGGCCCCATCTAGAAAAAGAAGAAGAAATAATATTAGGTACAATTATAAAGAGCAGCAAGCCTGTAATTTTTATAATATTTGCACAAATATTTTGAGTGTGTATTTTTTTTTATAGTTTTTGCTAATTTATGGAAAAAATGTGTTCCTCTTTATTTTTTTCCCATAATTTTAAATTGATATATATTTTTACCATTATTTTTAAATTAGTACACAAACGGACCGTCTAGAAAAAAAAGAATGATATGTAGATAGATCCAGTCAAAAAGAGTAAAATAATTTAGGCTGGTGATAAATTGATGATTGAATGCATTTTTGTAATTGGATTTTGTAAAAAAAAAAAAAAAGTATATTTTGAATCAGATTCACGGCAATTCTTTTTAATACATATCAGCGTATTATAAAATATTTGATATCGTTATTATTATTATTTTTTTGTAAAATCATTGAAAGGTATTGCCTTTTAATAATATAACTAATATTATTTAAAATTTCACTTCAACCGTATAATGTAATCCGTGCATATAAGTAATTTGCCTTAAACTAATTATTGGCTAATGAAGAATTTTGGACATTCAATTTCAGGAAAAAAAAAAGGTGATTAATATAATATTAAGAAATAAAAAATGAAAGTTTGCAGATACTCATTAGGCAATGTAAAAGATTACTTTTTCCAATTATAATTGAAGTAAATATATTATTGTGTGATGGAATAATGGGAATATAAGTTGGAGAACTTTAATTTAAGTAGTTAACCCAAAATTATAATGAAATATTAACTCCCACTTATATAATGAATAAGATGTGGGTTATTAATATGGAATAGGTGAAATCAAGAAAATCTAAAGTTTTTGGGGTCAATTCCCAACAACTGAAGTTGAAAGTTCACCTGAAACACAATTACTCCACCTAAACCTTACCAAATCATTCACATTTATATATAAATTAATTTTAATAATGATGCTTAATTAATTAGCTTACCTTAAAGTGGAGAAAATGATGTATCAACTTTCCACTAGTATACCCTTGTCTTTGAAGCCAAGCATAATTGAAGGTTTTTCTCATAACATCATTGCAGTTATTCCATTCTACTCATTTCTCTTTAAAGAAATGATTGAACACTATGCCTATCAATACAGATTTATCCTACATATAACTCTTCTTTTTTTTTAATAAAGGAAGGAAGATTTAGAATGAGGAACCCATCTGAAGTTTTTATATACTATAACATCATGTATACTTTCGAACAAACTCATATAAAAAAAAATTAATTTTTTTTTTTGTACACGTACAATGATAAAATACTAAAATTCAATCGTCCCACAATTTTAAATCTGTTTAGAACATTTTGCTTCAGTATAAACATAAGTGAACAATCATGGTCATTTTCCAACGCATTCTTGTCTGAATGAAGCCATAACTTTAAAAAAAATAAAAAAACCCATAAATTTTCTCCAAAAGGTATAATTGCAAATGAAGCTAGAAGTCAATTAGTTATTTAACCTACACTACAGTCTACTTGCTCCTATTCCATTTCATATTGAAAAAGAAAATTAATTTCCGTGGCCAATATTTAAATGAAAAACTTAATTTATGAGATGAAAAATAATGATTTTAGCCTCTGCCAAAATCGAACGTGATCTAAGTACAAGAGATCAATAAAAGATGAGAAGTAACAAGTCCATTCTATTTTATTAGGAAATTGCATTGCTATTCAATGATACTCTTCCAGATCCACGTCTTTTATCATCTTTTATTATTTTTTGTGAGGAGAATATAATAAAAGTGAAAAAAAAAAGTTGAAACAGAGATAATAATAAATAAATCTTTCATAAATTATATACGAAAATAAATTACACTAAACAAGTCATGCGTGACGAGCTGAAAGAAACATAAACTTCCCACATTTGCTCATTTTCACCAGCCTCAACACAATTTAGAGGAAATACAAAGTTTTCTTGTATGAAGTAATGGTTGACTTCAATGAAATCATTGCCACTCAAACTTACTAAAAAAAACTCTTCACTTAGTTTTAAAATTAATCAGCAATATATATAACTACCAACCATATATTGGTACCATTTAAAAAAAAAAATGATCATTAATTGGTCATTGTCACAAAATGGAAATCATAACCATCCAAATACATATATAAATATATATACACACACAAGTTCCATCTAAAATGATGTGATCATCATGATGTAACATAACTATTTTAACCATTTCTTCTATTTCACTTCACATTATGATACAATTGGCATAGCCACCCTCATTACAAGATTATTAAACTAAACATTTTTCTCTACCTATTGCATACTTGTATTTATTCAACCTCTACAAAATTCCAGCTACTAACAAATCAAGATATAAACACAAAATTAAAGAACACCACAAAGGCTTCAAAGAAATGAAGCCACCTCCATCTTCTTCTCCCTCCTCCTCCACCGCCGCCTTCCTCCTCCGCAAGGGCCGCCTCTCCCCGTACCTCCTCACCCTACTCGCCTTCATAATCTTCGTCACCATCCTATACGGCGAAGATTTCAGCTGCATACTCGGGTCCCAATTCGACTCGTACGATCCATCTTACATATATCAAAGCTTACCATCACCAAGTGAGTTTAAAATCTTTTTCTTTTCACTTATAAGCGCGTGCATGCTTACTTGCACGCGCACAAGCGTATCCTACCCATACGTGTGCCTATATTTTTGCTCGTGTAATACTAATACGCGCGCAATTTTTGGTGTTAGAGAAGAAAGGAGAAAAGTTGCCATTTGCCATTGGAGAAGGCGAGGAAGGCTGCAATATATTCGATGGGAAATGGGTGTGGGACGACACTCGGCCATTATACGAGGAAGCCGAGTGCCCCTACATTCAGCCGCAGCTGACGTGTCAGGAACACGGCCGCCCCGACACGGGCTATCGCCATTGGAGGTGGCAGCCCAATGGCTGCTCTCTTCCGAGGTTAGTTTTTATGATCACCTAAACAAGAAAAAAGTTCATATATGACTTATATTTTTTTCCCCTTGTTTTGGATAGTAGTTACATTTTTGTTTTTAGTTAAAAATGATTGATATTTCCAATTTTTGGTAGAAATATCATCAGAAAAAGAGATGAGCATGATATTATTAGTTCAACTGTTTCTCCTGCTCTTAATTATTAGTATATAATCATTTTTTGCGGCCAATTATTGCATTATTAATTAAATCTTGAAGAAGCTACAAGTCATTATCTCACTTGGACTCAAGATAATCTGATCGAAAGTGCAACTTGTAGATTTCATTATGTATATGATGACCAACCACATATATCATCGTGTAAATAGGTTTTTTTTTCAATGTGTATTTTTAAATAGTATTAGTTGTGTTATTTAAAATATTAATTGCTTTATTAAAAAACAATAGTTGTGATTTCATTGTACTAATTTTATATTTCATATAGATCTTCACTCTCAGTTCGATTCATCTATTCCACTTTTCGTATTTCATGTAACTGGATTATTAACACGTGTCAATGTTTGTATATCATTCATTGATTATTTTATCACCCTCCGTTGATTCACAATATATGAAAAACTAAGTAAAATATCAATTATTATACATATTATATCATATGAGTTTTTTTATTTTTTAACATCAACTCTTTTTTTATTTTCTCAACAGTTTTAACTCGACATTAATGCTTGAAAGTCTGCGAGACAAGAGAATGATGTTCGTGGGAGACTCTTTGAACCGTGGGCAGTTCGTCTCCATGGTGTGTCTTGTTCATAGGATGATACCTCCCAATGCCAAATCCATGAAAACTGAGGGTTCTTTAACCATTTTCACAGCCAAGGTAACACCAATTTTCCATACAAAAAAGTTAAAAAAAACAGAGTGGTTTAGTCAATTCATCGAACACCTGGTGGGCATGGCATGTTCAGGATTACAACGCGACGATCGAGTTCTACTGGGCGCCGTTCCTGCTGGAATCGAATTCGGACGACGCGATCGTCCACAGAATAAGCGACAGATTGGTGCGGAAAGGGTCGATCAACAAGCATGGAAAAAATTGGAAGGGAGTCGACATTATGGTGTTCAATACTTATCTCTGGTGGATGACAGGCCTCAAATTCAAGATTCTGTAATTCAATCTCTTTAACCCTTCTTCTTCTGATTCTGATCATTCTTCTTCTTCTGAATCGAATATGGGTGTTTTGACAGACAGGGGTCTTTCGAAGATGAAGAGAAAGACATCGTTGAGGTGCCCACTGAGGTAGCTTATCGAATGGGGATGAAGAGCATGGTCAGATGGGTCAAGAAAAACATGGATCCCAATAAAACCAGAGTCTTCTTCACAAGCATGTCGCCTTCCCATGGAAAGTGAGTCAATAAACATCATTTTTTGTGCCTATCTATCCATAGAAATCGAAAATCGATAATTGCACGTTTTTTAGCCGCTTTGCCATCTAGGCAGATATCTATACAACAACTTTTAAGTATTTACAGATTAAAATTTCACTTGGTGACATTATTTTTATTTTAAAATTGTGGTTTGTGAACTTAATTTATCATTACAAATGATAATTGATGAAATGTGCAGGAGCATTGACTGGGGAGGTGATCCACAAGGCAATTGCTACAACGAGACAAGTATGATCGAAGATCCATCATACTGGGGATCAGATTGCAGAAAGAATATAATGAGTGTGATTGGTGAAGTCTTGAGAAAATCAAGGGCCCCCATCACCTTTCTCAACATCACCAAGCTTTCCAGTTACAGAAAGGATGCTCATACCTCCATCTACAAGAAGCAATGGAGCCCTTTAACTCCGGAGCAGCTCGCCAATCCAACGAGCTACGCCGACTGCGTTCATTGGTGCTTACCCGGCCTCCAGGACACCTGGAATGAGCTTCTCTTTGCCAAGCTTTTCTATCCCTAATTCTAATGAATATTATTGCATGTGCATGTGCATGTGCATGTGCAAGGAACAAGATATTAATTCCATTGATTTTTTTTACATCAAGATTTTGATGGGGTGTGAATAGTGATTGATGCTTGAGGGTGAGCAAGAATGAGAAACTCATGTTTTAAGCACATAATTGAAGATTAATGATCTTTTTTCTGATTGTTTTTTCCTAGTTTAAGAAGTGGAGATGTACATCAGATGAGATGATATCCTAAACCTTTCATTATAGAATATACAATGAAGGGAAAATTGATTAGAAAAGGTCTCATGTGTAATAATAAAATAATTGTAGAAACTGAAAACTGAGGAGGACTATTTCGGAATTTGTAGATAATAAGACCCCCAGTCAAAAATAAAAATTCTGCCTAAGTATGTACTACAAGGTCATTTGGACTATGGAGTTACAGAATATACTTAAACAATGGTCACTTATATATTGGTTCAAAAAATTACTATATTTATAAATTGGTTTAAAAAATTTACACGGTAGTATGTTTATTTTTTTTTGCACGGAAGCGTTTTTTTTTTCACGGAACCAATATGTAATTCTTGTCAATTTGTTGAACCATATTGTACTTTTTCCAGTAAACAATCCAAATTAGTAATTAAATAAACAATTAATTAATTCCTATTATTTTGTTACCCTTCTGGCCTTCTCTATATAAAGCAGAAACATATTTGCTTTTAATTTCTGAAAGGCATTCCCAATTTAATTTATAAAATATCATCACGAGTAATAATACTTCAATATTTGCTTACACTACGTACTGCATATGGAGCACATTATTAAACCAAATATTTGTCTTGTCAAAAATTTGTGCCCAACTGCACTCTCCCATTGTACTATATATTTCCTTTAATTCTTCATTATTCTCTCGCGTATCCATTTCATTTTTACATTATTAAATAGTATATTTGCATTAATTGCACGATGAGATTAAATTAATGGCCATTTTTTTTTTTATTAATATCTATTTTATAAGAATTATTTTAAGTGAAATTTCGATGACTTACAGGAAATATTTAATTCATCTCCTCTCCCTGAAATAGATTTATTCCCTTTTAATGGAATAGAAATGAATTTTGAACCGAGCTCACAACTTATCATGAGCTTCAATCCTCCAAACTAAACACCAAATTAAACAATTTTTAATTTTTTTTATCCCAACTAATTCTACAAATTAGTAGACACCCCTCGAGTACAGAAGACCAACTCCCTCGTTATATATTACTCCCCCTGTTCCAAGATAAATTTCACACTTTTCTTATATGGATGTCCAAACTCTTTCTTCACACCCCAAAAAAGGAAACAACGCACACTCACAAAAGTCAATAAAGTACACTTTTTATATTTTATTATATAACTTCATACTCACATACTTCATTTTTTCTTAATATGCGTGAAACTCCACCTATGAAGAAAATGTTAGGACGGAGGGAGTATAAAACATGGTATTTCCAAACTAGTCACATTTTAAACTAGACATGTATAGCATTATGATCTAAAAATTAAAACAGGCCAACCTGGCTCATCAATATATACATAATAATAATGATGTAAATATGCAAATAATTAATTTCAATGATTTCCCACCTCCACCATTTCTATACATGCATGCATATTTCCTCTTCCTCATATCCCAAAACACAATCACATGTTTAGTTCCGTAGAGGAGAGAAGATGAAGAAGGAAGCTCCATCTTCACAGTGTTTCTCTCTCATCTTCCAAACCCTTCTCTCTCCTGTTCTCTTAATAGCTTTCATTTTCTCCGCGGCCTTATTTTACAGCGCCGACGTTTGCTACATCTATCGCTTCTACGGAAACGACGACCCTCCCGTTGCCGCCGCAACTTCCGGTGAGTCTCTCTTGCTAATTTCTTCGCATAATGTGTCTATTGTTTAGACAAAAGTATAAATTTGTTTTCATCTTTTAGCAGTATTAGTTTGATAACCCCAAATTTAATTTTATTGTTTGATAAAATTGGCACATGTTTTAGAAATATAGATATAAGAGTATTGTGAGGTGGACCAGAAGTGATTATTTACAAGATTGATAATAAAAGAAATACAAATAAATGAGAAATATATTTTGGAATGGATCAAACGGAAAGTAGAATTAAATTTGTGGAAGAAAGGAAATATAATAAAAATAATTAATGTCGTTTTGAATAGTATAATAAAAAATAGACTTACACATAATTTCTTGGTTATAGAAAAGATTGGGGAAAATAAGACGAGTTTTGGGATGGAAGAGGGTAATAAAAAGTGCGATATATTTGAGGGGAGGTGGGTGCGGGACTACAGCCGGCCGTTGTACGAGGAATGGCAATGTCCGTACATCGGAGACCAGTTAACATGTGTGAAACACGGCAGAAAGGACATGGACTACCGCTATTGGAGATGGCAGCCTCGTGCTTGCTATGTTCCCAGGTAATTTATTTAATTTAATTAGGCAGGCAAAGTTTAATATTAGTCGTCCATGAAATTTATTTGTATTAATTTTGGATGTATATTCTAATAATATTAATTATATATTCTAGTAAACAAATTTGATAATAATTAACACTGTTGTACCACATATTTATATATAAATTGAAAGAGAATTTAGTTTAAATATATATAATAATTGATGAAATAATTAAATTTATAAGTGCAGTTTTAACGCAACATTAATGCTAGAAGCCCTGAGGGGGAAGAGATTGATGTTTGTGGGTGATTCTCTAAATCGAGGTCAATTCACGTCGTTGGTATGTCTTCTTCAACGAGTGATCCCACAACATGCCAAATCCATTCAAACTATTGGCTCCTTAACCGTTTTCACAGCCAAGGTGCATGATTATAATTAATTAATTGTACCTTTTACTACTCCCTCTCTCCGCATATTTACGTTTTACGCACGTATATTTTATATATAAAATAATGGTATATGAGTAAATATATGTATAATTTTGTGAATGTGCACATACATCAATGCTTATTTTTTAATAGTATACAAATTTTGTATGGAACGTTGAAATATAGAAAATATTGAAATAATTACAACGCGTCAATGTTACACCATTATCTTATACTCCTTTTACCGAGTATAAATCACAAATGTCCCACAATTAACTATTAATAAAATAGAATTATTTTCAAAACTAACTTTTTATCAAATTCAATCTCAAATTTTATGATAAGGACCAATTTTAATCACAAATAAACTTTTTATCAGATTTATTCCAAATTTTCTGATTAACGTCCATTTTTAGTTCTAAATTAAAAGTGAAAACTTAAATAACATTCTTTTAAAGACTGGAATTGATAATTTCCGATAAATCTTCTGATGTAATTAATGTCTATAAAATCTAACAATATTCTTTTTTTTTTTGAAATTGTGTAATATAAAATTGTAAAAAGAAAAAAAAATCAAATTTAATTAGCATACATGTACTTCACATCAACACTCTTGCTGTAAATCATTAATTTTGGACTTTCGTCGTATCGCTTATTACCGTTCATTTGAAATTAAAATTGAACCATGTCAGAAATCTGGGATAAAATCTGATAAAAAAAATTTTAGGACTAAATTTATTTTGCCTAAAAATTCTCGGACGGTTTTTTATTCAAATTAAAAAATTTGGGACTAAATCTAAAAAAAAAAATTTAATTTTAAAACTAAATTTACTTTGTCAAATAGTTATGAGAAGATTTTTGGTTAAACTCCTCCTTCCCCCAATCTGTCTGTCTTTATTGTTCGTCTCAAAATACTTTAATTTGTCACACTCTTAATTAAAATGGAAAATTCTTTATAAACAATATTCTTATGATATTCATAATTTTAAATAATATTCTTAGTTAAGCTCATAACACTATTCAATTTTTTAAAATTTCTTATTTTAAAATTTACAAAATGACTCCTCAGATCCCTACCTATTCCTTAATTTGTATTTCGGGATGGCGGGTTAATAGATTTATAGCATGATATATATATATAAACATATATATGTAAATTTGTAATGTGCAGGATTATAATGTTAGAATAGAGTATTATTGGTCGCCGTTTCTACTGGAATCAAACTCAGATGATCCGACGAAACACAGGATTAAGGACAGGATTATTCGGAATGGCACTGTGGATAAGCATGGCCAACACTGGAAAAATGCCGACATACTCATCTTCAACTCTTACATTTGGTGGGTTGAAGGAGTAAGAGTTGTGTATGTTCTCCAACACTACCCTCCATCTAATATTTATTAATTGCACCTATATAAGAGATTAAGTATTATTTTAATTTAATTTTTTTTTTAGATTTAGCAGATATATATTAAAACAATATATCTGTCAAATTTTGACTTGGAGATATTCTTGGGTTGTAAGAAGACTTGGTGAATTAACTACTAACAATTAACATTTACCGATAAAAACAAAAAAACAACTGAAAATTTGAGAATATCGTCATAATTCTGAACCATAATTTGTCTATTGTTTAGTTTTAGCCCTAACTTAAATCTTCACTAGACATGAAATGACACTATTTTCAATTTTCTGGTGAATATGATCCTAAAATTGGACAAATTGGACTAAATCAAGTATTAAAATATTTTAGCTAGGAACAAGTATTGTACCTAAGGCAAATTATGAGGAAAAGAAAAAAAAAACCTTTTTAATTCTTCTAAGTCATGCATGACACATTTATAATATGTTTTTAATTTGGCAGACAAAATTGGTTGGAGGAAGCAAAGGGCATCGTAAAGATATCAACGGAGGATGGGTACCGCATCGCCATGAAGATGTTGGTAAAATGGATAAACGAGAATAGGGATCCCAAAAAAACAACTACATTTTTTGCCGGAATGTCAGCCACACATCAAGCGTAAGTTATACTCCTTCCGTCCCGTAGTAATTTACACACTATGAGACAACACATTTTTAAAGAAAAATATATTTTATATATAAAATAGTGATATAGGTATATATGCTCAAATTAATGTTTTCTTTTTTAATAGTGTGCAAATTTGTGTGAAACGTCGAAATAAAAAAAAGATGCAAATTTCTATGAGACAGAGGGAGTACTAATTAACATACTCACTCCCATTCTAGTTTTTTTCACTTTTAAGTGTAAATGATATCGTGAGAACATTATTATTTTTGAATAAATAATTAGAAAAGAATTACAGAAATATATAATATTCTTCTTAAAATATAAAGATATTGTTACTTAGTGGGTGTATTTAGCAATTCTGAAGATGCAAATGGTTCAATCCAAAAGTAAAATATCAAATTCAGGATTAACACTTGGGGTGCACCAATTGCACCGTTCACCTGCGGTTCATTAAGTAATAGTATTATTTAGAGAAAACATGTATTAATGACCAACCAGTACTATATCTTTTTCCTCTCAAAAAAATAAAATAAAAAAAATCTATATTTTTATGTAAACTAATTAACATAGTATTTAAAGTTGCACTTGAATTAAGTGATGTATATATAAAAATATTATTTGTGTAAATTTAGAATTTGTGATATGCATGGTTGCAGGAGCATTAGATGGGGTGGATCTCCAAAAGGCAACTGCTTCAATGAAACAAAGATGTTGGAAGATGAGTCATTCTTTGCAGCAAGGGTAAGCTTACACCATATCATTACACAAGAGTTGAGCAAATCTGCTGTCCCTGTCACACTTCTCAACATTACCCAGCTCACAAGTCCTAGAAAAGATGCACACACTTCTATTTACAAGGAATTTTTTGGGGGGCCATTGACAAACGACCAAATAGCAAATGGAACGAGATACGCCGATTGCATACATTGGTGTCTTCCCGGAGTTCAAGATGTTTGGAACGAGCTCCTCTTTGCTAAGCTTCTTTTCTACCCATAATAAAAACACTGACAAATTTATTATTTGATTTTTTTAATGAGTACATATACGTTGTTTCTTAATTTTAATCAAACCACATGACGTCATGATTTAATTAATTAAATATAAAGTGGATCATAAAATTACAATAAATGGAAGATATATATATATTTTTGTTAATGGAAAAACAGGTTACAAATATATGTGAGGAAAATTATCCCTACAAATATGCTGTGCAAAGGGATAGTTGGAATATTTTGCAAAAGTTGATATATATTTGTTAAAGGCCAAGTCCCCATGTACGTACTTTAATTTTTTGTATTTTTTTTTCTTGTTAAAACATATAGTGTAATTTGAAAAGACATAATTTTAGTTTGATTGAATAATTTAATTAATTTGAAGATGGTGATGACTGAGAATGAAATTGAGAATTATAACGAGTTTGAGTTGGTATGGTATGAACAAGTAAAAAAAATAAATTTATAAATATAAACCTTATATCACAAAGTGGTTTATATCATGAAAATAGTTTATATAATACTTTACCAATGAGTTTGGTATTAGAAAAGGCATGGAACCAAAGCTCATTTTAGAAGAATGAATTGTTACTCTTTTATATGGGTGAAATGAATTTTATTTCAGGATATACATTATTTAAATTTAATTTGTGCCTCAAATATTAGATAGTGTTACCATAATTAGGGGGCGCTTCTTTCAAATTTTTCAATGGTAATGGGAATGAAATTTCATTTTTCTCCTCTACACTTACATATGTTGAATGAGAGTTTGTGTTCATGGTGGTTACATCATTAATGTTGTGCTCCAATTTTGAAAAATTTGATAAAAAAATAAGTTGTTGATTGTGGTATGAGTGATTGATTGAGGAGGATGATTATAAGATTAGATGGAGGTAATCAAATGAGGGTGGTGATTACCTTATTTAAGAGGAAAGCACAATTTTGCACCAAAATAGAAAAGAAAGAAAAGCAAATAAGCAAGAAACAATTAAAATTTTAAAGCAATTAGTTATCCTATTTTTCTCTCTTCTAATTTTCTATTTTTATCTCTCGATCTTGTTGTTGGAAAATGTGCTCCTCAAAAAAAGTTTCGATTTGATATATCACTCGTCCAATTGCGTATTTGGGTGAAATATTAGAATTGAATTTTTTAATTTGTTGTAACAAATGAAAAATGAACGAAAAAGTTAAAAGTTTTTGTCCAATATTGAAAAATTATTGTTGAGTAAGTGAGTATATAAGAAGGAATTCACTCTTAGTTTGTAAGAAAGTTATGGGGTTATGCTCCTCCACACTTTATGCGTGCTTGCAGGGGGTTGCAAATCATAGCCGAATTTGGCCTAAAAACCTCGAACTTATGTGTGAGCGCGACCTGCCGGCTACAGTTACAACACGTTCTAAAATTGAACTCAGGCATTTTTTCCGACTACGGTCAAAGACCATTTACGGCTCTTTATGGCCACACTCCAACAATCATATTTAAATATTATAAATAGTATTTCTGGTGTGTAGCAAGACACTATGAACATCAATGAAATACAGAAAGTTTGAGTGAAAAATATACAGATACTTTTCCTGCAATTGCCTTATTCTTTAGCTTTTGATTCTGCTATTTTCATTTCTACGCTGGTGATATTTCGAATAATATTTCAGTTCGTTTCAAGTATGATATTGTGCTATATCGTTGCTTTAATCGTTGTATCCTGAGAAACAAGTGTCTCGTGATTCACTAGCACCTAGTGTGAGGGACATAATTTGTTTTAAGAAAATTATGATTATCACGAGCCTCAATTTCCGAATATTTTTATTTATTATTTTCAGCCATCATGTGCTTTCCATATTTTAAATTGATAGTTACTTCTTAAATTAAAAATTTACCATATTTTATTAAAATTTTATCACTATTTAAAAGTAACAATATTTTTAGGGTTAGTTACATAGTGCAACACTTATAAGGGTGATATTGTATAATGCAACACTTAAAAATCAACATTTCAAAGTGCAACACTTTCGTGGGGTCCTCCACCTGCAACCATCAAATCATCCAATTTTAAAAAATATAAAAAACTTATTTCCCTCATTTCTCTCACCACTCTTCCTCTCTCATAATTCTCTCTCCATATTTCAAAATTTAAAATCTGAATGGCCCATTTCCATCTCCACTTTTCTCTCTCAACCTCTTCATCTTTCTTTCTCTTAAACAGTGTCTCTCATTTCACGGCAGTTGGGATTCCGGCACGGCGGCAGCCGGTTTCGTGTTGAGGAACGACGCGCCTTCACACGAAACTTCAACCACCATCGAAGCCCTACTCAGCCGCCACCGCGTCGCACTTGCAAAAACCAGAAACCGCTGTCATGCCGACTGAAATCCGCCGTTCGACAACCACCTCTCCTCGCCGGCCACTGATCGGAAACCATACCAGCGCCTCTGTTTCACCTCAAATCGGACCTCCGTTTGTTATCGCGATCTCCAGCAGTGGCGGACGCCCGCGCCTCAAATATGAGTTTCTGAGGTGAGCACGCTTTTTGAATTCACGATTTTGTGTGCGTCTGTATTGTGGTGAAGGTAATGCGGAAATCGGCCGATGTCAGTGTTTTTGAATTATTCAAGGTGTTTCCCAGGGAAAGGATTGGGTATAGAGAATTGTTTTGTGAATATGGTTTCGTGGAATCCGTTTAGTGGAAGGATGTCCATTGGGGTTTGATAATTTGAATGATAATTTGTTCATCTTTTGCTGTTTTTTTTTTTTGCAATTGGAAATTTGTATTCTATTTTTTTTAAATTTCGAACAGTGGTAGACGACGCTTTCAGGCTGCAATTTCCCGTGGACGAACGACTCTGCTGGTTGTTGTTGTAGGAGGTGTGGAGAGAAAAATTAGGACACGTCTTTTTTGTTTTTGGAAAGTGTATGAGTGGGTTCCAGTATATGAATGCATGAGACTGATTGTTTTTTTTTTTTTGTGGTTTATTATTATTTTTGTAATTTTGTATTTTGACTCAATTTTTGTTGATGTATTCAAAATTTTAAATATTGTATTCATGAACTTTAAAATTTGAATATATTTTTAATTAGAAGTATTTGTGTTAAAAATGAGTGATACTCATTCTAGGATTTTTGTGCTAAAATTTCAGAAATTTTTTATTTTTTGCATATTCAATGTTTTGAATTATATTCAGAATTTTGTGTCCGATATTTATTCTTCTATTTAGTATACAAAAATAAATTAGCAGTATTCAAAAATTAAAAATCTGAATATATACATGAATCTGAATATATGGCTAATTATTCTGAATTGAAGAATCTGAATATATGACTAATTGTTCTAAAATATGAAAGGAATTAAAATCCGAATATGAATATATTCGTAGTATATGGAATTTTGAATATGAAAAAATTAGTAGTACTCAATCTAAATATGAAAAGGAATTAAAATTCGAATATGTGTAAAAATATAAATATATGACTAATTCAAATTCAAATTAAAATTACATATATGTAAAAAGAAGAATATTAGTGAGTCAAAATTAAAGGAGATCTCAATAAATTTTAAAAAATAATATAAAAGATATGTTATATTTAAATATGTGTATAAAATTATATTAAAAATTTGAAAATTTTTTAAAATTTGAAAGAGAAGTGCGTAGAAGAAATTAAATGAGATAATTAAGTTTTTATTTAAGTGGGAAAAAATAACATATATAATGAAAACATCATTTCGTGAATTATGGGAGAGGTTATAAATGGGGTGATAACATATATAATGGAAAAATCATTACGTGAATTATGGGTGAGGTTATTAATGGAGTTATTAATGGAAAATAACATATATAATTAAGTCTTTACTAAAATGTTGAGTGTATCTTATTAATGGGGTGAGTTACGTGAAAAACAAAATAGAATAGAGATAGAGGAGAGAGAAAATCAGAAAAGAGAGTTTTTTTTTCGTAAAAAAGAGGAAAGGGACGTTAAAAAAGAGAGAAAGAGGAGAGAGAAATTATAAGAGAAAAAAACAAAAAAGGGAGAGGAGAGGGAGTTTGACATGACACACAATTTTATAAAAATTAAATTTTTAATGGAAAAAGTGTTGTGATTTGTAATAAAGTGTTGTGTTTGGAAATATGCAATTTTGGGTGTTGCACTATGAAATAGAACCCTTACAAGTGTTGCAGTTTGCAATTATTCCATATTTTTATTAATCTCACATCATAAGACATTTTTATACATGATTTGCTCAAAGATAATTATGTACAATGCTCTATTGTCCTAGGATTCGATTAATAAAGTTAATTAATGTTATCATTAACTTTGAGATTCATTATGACTTCTTTAAGGACTATCTTTAAAATATCTGCAAATAAAATTGGCCTACCATTAATTTGTCTAAACTAAAAGTTCAAAAAAGCAATGGTTTGTTAGAAATTAGAATACTTTTACAAGCCCAACTTAGTATTCCCTCCGTCCCAAAACACCTTTTCATACTTTCTATTTTGATCTGTCCCACAAAAAGTTTGCATGCTTAAAAGTAGAAATTATTTATTAAACTTTACTCTCACAACGCACATATAATATTCATAAAAATGTATCTATTATACATTTTTCTTAAATCGCGTACCCAAAAGACACCGCAATGTCTTCTGGGACGGAGGGAGTAATATCTTTGAGGAGATTACCAACTAAACAAAAGAAAAAAAAAACACTGAAATCTGCAGGTTATGTTACAAATTTTTATTATCTTATATACATTCTTTGAATATTGTTCAAGTTTTGCAATGAAATGTGCAGATTAAATTTGATTTAAAATGTGTATTAAATGAAGCCTGCGCAAATAAATATTATTGAAATTTTGAAATGCAACGAACATAGGAATCTAAAAGTTGTGCATGTGGTTTATGTGCACAAGAATATATTCATAACTCTTTTTTTTTTAATCAGTAAAGATAATTTTATTTCGCCAATTGGGTATAAGGCATACCCAAACAGATTATAAAATTACAAAATTCAACAGTCTAACACTAATCTCGGATTTACAAGCCAATCACTAAAAGAAAAAGTAGAACCACATGTATTCTTAGCAAAGAACCAATTTCACAATCTTGATTTAACCTCCTCTATCAAACTATCAATATTAAGTGCAATACTATTAAAAATCACTTCATTTCTATTCTTCCATAATCTCCACACCACACAAAGCCACACCGTTACCGCTACCTTCTTACCATGTTTTCCTCTTAAGAGACGACTATGAGCAATAAAGTTTGAGAGTGAACATGAATGTAACACTGAAATAATACCAAGCCAATTGAGAACATACATCCATACTTTATGTAATAGTGGGCATTCAAAAAAGACATGTCTCGTGTTCTCATCATTATTTCCGCAAATTAAGAACGCACCTCAGTTCCACATTTGATTCAAGCAGTTTTTGCGAAATTATATTAGACTTTGTAGGTAGTTTATCCCATAACAATCTCCAAGCATGCGCTATAACTTTTAAAGGAGCATAGCTTTTCCATTTCTGAGATAAGATATTCTTGCTGCTGTAACCCTAAGACTTCCATGGAAATTTGTCCAAGAAGGCAACGGGAGCCAGAGGCATAGCCATTTCGGTGGCAGAGTAGTAGATTCACTATTGCTCTGCAATTATTAAAATTCAAATTTTGCAAACTGCTAAAATAAAATTCCAAGGTATATGTAAATTTGAAATCACCATATCTGAAATGAGTTACTATCAAACTATAAGATAGAAGAAATTGATTTGTAAATTTAATATAAAAAATATAATTGCATAATATGTTAAACTTCATACTTATCACATAAACTTAAAAGTATATACATATGTAATATATTGATCATGCAGAGTTGACAAAGTATTGTATGAAAATGGTTCATGATAAGTTTTGAAATATCAATATTTAATTAGGTGTATCAAACATCTCATCAGGTGTATCAAAGTTGAG
This sequence comes from Prunella vulgaris, assembly GCA_026898435.1. Classification (NCBI taxonomy): domain Eukaryota; kingdom Viridiplantae; phylum Streptophyta; class Magnoliopsida; order Lamiales; family Lamiaceae; genus Prunella; species Prunella vulgaris. The sequence goes on from JAPKLY010000314.1 coordinate 60,203, forward strand.
GTCAATAAAATCTATATATTGATTTCAACTTTTAATACACTTGACCAGATATTTGATACATTAAGACAATTTTATGATAAACTACTTTTACACAATACCTACTCTGCAGAGTTTAGTGAATCAAATCACATAATTAAACACAATCTAAAAATTCACACAAAAGTCGAAATAAATATCACAAATAACAATTATAAATACCTTTAGTACTATAAATTTTATGCTGAGTTGTATAAAGTACCAAGTTTATAAATTCAAATATATATAAAAATAAATAAAGGAAAATCAGTTGTTAATAAGAATCTCATGTGATTATGGGCCCAAAATCCCAATCTTTTAAAAATCAGTTCCACTATTCCATAATCTCCACACCACAGAAAGCCACACCGTTACCGCTACCTTCTTACCATGTTTTCCTCTCAAGAGACGACTATGAGCAATAAAATTTGAGAGTGAACATGAACGTAACACTGAAATAATACCAAGCCAATTGAGAACATACATCCATACTTTATGTGATAGTGGGCATTCAAAGAAGTCATGTCTTGTGTTCTCATCACTATTTCCGCAAAGAACGCACCTTAGATCCACATTTGATTTAAGCAGATTTTTGCGAATTAAATTAGACTTTTTAGATAGTCTATCCCATAACAATCTCCAAGCATGTGCCACAACTTTTAAGGGAGCATAGCTTTTCCGTTGGTGTGTATTTATAATTTCTTCCATATGTATTTCAACTTTATTTAAACAAATTAATTACAAACTTCGTTGTTTTTATGAGTTTCAAATTAACAGCTACTCAGTCCTTGGAGGCCATGCCATAAGCAAGTCAAGCGTGCGGTGCTACAGACACATTAATACTCATTTTGAATGGATCTTTATATTAGTGAACGGTGTGATTAGTTCTGTAAATTAACCGATCATTAAATTAAATACAGACTAATAAAAAAATTAAGAAACAGTTTTAAATGTATTTCTATGTCCCCAATATTTATTCCCACTTTTTATTTTCGTCTGCTACTAAATTTATTTTCATTCACCTTTTAGAAAAGCCTTAATTTTATATGCACCATGTGCACCGTGTAACTTAAGTGTATTTTTTAAAAGTTACACAAAATACTACAAAAAAAATCACATATGTTAATGGTGTAAACTTTTTAGTAATAATATGTGTGACTTTTCAGTAATAAATAATGTAATTTTTTAAAATACAATTGGATAGCAAAGTGTACCAAGTACTACTTACTCTTGAAAAAATATTAATTTATTTCACACTCATGAACAAGTACTTTTTTTAGTGGATCCTAAGAGGGGAGGGAGGGAGGGTATATCTCTTGAGAGGAGAGGGTGATGAATTAATGCCTGCTTGGCCACTTGCAAACACGTTGTTCTTACAAATAAAATAAAAAGTAGTATATATATAATTAATAGATAAAAGAAATAATCACGGATTAATACAAAAGTAATGCACTATTTTTAAATAGGTACAAATTTTTTGTATAATAATGTAAACAAAGATTGAATAATAGAGTTATTTTTTTACATATTGTACCTATTTGAAAATAGTGATTATTTTTGTACTAGAAAAAAATATTTAAAGCCAGAAAGAAAATAATAGAATAGCAAGTTGGCGTGTTTTGTACAATAAGTTGGATGTCAGTTTCCAAGTAATGTGATCAACAAGCAAACTCTCAGTTTCAGGAAAAACACAAGGACGTCCAGATCAAATATCAAAATTATAAGAAGGCAAAAAAACTTTTAGGAATAACACATAGGTCTAAATTAAAAAAAATAAAGATCGATTGATTTCCTTCTAATAAAGCAAAGCTTATACGAACACTCAACCCCTACACCTGACTAGCTATAGTAGGCATGAATAAAAAACCGTGCCCAGCTTCTATGTATAATAATCATTATACTCACAATATGTTAAATTCTCAATTTCTGTCTGTGAACACTAAATATTTTGTACCAGAATGGCAGCGAAAGGAGAAAAGAAGCCTGCAGAGAAAAAGCCTGCCGCCGAGAAGTCTCCAGGCGGTGAAAAAGCCAAAGGTCGGAAAGAAGTTGCTGAAGAAGGCTGGCGGCGTTGCTGGAAAGAATAAGAAGCGTACCAAGAAGAGCATCGAGACTTACAAGATCTACATCTTTAAGGTGTTGAAACAGGTGCATCCGGATATCGGGATATCGAGCAAGGCTATGGGTATCATGAACAGCTTTATTAACGATATCTTCGAGAAATTGGTTCAGGAGGTGTCGCGTCTCGCGCGATACAATAAGAATCCTACGATCACTTCTCGTGAAATTCAGACTGTCGTGAAATTGGTGTTGCCTGGTGAATTGGCGAAGCATGCCGTTTCCGAAGGGATCAAGGCGGTAACGAAATTCACAAGCTCTTGAAGGATTTCTAGGGTTTCTTCATTATCGCTGAAACTATGATGGGCCGCTTGATTTTAGATTTAGGGTTGCGGGATTCTTTACATGATATTGTATAAAATTGGATTTGTGTTTTGTCTGAACGACGATCTTTTAATTTGAATGTATTACTGAACATCGCGTTTTTATTGAAAAAAACAAACAAACCATTATGCACAATATTTGAAAGGTCCATTTAGAGAGGTGGGAGACGAGGGTTCGCCAAATATTTGAAAGTTTCGTTCAGAGTTGCAGAGGTGATCGTAAACCCGGAAGTCTTCTTTTGTTTGATCTCCATTTTCCAAAGATTTTTGTTTTTACTATGCCCATATCTTGATAGAAAGGGTGAATGTGCTTGATAGGTTTTCAAATACTCGAATCGGTATGTTTGGTAGTGTTATTTGATCTTTGCGAAAAATAGGAAAACAGAGATTGTGATTATTTTTTTTGGAGGTGCCTTATAATAGTGTCGGATTTGTTTTTCTGAACTTTGGAGGTGTTTGAGTTGCCACTGTGTGTATGCAGCTATACTATTTAGATTAATCGATACGATTCAAGTGCCATGTTTAAAAACTATATCTTTATGTTTTACAAATTATGTCAATTGATTGTTGTTTGGTTGCATATGTGTATAATGTGAATGTATTTATGACCTTTTTTAAAAATGAACATTACGATTCGGGAGGCATGCTCACTGCATAACTTTGAAGGGTGTACAACACTTGATAATCTTTGTTTTCATTGTCTACATCATAACTTTGAAGGGTGTACAACACTTGATAATCTTTGATATTAATTTTAAATTTTAAATGTGATGGAGAAAAATGAAAAAGTAAAGGAAACAGTGTAAAAAATATTGAAATTGAAAATAATAATAAAGAAGTGAATAATAATTTCTAAAAAAAATAAAAATGCAAATGAACAGCATATAATAGTACGGACAAAAATAACAAAATAAGAAATTAATACTAAAATTTAATTTTTAGATTTATGTTCACACAAAAGAGAAATTTGGGAGACGAAGGGAGTAGGGGGAAGGGAGGAAGTGAGGGTATATCTTTGAGAGGAGAGGGTGATGAATTAGTGCCTGCTTGGCCACTTGCAAACCCGTTGTTCTTACAAATAAAATAAAAAGTAGTATAAATATTAAAAGCCAGAAAGAAAATAATAGAATAGCAAGTTGGCGTTTTTCGTACAACAAGTTGGATGTCAGTTTCCAAGTAGGGTGATCAACAAGCAAACTCTCTCTCTCTCTCTCATTTGCTTAGTCAAATCTCTCTCTCTCTCTCTCATTTGCTTAGTCAAATAGAACGTTCCATGCATAGGGAGAAAATCATACTACCTACGCGATACTTTCCTGGGCACAGATTTTAAAAAAAAGTATAATGAGTAGAATGTGTATGGTGGAGATTGTGAGGTAAAGTACATGTTTTAAGAAAAAATGTAATGAGTAGAATATGTATGATGGAGATTGTGAGGTGGAGATTTAAAGGAATATTTCCATTTTGAGAGTATACAAACTTTTGTGGGACAAACTAAAAAAAAAGTGTGCAAACTTTTATAGGACGGAGGTAGTAGTGTAAAAGTTAGTCACGTCTCTGCATATATGTGGAAAATAATACCTGAGAGAGATAGTATAGTAGTACGTTCGTACATACCTACATGTATTGTTTCTTTCTAGTGGTGCTGCCTACATGCAACTAAACCATAATTCGACCACTCTATTTTAGGGAATTTTTTCCAAATATTGCAAAAAAAAAATTCGATTACCAACATATAGTGATATTTTGCCCGATGTGTAAAATAAGCAAGAGCGCCGTTTGAAATGGCGCCCTTAAAGAAGGAGCGCCACCTGAAACGGCGCCCTTAGGCTGGCGGAAGGGGCCCACTGAAGGGCGCCATCTCCGATGGCGCCCTCAGTATAAAACCAACCCACCCACCCCCTGCGTTGAGGGCCCACTGAAGGGCGCCATCTCCACTGGCGCCCTCAGTGGGAAAGGACAAATCCCGATGGAAGAGCGCCCTTTGCCTTGGCGCCCTCCGAGGCCCCACCACCTCCCCCATGCATGCGTCCACATGCATACGTCCATCATTGTCTGCAAAGGGAATATATTCCCATGCGCATGCCTATACCCTGAACCATCTACACACATTTGATTTATGTATATAAGAGTGAAGGTCTGGTTCATATTGAAATGGAGATAGAATACGTGAATGAAGAGGGTTGAGGTGAGATTCATATTAAAATGGAGATAGAATACGTAAATGAAGAGTGTTGAGGTCAGGTTCAAGTAAGTTTTGAGTTTTATATTTTCAGTATTTATAAATTTAAAATATGTGATTATATATTTATATACTTCAATAATTTATTTTGTTATAATGTTGTTTAGGATTAATTGATATTTACGATAGTTTCAAGACATACGAGGATCGTATTTTGAAAGATTACACATCTTAAGGTACTTCTTGTTTTTCTTATTATTGTAAGTATATATTCAGTAAATTTATTTATGTGTCCAGATTAAAGTTTTATAAAAAATAAAATTTAGGATTTAGGGAAATTACAGTTATATATGTTCATATTCTGCAGTAATGTATATTTATGTTCAAGTTCTATGAAATTATAGTTTGCTAAACTACAGTAATGCATGTTTATGTTCAAGTTTACTAATTTAAAGTAATATATTAAAATGAATTACAGTTTGCTAAATTCGAGGATGTAAATTGACCATATTTTCTACATCCTCCCTAAAACTCCAAAAAATATGGGATGTCGCGTGAGTTGCTCTTAGTGTATCATTTTCACTAATGGTTCCCCTAAAAATGCCTTCCGAACGATGTGTTTCTTGGGACGACAAGACTGACGGATCATTTGGTCCATACAATTCTTTATACGAAGTCATCCTGATATTAAATAAAAAAATAACAATATTAATTCTATATGACAATTATGTATAACAAAATATATTATGAAAATACACTTTGATATACCAAAATCTACTTATTCACATATTCACAACTATAATTCATATATTTACAACTAAATTTAAAACCTAATTTATGTATTCACAACTATAATTTACAAACTTAAAACCTAATTCGCATATTCTCAACTAAATTCACAACTAAATTCATATATTTACAACTACACATAAAACCTAATTCAAATATTCACAACTATAATTTATAAACTCACAACATCAAATTCACACATTCACAACAAAAATACACAACTAAATTATGATTCATATACTAAACTCACAACTAAACTAATATCTTTACAACTATACTCAAAACCTAATTCAAATATTCACAACTATAATTTTTAAATTCACAACAAAAATACACAACTAAATTATTGTAAAATACACAACTAAATTATTGTAAAATACACAACTAAATTATGATAGAAATACACAACTAAAAGATAATTAAACTCACAAAATAAATTTAAATTAACTATCTACCCACAAAAATATATCTCTTAATATATGATAAATGTTACTTACTTTAAAGGATAATTTCAGCAACTTGGGGCGGTCTCCGGCGAGTTTCACTCTGTCTCCGGCGAGTTTCACTTTGTCTCCGGTGAGAAGAGGTTTGTGAGAGAGTGAGGGGATGATGATATTGAAGTGTGTTGAGGTGTTGGAGAAAATAAATAGGTGGGGTGTTGGCCGAAAATAACAAATAAATGGGGGAGGTTGGGAGTTAGTTGTTGTATGGAGTGAATGATGGGTGGGAGGGAGCAGAGGCAGGGGCGTAGGGGCGTGTCAGGGGTGGGGTGCCGAGTCAGGGGGTGGGGTGCCGTGTCAGGGGTGGGGTGGGGTGCTGTGTCAGGGGTGGGGGTGGGTGGCTGGCCGTGTCAGTGGGGTGGGGGGTGGCGTCAGAGAGTTGGAGGGCGCCATCTCAGATGGCGCCTCTCCTTGTGCACAGTGAGGGCGCCGTTTCAAACGGCGCTCTTGCTTATTTTGCACATTCCACGAAATATCACCATATGTTGGTAATCGAATTTTTTTTTTGCAATATTTGAAAAAAAAGGCCCTCTATTTTACTCTCTTTTCTTAAATTGGACAAAAGCAATTGCAATTTGTAACCTTACCTTTTCATTTACAAATAAAAAAATTATTGGTGGAATCAATGTCGGGTAATTGAATATTAATAGATTTTTAATTTTTTTTACTATATCGATGGTTGATTAACTGACTCCACAGAGGGTTCCCAAAAATTAAAATATAATTAAATCTAGTGACAGAGAATCGCTTATTACCCAATAATAAATATATTTTGTTACACAATTTGTATGAATGATACGCGAATAATATAAAGAGGTATCATGAGATGACAAATATTCCCTCTCTCTTCTTCGTATAATTGAACTATCATGATTATTAAGGAAAATAAATATAATATTGTAAAATTAAGAGTATTTTTATAAAAATAATATTTGATTATTATAAATGAATTGATGCAATGTGTAAAATTAAGTGCATGTGTATAAAAATAAAAATAAAATTGTATTTTTTTTTAGGTAAATAGACTATTTATCGTGGACGACCGTTTAAAGCAACATGAACCAATATTTGTCGGACGCGGGGAGTATATATAACTAAGGGTTAATTCTATATAAATGCACCACATTTTACTCAACTTTCAATTTAATCCCGAATTCACGATTATTATTAAAAATCCAACCTTTTAAATAATTTCAATTCGATACACATTTTTTTTTATTTCCGACTGACAATTGACGTGTCACGCTGGCATTCACGTATTAAATTATATTTATATTTTTTATTTTTTAGTTTTCACATCATATATAATATATATATATATAAAATAACAAAATCTATATTAAAAAAGTCTTTTTGAATGAGAATTATGAGAAAAATATTTTTACAGCAGATTCAAGGTAGACTTGAAACAACACTCAAAAACGTCTTTTTAATATAAATTTTTGTTATTTTCTGTGTATGTGATATATGGTGTGAAAATTAAAAACTTAAAAAATAAAAAGATAATTTAATACGTATACGCCAGCGTGACAACCTTTCACATACTCCAGCAAGACACGTCATCAATTACAAGTCCAAAATAAAAAATGTGTATCGAATTGAAACTCTTTAAAAGATTGAAATTTTTAATAGTAATCGTGAAACTTATGATTAAATTAAAAATTGAGTAAAATGTGGTGCATTTATATATAGAAGTAACCCTATAATTAATTGCCCTACACAGTGTCATTATAAGTAGTCCCCATAAGGCCCCCTGTCGCCCTCTATGGGAGACGCCATCTTAGCCTTCACTGAACAGCAGGAACGCTCCCACACCTCTAATATTCGAGATCCAAAGAGATGTGGGCTGTTGGGACATGAGGGCATGCCGATCATAAGAAATTAAAAAATATTTACAATGTATTTTTATTATTTTAATTAATTATTTTTTCGTGTGATGTATAATTAAATATTGATAATATTTTAATATGAGATAAAATATGTTATAAATTTAAATTATTTTTTCTCGAATTAATTATTACTCCCTCCGTCTTTCTATAAGTTGCTCATTGCTTTTTTACCTTTTTTGGAAACTACTATTCACTTCTTTATTATTATTTTCAATACTTTTTACACTATTTTCATTACTTTTTCACTTTTCTCCATCACATCAGTCATACCTTTTCACTTTTTCTATCACATCACTTATACTTTTTCACTTTTTTCATCACATCACTTGTACTTTTTCACTTTTACCTTAATTCATGTGCCCAAAAGCAACGAGCAACTTATAGAAATACGGAGGGAGTATTTATTAATATATTATTTATGCGAGATAGTAATATACATGTAAGTATCTTACATTAATAATTTAATTAATTATATTTATTTAATTTTTTTAAACTAACAAAATACTAACATTTTAGAATGTCATTAATATTAAAAGTGCTAATAAAATTTTCCTTACATTTAAGCATTCAACTATATATCAAAATAAATAAATAAATATTTTTTAATAATAGAATTCATGTTATAGATTTAATTTAATTTTGTATATGATGTGAATTAATTAAAAATTTAGAAAAGATATTTAATTTGAATAACAGAAGAGATGCAACGATTGAATTGAATAAAAGTTAACATTTTCAATGTGTTTTCACTGCATAAATACATAATTTTTTTATTTGACACGTAGTTGAGATATATTGAAGAAAAAAAATAGAATATTAGGTAAGTGTAATAAAACTAAAAGTAAAAAATTAAATATATTACAAACTAATAAGTGGAGAATAATAAAATTTTTTTTGGCAAACTTGAGGAAGCATATTAATGTGGATATATATATATATATATATATATATATATATATATATATATATATGAGCAACACTTGTGTAAAAATTTCTACCGTAAAAATTACTAAATATAGAAAAAAAAAAAAAAAATCTCCACGCGCCCTCCCCTCCCTCCCAAACTCATGCCAGCATACATCTTAATTCCCTCCCACTAGCAAACCCACCCCACACACACACCAAACTCCTCACGCCAGCATATATCCTAATTCCCTCCCATTCAAATTCATTTATTTTATTTTTCTGCAGACATTCTCATTTTTTAAGTTTTATTTTATTTTTTAATTTATTAATTATTATGTAGATTAAAATATACATTTAATATTATATTACAAATAAATATTTATACATATAATAGCACACATTTAATTTTACAGTAACACACATTTACTTTTATAGTAACATACATTTGTCTTCAAATTTATGTTACTATATGGGCAAATGTGTGTTACTATAAGGACATAATATATTTTTATGAGAATAAATATGTGTTTTTTAATTTATTCATCATCCATTTAAATCTAGGTATATTGTTTCATGTAATACATATGTTATTATATGAAAAAAATTACTTCTATAACAATAAATAAATATTTGTGAATAGTCAATATTTGTTCTTATAGTAACCCACATTTTGCTCTTGCATTATGTGAAAAATTGTTTATTCTATAAAAAAAATGAATATGTGTACAATAACAACATTTTATAAGATAGTAACATACATTTTCTCTAATAGTAACACACATTTATCTCTCTATTTGTATTACTATATGGACAAATGTGTATTACTATATGGGCAAAATATATTTTTATGAGAATAAATATGTGTTTCTTAATTTATTCGTCATCCCTTTAAATATAGGTATATTGTTTCATGTAATAAATATGTTATTATATAAAAAAATATAATTATTTCTATAAAATTAAATAAATATTTGTGAATAATTAATATTTGTTCTTATAATAACACACATTTTGGTCTTGCATTATGGGAAAAATTATTTATTCTATAAAAATAAATAATTATATGTAAAATAACAATATTTTATAAGATAGTAACACATATTTGCTCTAATAGTAATACACATTTGTCTCCCAATTTGTGTTACTATATGTGCAAATGTGTGTTACTATATGAGTAAAATATATTTTTATGAGAATAATTATGTGTTTCTTAATGTATTCATCATCCCTTTAAATTTAGGTATATTGTTTCATGTAATACATATGTTATTATATTAAAAATAATTATTATTTCTATAAAAATAAATAAATATTTGTGAATAATCAATATTTATTTTTAAAGTAACACACATTTTACTCTTGTATTGTGTGAAAAATAATTTATTCTATAAAAACAAATGAATATATATAAAATAACAACTTTTATAAGATAGTAACACATATTTGATCTAATAGTAGCATAAATTTGCTCTCCAGTTTGTGTTACTATATAAGTAAATGTGTGTTACTATACTAACATAAATTGAGAGCAAGTATTTAAATTTGTTATATAATATTATTTAATTTATTTTTAAATTTACGACAATAAAAAAGTAATAAACAAACTAAAATTAATATTTGCAATTGCATGAATATAACTCCAGGCGTATGTGTGTGGGAGAGAATATGTTGATTCCCTGAGGGTTGTGCCCAAATGCGACTCGCGTGCGTTAATTAGCTGGGACCCGCGCGTGATTTTAAAAAAAAACCTATTTTTAGTAATTTCTACAGAAAAAGTTTTGTAGAAATTTTTATATAAGTTTTTGTCTATATATATTATACTATATATATATAATGAATATATTATATTATTAGAAGAATTAATCACTCATTCATCTTATGTATGATGTGGTTATCATTATATCTTTTATTTTCGATTAGAAATTATCTCCAAGAGTTGCATTTGAGGTACTGTTGTCAGTAATTTTGTCCAACTAAGCGATCACCTCTCCTCTTCTCATATTGTAGAAAAAAGTTAAGATAATAAAAGGAGAAGCAAGAATTAGGCGTATTAGTTCACCTGATCATCGGACCCTTCACTTAGTGAGTGATTTATATTCGTTTTCCTTTGTGAACGAATTGAGAGGGAGATATAATGCTCGCTTGGAGATAATCTTGAAGTGTTTGGAGAGTTAATGAACTAACTTCTAACTACTAACAACTAAATGAAAAATATTTTAACTGTACGCCACCGTTTTAAACCCCAATATCATTAATTTATTAGTTTCAATGTCCAGCAAAAGATCTATTTCCATTATTTTTTGACAAACACTTATATACAAATTTCTACGGATCTAAGATCCGTAGAAATATTCATTTTTGAAAATTTGCGGGTCTAAATCGGGTCGGGTCGAATTTGAGTATTTTTTTTCCAAAATTCGCACAGCTTGTGATTTTCGCTCCCAGGTATGTTACAGTTGGGGCAAATGCATGTTACTTTAAGGCAAAACGTGTGTTACAACTAGATTAAATGTTGTTTTCTACACATATTCATTTATTTTTGTAGAAGTAAATATTTTTCATGCAATGTAAAACATGTATATGTTACATTGTATGTGTAACACATATTTATTCTTAATAAAAATACATTTTATCCTATAATAACACATATATGCTCATATAATAACACAAATTGAGGAACAAATATGTGTTACAATTATAGTAAATATGTATTACTGCAAATTTATGTTACAATTGGAGTAAATTTGTGTTACTGCAAATGTGTGTTACATCTAGAGTAAATGTGTGTTACTGCAAATGTATGTTACAATTAGAGTAAATGTGTGTTACTGCAAATGTGTGTTACAATTAGAGTAAATGCGTGTTACTGCAAGATCAAATGTGTGTTACTGTATGCACAAACATTTATTTATCCTTATAAAAATATATATTATATTGTATATAACATATATAAGATATTAAATGATGTATTAAGTACATGAATAACATATTATTAACATAAATCAACAAAGAGAATAAAAAATAAATTAAGTAACACATATTTATACTTGCAGAAATACATATTTTCTTTATAATTACTTGAAAAGTACAAAAAATTAATTTTTTAAGAATTTGTAACACAGATTTTTCCTAATTGTAACACGCATTTGCCCAAATTGTAACATACCTGATAGCGAAAAAACATATTATTAACATAAATCAATAAAGAGAATAGAAAATAAATTAACACATATTTATACTTGCAGAAATACATATTTTTTTTATAGTTACTTGAAAAGTACAAAAAAATTAATTTTTTAAGAATTAGTAACACAGATTTTGCCTAATTGTATGCCTTTGCCCAAATTGTAACATACCTGGGAGCGAAAAAATATATTATTAACATAAATCAACAAAGAGAATAAAAAATAAATTAAGTAACACATATTTATACTTGCAGAAATACATATTTTCTTTATAGTTACTTGAAAAGTATAAAAAACTAATTTTTTAAGAATTAGTATCACAGATTTTGCCTAATTGTAACACGCCTTTGCCCAAATTGTAACATACCTGGGAGCGAAAAAACCTGGAACTACAACTTGCGCGAATTTTAGAAAAAAATGTCCAAATCTGACCCGACCTGGTTTAGATCCGTGAATTTTTTAAAAATGAATATTTCTACGGTAGAAATTTGTACACAAGTGTTGCTCTTATTTTTTACTCTACACTGCTGATATCTCGATATATTCTGAAAGATAGAGAAAAAAAATATATTAATAATTATAATAATTTTTTTTCTAAATGTAATATAGTAGAGAGTTTAAACTTTGATGCATATCAGTGTCTAACTTATATCAGGTGTTTATTGATTTTTTTTAAAATTTTGAGGTGACATTAATTGTCAACTTATTGTGCGGTGACTTTATGTTTATATATTACTACATCAGTTTCTCATAATTTTTTACCACTAATATTAATAAGAATATAAAAATATTGATATCATATGATATGATGAAAAAAGTAAAAAAATAATTAAAATAATATAAAATATATTGAAAATAATAATAAAGTGAATAGTAATTTTCTAAGAAATGTATAATAACAAATAAACAACACATAATGACAAATGACGAAAATAGTAAAATAAACAACTTATAGTGGAACAGAATGAGTAATAAAGAATGTAAAAGTTAAAATGATAACTTACATATTGGTTCAAAAAAATGACTATATTTATAAATAAAATTTTAATATTTATATAAAAGTATAATTTTTTTCTATAAAACATATTTTTTTTCTTCATAAAATTAATTTATAAACAGTGTCAATTTTATAAAATATTTTGTAATTTTTTCAAGTTAAAAAATCACTAGTCAAATGGATATGGACTACCTACCGTATAAGCCAGTCTAATCATCTAACTGGTAAGTATGGGTTTTTTTGCTTTGTCATTTATGTCTCTCTGTCTCTGATCATGCATGGTAAAAAAATATTTTAAAACAATTACAATTTAATTTTTTAATACTTAATTGCATAAATCAATGATTCAACTAATAACAATCGATAATATATATATATACAGAGAAATCAATAAGAAAATAAATCACAAACAAAAATACGAAATTATTTAATAACATAATTTCAACTTCCAAATGAAAATAGTTCAACTAGACACACGTTTCACATCAAATTTATTTAAATACCTAAACGAAATAGTTTCATAGCCGAAAAAACGTGCACCCCGCCTAGAGCCATCTAACCCGCCTAGACGGATTACATTAAAATTAAGTGGATCGGAGGTACACAATATTGATTTTCCTATTAAATAAAGTAATCATTACCTTTATTTGATTATCCTCATTTCATCATATAATCACCTTCCTTGATAAATTTCTCATACCATGAGAAACAACTTTTATTTTGTCAACTTATTTCAGAACTGGAACACAACATTAATAATGATGTAATCATCATAAACATAACTCTCATTTAACATATGTAAAGATAAAAAAAGAATATAAAATTTAATTCTCATTACCATTGAAAAATTTGAAACAAGCGTCCCATTATTATGATATTAATTGAAAAAGTAAATTTATGATATTAATAATATATTTATGAATTTTTTTTTTCTTTAAATATGATGATTTCAATTGCAAATTATAGTTAAAACATGATATTATATTTTTGTATTATACATTGATCAGAAAAATATTTGTTACATTAATTTGTTCTTATTTATATATACTATATTATAAATACCAATAAATAGAAATATTTTTTTCTATAAATATCATATGTATTTAATTTTCAATAATATAAACCGGTTAAAATGGAGCGGGCAGACCGACAATGATACCTTACCCGCCCCCTCGCCCCACTGCGGGTCACAAGAAAAAACTATCCATACATCGCGTATTCAGATCGAAGCAGATTGAGACGGGTCAAATTGTGATCTCATGCTTATCAAAACTAAATAATCCAAAATTCAACTAAAGGAATCGAAATCAATAAATAAATTAATATTGCAACAAAATAATTCAACATGTTTGTTCGTGCCAGGCCATTTCATTCATTATTGATTAAAATTAAACATGTCGTATCAAGCTACCAAAATCCTTATCTCAATAAAAAAAAAAAAAAAAAATGAAACCTTTCATTCAAACGCTACTAAAAAACTGCCAGAGTTTTCATTATCATCATTCATTCTAATTTAAAAGACAGCAAATTTAAAAAAAAAACTCAAATATATTAGAAAATAAAAATATATAGATAATTAGGGTTTCTGATAAAGAAAATCTTTTTAAAAGGCAAGAATTTAAATCTGATCTTTATTTTTAATGTAATATATACAATATGTACACCCACAGTACTTTCTTTTTATTTTCTATGTAAGAAATATTAAAATAGCAAAATAACCTTTACACAAATTTTAAAAAATATTAATTTTTTAAATATATAAAAATTTATTATGAAATTTATCTGTAATAAAATAAGAGCAACTTTTAAAAAATATGAGTCAAGCCGGCTCGCAATCTACTCGTGCTCGACTCGTAAAAAGATCGAAATCGACTCGAACCAAATCGAGCTCGAGCTCGAGCTACTCGAGTAGCTGTCGAGTTCGAGTTTATAAATACTCGGCTCGAGAGGCTCGTGAGCCTAATCGAGCTTGCACAATATTTAATATTTTTTATTATTTTTAATATATAAATAAAGTAATCGAGCTCGAGTCGAGCTTTAATTTTAGAAAAAAAAGAGAGCTAAAATATATTTAATATTTTATTTTATTTAAATAATAAAATTATCGAGTCGAGCCGAGCTCGAGTTTGTCGAGTTCTTAATCGAGTCGAGCTCGATCGAGTTCGAATCGAGTTTCGAGCTTCGAGTATTGCTTTCGAGTCGAGTTTCGAGCTCAGTACTACTCGACTCGACCCATTTACACCCCTAATATAAGTTTTTACGATAAAATTATTATATTGTGGTGTCGAACAAATAAAGTTGAAAATACCTTTTTTGAATTCGTCTTTGGACGAACATTTTATAAAAATCTTGATGGAGGAAGAGCAGTACTACTTCAATTCCTGCAAGAGGCATGAAAGATGATCTCATAAACGAAAATATACCACATTTACAGATACACAAATATCATCAAGTTAATTAACATCTAATTTCTAAAATCTACAATTTATAAAAAAATAAATTAAAAATCAGTAAAGTCAAATATCTGTGGTGGGATTTTCAACGATTTGTGCGAGTGATTGCAGATTGCACTTCACAATCGTATCAACAAATGCGCACGTCTCTTCTCTCGTATTCCCCTGCGGCATATCCACCACGTACGATTCCACCACCACCGTCCCGCCACCGCTCCCCGCCGCATGGAGGGTGGTCACCGACCGGTAGTTGTGCAGCCGGTGCTCGCCGCCGACGATGCTGAAACTCATCACGTGCCTCTCGTCGTCCAAAATCTCGAGCCTCTCCGTGCTGCAGGCCGCCGGCAGGCCGGAGACCACCCGCACCTCCCGGAGGGTCCCCACGTCGCCGTCGCCCACGATGACGTGGCAGCTCTTGAGAAACTTCTTGTACTCATGCGGCTTGTCGAAGCGGCGCACCACCGCCCAGACGGCGTCGATGGGGGAGGCGATCGTCTGGACGGCGGCGGAGCAGCACTGGTTGGGCGCCAGGGCGTGGGTGTGGTGGTGCAGGAGGGTCTCCGGCAGCGAAAGCTGGGCGGAAACCGGGCAGACCCAGGTGTGGTGCGACTGTTTGAGGCGAAGACACGCGGGCGCTTCCGCCGCGGCGTGATTCATGGGGTTGATCCACTGAAGCTGAAGAGAAGAAGGCATGAATTAATGGAGAGGTACGTACGGACTAGTTAATTGGGTGTATAAGAAAGCAGGGTAGATGGATAGATATAGAGATATATATATATATGTAAAAGAGAGAGAGAGAGAGAGAGGAGGCTAGTTGTTGTAATGTAATGTAATGTAATATATGGTGGGAGGAAATAAAAGATGGAAGTGCAGGGGAGGGGAGGGGAGGCAGTGGCAGGTATGATGAGAGGGAAAATGCAAGTGGATTTGCAAGTTGGTGTACAATAAGCTCATTATCACGTGATTTGGCGTAGCTCATCTCATCTCATCTCTTTTGAATAAGACAACCCGCTTCTGCTTTTTTTTTTTTGTACCGGAGGAGGAGGAGATTGTTATAAGTTAATATGATTGAGAATGGTATAACATCTCATTTTATACGATGTTACACATTTTATATGATTGACATGTGTTTTATTAATTAATATAAAACAGTTATAATTTTGGGAAAATCATTTTGTTCTCTTTTTTAAATCTTAACAAATCTTACCATATTTTTAAAATTCTAAAATTAATTATTAGAATATAAATATATTCTAAATAGATTATTTTTGATAATATATTCTCTAACTTTTTTAATATATTTGAAAATAAACTTAAATTTTTTTA
Organism: Prunella vulgaris; assembly: GCA_026898435.1. Classification (NCBI taxonomy): domain Eukaryota; kingdom Viridiplantae; phylum Streptophyta; class Magnoliopsida; order Lamiales; family Lamiaceae; genus Prunella; species Prunella vulgaris. The sequence continues at coordinate 76,883 of JAPKLY010000314.1, forward strand.
GTTTTTTTCTAAAAATACTCTTTGAATTATAAATATAGTTGTATAAATCAGTTTAACATAACAATGGTAATACTGTAACACTATAATAATAATAATAATAATATATTATTATTATTATTATACTATAAAAGATATAAGTATACAAACATAGAAAAATGTATTTAAATAAATTTAAATATTATTTTAATAAATTTAAACTATAATGCAAAATTGTTTAAATAATAAAATTAATTGTATATTAAAATTTGAAACTAAATTAAATTATATCATTTTATTATCAAATGGTCATTTATTAATTTTAATATAATATATTTCTGAATATATTTAAAAAAATTAAAGAAAAATACAATATGTACATAGAATAATAAATTAAAATGGTATGTATTTCTTATATGAATCCCAAATTAACAACTTAATTAAAAATATATTGAATAAAAAGGGTCAAACAAATAATAAAATATATTCTTTTAATTTATTTTAATTAAAATTTTCAGTTATATTTAAAATTAATTATACACAAACTAAATTAAACATTTTTCAAATATATTTATGATTAACTTAAAAGTTATTATAGTGCTTGTACATAAATAAATTAACAACTAAATTTAAATATTGTATAAATAAAATACTTTTTTAAAATATAAACTATTTACTAATTTTCTTTTTTAATCAATTTTTTTTAAAAAATTATCTTGTTATTTTGTTAAATGTGTAATTATTAAGAACTAATAATCATAAAATCAGTATATAAATTTATTTATATGAATTATTAAAATTCAAATATAATATAAAATAGTTGTTTAAAAAGAGAATCATTTTAAAGTTATATTCGAATATACTAATGTTAGAGAATATATTATTAAATTAATCTATTTATAATAATTTTTTAAATAATTGATTTTCAAATTTTGAAAATGAAATAAAATTTAAAAGAGAGAATAAATGCTTTTTTTCTTAAATTATAGCTATTTTAAATTAGTTAATAAGATTAATTTAGATTTAAAGGAGAGAATAAAGGAATTTTTCTTAAACTATAGTTATTTTAAATTAGTTAATAGGACACATGTCAATCATCTAAGACATGTAACAGAAGATGTTACACCACTGTGTAACAGGAGATCCCATCCACATTTTTTGTGCCCCTTCATTTCTATTTTCACAATAATTATAGTAATTGTTAACTAGAAACAAAAATATACTTACTCGGTCTCAAAACAATTTTCATAATTATTCTAGGCACACGAACAAAAACAAAAAAGTATGTGAATATAAAATTAATCAATAAAATAAAAAATATATTTTTTATTGACTTTTGTGAGTGTAGAAATTAAGCTTCCTTTCTAGGTGTGTAAAAATAAAGTTGGGACGTTCAAATAAGATAAGTATGAAAGTAATTTAGCGACGAAGGGAGTAATACTTAAAATAACTTTTTTTTTCTAAATAATATAATCATTATCACATTTTATTCTCAGTTTAGAGCCAAAACTAGGGATTTAATTGCTATAAAGACAATCATCTTTTCAATTTGCATATACACACAATAATGATAATTGAAAAAATTGAATTTATCGTGAAGTCGGGTTCGTATAAGTTTTTATTATATATATATAAGGTTGTATTTCACATTTATACATATAATAATAAAATGTTAGGTTAAATTGAGTCCTTTTTTTGTAATATATAAAATTTTAAAATTTTTGATAAAAAATCATATAGCTCAAATGGCTTAATATCTCTTTGTAATTAATAAAATCTTCAACAGTTTTTAGACATGCAAGTTATTTTGAGGCATTTGAGTGAGAAAAGTATGACAGAGATATTATTTCCATTCTATAAAAATTCGTATTCTTTTCTTTTTAGTTTATTTCACAAAAGTTTACACATTTTTAAATATAAAAATATCCTTTTAAATTTTTACCCTCAAAATTTTTATCTCACAATTTTCATCATTCACATTCTATTTATTACTCCATCCGTCCCCTTATAAGTTGCTAATACCTTTTGGGCACGAGTATTAAATAGTGTATAAAAATATTAATATAGTAAATATGATGTGATGAAGAAAAGTGAAAAAATAATAAGAATAATGTAAAAATATTGAAAATAATAATAAAATATTGAATAGTAGTTTCTTGAAAAGATAAAAATGTAAATGAACAACGTACAGCGAAGCAGCTGAAAATAGCAAAATGAACAATTTATAGTGGGACAGAGGGAGTATATTTTTTCTTAAAAAAATTCTCTCAAACAATATTACCGACTTTTACTGGAACAGATGTAATATTTATTTTGTTAAACAAGTATACCCCTATTGAATGCTTGTCGACGCCCATACGGGGGCATAATTTGGTGGGGAAAGCTCCGCATATATGCATTTGAATATTAATTTTAATTTTTTTAAATATACAATATCGCAAATACTTGCATGCACCCAAGTGCATGATATGCGCTTGAATTTTACTTTAATTTATTTTTTTTAGAAACACACACTACATGTTGCACTGTGTATTTTTTGGTATATCAAGTTGTTTTGGGGTATTGCAAACATTTGTTCTCTTGGTATTAAAGAGTTGTTGGGGTATAACTAAATTGTTCTTATGGTATTAATAATTGTTCTTGGGGTATTGATAATGAGAAACCTTGTGACACCCATGACAGAAGCTCCACAGCTATAAATTAAATATTGAATATAAATTAATTGTTCTTGGAGTATTGATAATGAGAAACCTTGTTCGATTTTTTATTTTTTTGCCTCTTTTATTCTACAATTAAATAACACTTTGTAAAAAAATTAAATATTGAATATAAATTAATTAGTGTCATAAATATATTCAAAATATTTATATATCATATAAAAATAAACACGAATTTGGTGTAAATATAACCTAAATCAAATATATTTTCTTCTTCAAAATTTTCATTTATCCATTTGGAAGTTCTACTCAAAATTTCTTATGTTGCTAATTAATATTATGTCCCTACATCTATCTTTTTATTTTTATTTTTTTTATCTATCTTTATATTCTGCATATTAATTAAAACACAAGTAAATTATTTCTCTTGATATCTCAATACTACCCCAAGAACAACTCTAAACAAATACTTCAAGATCAACTCATAATACCCTTAGAACAACTCTAAACAAATACCCCAAGAACAAGTCACAATACCTCAAGACCAACTCACAATACCCCAAGAATAATTCTCAATACCTCAATAATAAATCACAATACCCCAAGAACAAATATAAGTAAATGTCTCAAAAACAAGTCACAATACCCCAAGAATAATTTATAATACCCCAAGACCAACTCACAATACCCCAAGAAAAAGTAAATAATTAAACTAAAAAGAAGATCCAAATAATTCATGGGAAAATTAAGCAATTGTTCTATGGTTATTATAAATTGTTCTTTGGGTATTATAAGATATTCATTGGGTATTATAAATTGTTCTTTGAGTAATACTCGATTTATTTATTAATTTTTTATTTTATAAATTATTCTTTGGATATTATAAATTATTATTTGAGTATTATATATTGTTTTTTTAGTATTATAATTTGTTCTTTAGGTATTACAAATTATTCTTTGAGTATTATATGAGTATTATAACTCATAGAACAACTCATACTATCCCTAAGAACAACTCATAATACCACTAGAACAACTCTAAACAAATACCCCAAGAACAAGTCACAATACCCCAAGAACAATTCTCAATACCCGAAGAACAAACCACAATACCCAAAAAACAAATATAAGTAAATACCTCAAGAACAAGTCACAATACCCCAAAAATAATTTATAATACCCCAAGACCAACTCACAATACCCCAAGAAAAAGTAAATAATTAAACTAAAAAGAAGATTCAAATAATTCATGGGAAAATTAAGCAATTATTCTATGAGTATTATAAAATGTTCTTTGGGTATTATAAGATATTCATTGAGTATTATAAATTGTTCTTTGAGTATTACTCGATTTATTTATTAAATTTCATTTATAAATTATTCTTTGGATATTATAAATTATTATTTGAGTATTATATATTATTTTTTGAGTATTATAATTTGTTCTTTATGTATTATAAATTATTCTTTGAGTTTATTGTTTATTAATTATTCATTTATAAATTGTTCTTTAAATATTATAAATTATAATTATTTGGGTATTATATATTGTTTTTAAGTATTACAAATTATTTTTCAGGTATTACAAATTATTTATTGAATTTATTCATTTATATATTATGAACTAAACCCAATATTATCTATTACATTTCGATGTACGATTCAACTCCAGTTTTTTCTTGCAAAATATTACCTGTAGTGTGTGTGTATATATATATATATGCTATGAAATTTAGTCAACCAAAATTATATGTTAGTCATTTTCATCATGAGTTGTAAAATGAAATTCCAACTAAGACGTATGTATATGTATATTTATGAAGTTTTTGGCAAAAATGAAATTGAATTGGAAATAGTAAAAAATTAAGCCATGCACTCTTGTGCACAGGAGAAACACTCATACAATATACATTAAACTGTATAGTTTTAAATTTTAATAATTGAGGCATTTTGAATTATTCTTGGGACATTGCTGGTTACTCTTTAATAATCTTTTTAATTGGTTCAATGGATAAATAAATCATTCAAGATAGATTAGACAAGATTATAATTTAGAGATTATTATCTAGGAGTTAAATAATATATTTGGATTGATGGATTAAGATAACTAGTAGTGTAAGATAATTTCATTTTGAATGTTTAGATTGTAAGAATATTAATAATAAAAACATATGCAATTGACAATTTTGCCCTCTATATCATAAACAAAAATAAAGTGAATTATGGTTCTCCTTTTCAATATAAGGGAAGTATTTTAGTAAAGATAAAAACAATGGATTATTATCATACCTCTTCGCTAAGATAATATTATCTTCCATTCATAAGATAATTGAATTTTAGTTTTGAGCTTTTTATTAATCTTTTGTTTTTGTCCATTAAACCAAACATCAGATAATTTAATTTATCTTAGCTTATCTAACGAACCAAATTGGGCCTTGGACTATTACTAATAATTATATTTTGGAGTATTACCGTAGTTTTTTTCAAAATTGAAATGCACATCATTATATGGTGCATAGTAGAATGTGGTAGTGGAGATATGTGCGGACATGATATGAGAATTTAGACACCCGCCCTACTCTTCCCTTTGTCATCCTAAGCAGCAGCAGTCTTATTTCAAATAATATGTCTTATATAAAAAAATAACTTATAATAAATTTATCATTAAACTGTTTGAAATATTATATAATTAGTTAAGTGTGGCAAAATTTCATTGGTAATGTTAAAAGTTTGGGTTAAAAAAGTCAATAACAATTAAAATAAAATACTATTGACCTCAATTTTAATACTCCTTATTAAATTCTTCATACTCTTAATTAATTATTTAATACTTTAAAATTATTCTATAATATACTTATCATAAACAATTTTTATACTAGACTTTTTCTATTTCAAATAAAACTAAAGCTTCGATATCAATATTATCTCTACAACTTCTTCAAATAATATTATTTTTATCCCATAAATTTTTTTTGTTTGGTTTTATAATTATTTTTATTCTACAATCTTTTTATTTTGATCCCATAATTATTTCCAAAAAATAATTTGGAATTTTTATTTTATTGGGGGAAATTAATGACTCAACGTGCCACATTTGAAAAACAGAATGTGTCATTTTATTACGCTGAAAAATAGTAGCATGTGACCGTCACACGTAAACAAACCAGAGTTTCATGTAATTCTCGGGTATTTCGATTGAGAAAATTTAAATTGTCATTGTACTAAATTGAAAAATAAATAAATAAAAAATAAAAATATAAAAAATCTAAAATTTTGGAACGAAATAATATTAGTCCCCGCGGTAAAAGCCCTTTTTCAGTTTCTATCTTATGAGACATGAATAATTTTCCTCAAATTTCAAAGGTTTAAGTTAATTAAAATGTAACGATGATCTAAATAATTAATTACACTTTCATAGGGAACGAATTGGAATTCTATCAACCAAAGAAAGGGTAAACTGGTGTTCGGTTTAAGTGATTGATTGGGATTTTGATAATTTATCCAATGTAATCCCATGTTTAGTCAATATGGAGTTTTCCCATAGGCCCGCAACCCGGGCTTTTTGGCAGAATTTTTCATTGTTTTATGTATGATCAATTAAAAAATTAGCTTGATTATCCATTTGATACTTTTTTTTTATTAACATTGAAGCATTAATTGCTTTTTAGAACCGGCCATAGAATTGGTCTATTATTCTTTCAAAACTATTTTTGTTGTATAATTTTAAAAAATCGGCCAGAATCGAGAAAAACGGTTAAAATCAATCAAAATCAGAAAAAACCAGTTAAACTGATCTATTTTAATTTTTTAAATTTTTTATTAAATAAAATTGTGAGACACGTCTCAATACAAAAATTATTTTATTCTAGAATTTTCATACTACAAAATTTTAATATTAATATTTAATTTGAGTCTTCATTATCCATGAGTTTGAAACATGTCATAAATTACAAACTAATATCATGTGAGTCGTTTTGTATATTTTAATTTTAATTTATTGTTTATGATTTTATTATGTTTATTTTAATATAAAATTTATAAGTTATTTAAATTTTATATGATATGAGAATATATAATTTATTTTATTTTTTAATGTAATAAATAATATTAAATAATATATCAAAATTATTTTAACAGTTAGACTACACAGTCCAATTGATTAAACAAACAATCTATGTTCTGTATGATTTGATCATCAGTTCAATTATTAAGTTACTGCGTTAAAGTATCATATCATTTCTTTTATGATAAAAACGTATATGAATTTGAGTTCATGGTGAACTCGGGTTTATCAATTATCATTATCATGTATATATAATATCATTGTTATGTATATTCTCTATCACTGTTATGCATATACACTATCACTGTTAGAAAATTAAGTATATTTTTATAACAGTAATATTATGCATGAGTAATAGTGATAGTGCTTATATATAATAGTGATATAATTTATTTGAACTCGAATTCACAAGTTATCTACTCTTCTTTTATTTTGATAATTTTGTTAAAAAGATACGATGACGAGGGACCTTTTGTCTTTTAACTCAGAATTGTAAATTTGTTAAATATGCAACAAATTGTGTAAGTTGTACATGCCTTTATCCCTTTTTGTCAAAACTAATCAATGTTAAGGACAAATTGCAGTTCCTTAAAAAAAAAAGAAGGACAAATTGCAGTTTTTTTAAAGACGGATAGGACAAGTTAATTATTATTAACCTAGCGGTTTAATTTATCATGATAATTATTCAATGTCGGGCAGTAAAACCAGTAAATGATATTGGGTACCAAAATGGTGATGTATAATTAAAATATTTCCTCGGTTTTAGTTTATTAACACAGTAACAAAAAATCATGACTTGATCATTACTAAAAAAAGGGAAATTAATATTTTAACTATACGTCATCGTTTTAGTACCCAACATCATTTGCTGGTTTCACTGCCCAACAAAGGGTTCATTTTCATCCACATTATCATCAACTAAGTAACTTTTATACATAAATATGTGACCTAAAATATATCGCATAATTTAATATAGTTTTAATTATTTTTAGTATACAAGTTTGATTTAAAAGATAAAATTATCTATTCGATAGAAATATAGATTATTTTACCTTTTAAACCAAATATACTCTTATACTACTAAAAATACATACAAATATAAAAAAAAATCCAAATTCGTTGAGAGATGAAATTATCTAAGCGTGAGTTAAAGATTCTGATACTATAAAAAGTTCTATCACGTTTAAAATTTTGAATTTAAAGTAGAGCTATAATTAATCCTTTATATTATTTCCTAGTATAATTTTTTCTTACCAAAAAAGTCTAATATATTCATCTTAAGAATATTTAAATTATTTTTATAATCTTTCTAATTACACGCCTCTCAAATGGTGCAATAATTTAGGCAATTTCCATGACCATTTCTCTTTTGTCTATTCTCACTAACTTTGATCAACTTGATGTTCTTTTTATAAGTTGAAACGCACGCTTTACCAGCTGGTTTGTCTAAAGAAGACCTATCAACTTGCATACAATCCTTAATATCAAACCCTAGTGTTGTTGTCATCGGCTCAACAACTTTTTCTTGTCCTAATTTTTTTTTTTTTGGACAACTTGACAATAATTACCAGAAGAAGAAAGTTCAAAATAAATTGAAGAGAAGATTCAATTATCTCATTAATTAACTCTAAGATATTGATCAATTTATGGGAATGATTCATTATAACATCCATGCTTAATTATTTTTTTAATTGTTCATATATATATACGTACATATATGTGTTGGATATTGGGACTAATTAATTTATAGTACTTCCAACGTCATGCATGTTCATCTAAAGGTGTGTTTGGTTTAAATGATAAAATTATTTGTTCGATCAAAATATGCATATTCTTATCGGATAGATAATTTTATCCTAGAAGTCGATGACTATTCATAGCTAGAAATACTCCCCCGCGATTTCATCCAGAGTATGTTTTTATCCACCGAAGAGTATGTTTCTATCCACCGATTAAGTAAATAACTATAACAATACCAAATATAGCAAATACATCCTAAATGTATATTGGGTGGAAGGTAGATTGGCTTGTTTAGTAAGAAGATTGAATTATGACAACTTCATTCATCTTGGTTGTGAAAATTTGTAAAAGAGCAGGCCTCTTGTGCACCAATTACATTGTGCAACTCAAGTTCATTTTTAAAAAGTTGTATAATTTATTACTGAAAAGTTACACAAATTATTACTGAGAAGTTACACCATTAAAGATACATTTTTCAGTAATAACATGTGTAACTTTTCAGTAATATTTTGTGTAACTTTTAAAAAATGAACTTAAATTGCACGGTGTAACTAGTGCATACAAGATTAAGTCTTTGTAAAACTATCAATATAAAGTCAAAAGGATGTTTTTAATCAATTAATTCACGACCTAAAATAGAAAATTATCAGTCCGCAATTCGACAAAATAGAAAAATCATCAATCTAGGAGATACACATATTTTTAGAATCTTGCGATTCACTTAAAAAAAAAAAATCATGTTTGTGATGTTATAATTTATAATTACCTAACAACACTTTTATATATTTCAGTTAAAAAATATTAACGACATATTAACTTCATGTGAACAGAATAAAAACTGCACTCCTCCCATTCTCTAATACACTTCACACTTTTCCTTATGCACATTCCAAATCACCTTTCACAATTCTATGATGAAAATAAAATACCCTCCACATTTTTCACTTTATTTTAAAAATGCTTAATTCATAGTGTAATAAAGTTAATAAAGTAATTTTTCTTAAAAAAAATATGCACTCCGTCCTATAAAATTTATTATGGAACAGAGAGAATATTGAAAGAATTTTATCTTATTTAAAAATTCAAAATTATAAAAGAATATAGAATCAATTCATTTATTTAATTTTTTATAATATTATGAAAATGCTCTGTAATTTTGAAAAAATCACTATAAAACTGTTGTAATATTGAGAGGAAAGCGTAAAGCATAAAAGTAAATGGACAATATTGATGACCCAGTTCGTCACAAAGTGACTACGTCTGGGGGCGACCAAGCCAGGAGATTATACTAATAAGAACTGCCGTTACAATGAATGTGTAGAATGTAGAGAATACAAAGGGAAGATACAATATATAAAGGATACCTAACCCTAAGTCTTGTGGGCCTAAAGCCCACTGGATATATCTAATATTATATCCATAAAATATAATAATATATTTACATATATTATAACAAAAACTACCTGCAACTGATTGTATCCAAGCATAAGAGGTTGATGTAACAATTTAAGAATATAAGTCACGTCAAATTAGAAAAAAAAAAGTTAATAAAATGCTCAATAACTTGATATAACTGGACGCAAAGCATTTTTACCAACCTTTTCATAGGTACGAACTATTCTGTACAATTCAAAAGTTACAAATTAAATATTATAAAATGCCTGCGGGTCACCAGCGGATAAAGTATCAAGAATTTCGATTTTTGGGAAGTATTATGCTCATCCAATAAGAAGCTCGCATGGCCGTATATTCTTCATGCTGATCCTCAAAATTAAAAGATATTTTTATATATTTTTTTAAAATTTACTTTATAAATAAGAGTATTAATTACATTTTTTTTTTGCTAGTGTTGTTGAGTCTAGGTCTTTGTTATGCCATTATGGAGTTGAGCATCCATCTATTATGCTTCAAGACTTTGGAAGTTACATCTTCTATTCTTTTTGTATGAAAGATTCCCCTCCCCTATTTAACTATTTCGGAATGACTATAAAAATATAGAAAATTACAAAATAATTAAAAAAATATGACATTAATTAAAATCTTTGCAGAGAAAATTATGCTTACGTGCGAAAACATTAAGTGTCACATTTTTTCTAACGAATATATAAATATCTCTAAAAACATTAACAGAATAGTGTAATGAGTCGTTAAACATATTTAAATTAATTGTATTTTATCAATGAATTTGATTTGATTTTTTTACTATTAGTTAAGCAAAAATTTATGCATATAATAAAAAATAATTGCAGTTCTTACACAAACAATCGCATCAAGGGCCCACTAATAGATTCTGCGGATAAATGAAAATAGAAATTTTAGAAGAATCAACATTTTTAAAATAGTTCGTAAAATATAAAAAAGAAAAGTAAATGAGTACGTAGAGAACGCTAACATACACAGATATGATTATAAAATAATTCCATTAAAAAAATAGAGTAAGTACACGAATGCACCGTGCAACTCAATTACATTTTAAAAAAAATTCATGAAGTACTACTAAAAAATCACACATTTTATTATATATTGAAAAATGTACTTTTAAGAATACACTTTCAGTAAAAACATATGTGATTTTTTTTAATAAATAGTATAATTTTTTATAGTATACTTGAGTTGCATGGAGTATATGATGCATATAAGACTAAGATTCAAAAATATATATACATATTTTCTGGTTTCGAAGTCAGTAAATTCCATTTCATTTTTTTATTAATATATGGTAGGTTAATATATCAATATTTGTAAAAAAGTAATGAAAAATAACGTCAAATAAATAGTAGATTTTTTGAGAAAATAATATTTATTTATTAATATATAAAATATTACTTTTAATATTTATAAAAAAAGAAAGTTATTATGGAACGATTTGGCAAAAAGAAAGTGAGAAAGTGTGTCCAATTTGTCATGTCGATGAAAAAAAAATTGTCAAGTTGATAAAAATATTTGGGACGTAGCTCGCGAGAGAATTATTCTCTTGGCCCCGCAAGTTATGCATCCATCAATGGTATCAAATATTTTAGTTTTCGTCCAATTTCTTTTTTCTCTTTACATAATGGTTCCAAAGGATTTAAAATGTACAAAATTCATCCTATTTTTAATAAAAAGAAAATATAGAACCAAATCTAAAATATTTAGTATCATTTTAAAACGGATGCAATGTAAAACTAAAAGTGCAATTTTCTCATTTGTTTGGATTTGACTTTGAGGTGAAAATGACATTCACAAAGAATGTAACAAGCTTTTATATATATATATATGTGTGTGTGTGTGTGTGTGTGTGTGTAAACGTATCCTCATACACTGTATGTAGTGAAGATGTATTACGCATCTACTTAGAAATTAAAATGATAACATATAATTGTTACTATATAATTCGGTTTGCAAATTAAGTTGACTTATAACAATCCAACATTCACTGAATTAAATTATTTCATAAAAATGGAGCATTCGGATCAAGAAAAATGGATCAAGTTGCTTATTATGTATATGCATGTATTATGAGTAATTAAATTTTAAATTAGGTTCACGATGAAACTCAATATAATATTATTTTTTATATATTATATAATGTTATTATTAATATTTTAGGTGGTGATTGGTAGCCAACATTAGGGGTTACAAATTTTGTAAGAAAATCTATATAATGTTATTTGGTAGGGCGTAATATAAAAGTCACATAAAATTAGTCCTAAAAAGTAATCTCACTTGGTAGGGTGTAATATAGAGAGAGAAAAAGTAATTTCATTTGGTAGGGTGTAATACAATCTCTTCTTTTACAGGGTCGGCCGTATAAAAACCGGGTCAATATAAAATTTGTATCCCCTACTAAACAAGATAAATCAACACAAAAATTCATATTATATCTCTTTTACCTCCTACCAAACACCTCCTTAGTGTAATAATTAATATTATCAAAAATATATATATATATAAGGGGATGTTTGGTAGGCAATATTAGGAGTTATAAATTTTGTAAGTAAAATCCATATAATGTTATTTGGTAGGGTGTAATAGAAAAGTTACATAAAATTAGTCCTAAAAAGTAATCTCATTTGGTAGGGCATAATATAGAGATAGAAAAAATAATTTCATTTGGTAGAGTGTAATATGTAGATATATAAGAACAAAAGTTACTATTCAAGTCATACAAAAATTGCAAGGTGGAAATAGTGAGATAATTTATTATATTGTGAACAGTGAAAAGGGTGTAATATGATCTCTTCTTTTACAGGGTCGACCGTATAAAAAACGGGTCAGCATAAAATTTGTACCCCCTACCAAACAAAATAAGTCAGTACAAAAATTCATATTCTATCGATAATATACTCTACCAAACACCACCTAATTGAAATAGATTTTCGTACATATAATTTAGTATCTATCT
>JAPKLY010000314.1:94702-106375 GCA_026898435.1 Prunella vulgaris
CAACCATAATGTTATAACTTATAATCCTAACAATTAATTTATTTTCTATATATGAAAATTTTGACTGACGAGAGTAACTATAATTAAAATATTGATTACCTAAAGTATTAACAATATATGATTTTATTCCTTAACTAATTATTAATATACAATTTGTCATTTATTTTTTAAAAAATTATTCTCTATTTCAGTTTCAGTTTTTTCCAATATTTCACAAGTTCTTGAATGCATATTATACACTTAAATTTTGATTTCAATTTTAATATTTTCAAAATATATAGTAACATGCTGAATTGTGTGTGGTGTTTTTTTTTTTTAACAATTAGTAACATAAGATACCATTGATTACTGCTTTGAGATATTTCAGTAAGACATACTAAAAGTTTTATCAGTTCAATATTGAATTTTATTAAGTAATTATAAATAACAAAATATTAATAAATAAAATAATTTCATATTGAATTTTATTAAATATTTATACAAATATACAATCAATTTAAAATTTGTGTACTATGTGCAACCTACGCTAGTATAAAAATGTGGTACAAATAATGTGATTGAAGAGATAAAATAAAGTAAAATGTGAGAATAAAAAAAAGTAAAAATAGAGTACGTAAATTTTAAAAAATTGTACGAGAAATTTATTAAAGAACATTCATAAAAAATATATGAGAAGTTTATTGAAAAACGAATAAGACACCTTTTAATAAAACTAATATTACCTATAAAATACATATACAATTCAGAAAACTAGTTCAATTTATCTACTTGTAAAAATGAAATTTTTATATATTTGAGATTTTCACCTGCATTGACTTAGAGTTTGTCTGCAAACTTGGCTAAAAATAAAAATAAAAATCTCTTTTTATTTTACAAGACTGAGAACTTCGTTTCATAACTAAAAGTGTAAAACCACATTTTTTTTTTTTAAACCAATAAGACCCAACCTTTTCAATAAAAAAAAATTTAGTGTTTCTATTAAGTTCGGAGGCACCAGTTTAATAGTTTCGAAAAACAATACTCCCTCCCCCAAGAAATAAAAATAAAATACTATTATAATACCTATTTTATTTCAAATATTAATGATTTCTTTCTAACAAAAATACTACATATGAAGTTTAATAAGAGGTAGAAGGAGTAATATGTAGTTGAAGTTGCAAAGAGACCGATACTTTCTTTAAAGGACTAAATAATCTATCCCGTTAAAACGAAATTATTTCTATCAAAACATGCATGTTAAAACACCCCACATTTTTACGGTTACACCATTTCTGCTCAAAATCTCAGAAAAACATCCTCTTCCCCAAAGTCAGACACCATACGACAAAAAGAAAGAGAAGAAATAAGCCATTTGTGAATACAATTTCACTTAAATTCAAATTTTCTATGCATATAAACTATCACTATTATTAATATCAATTGTCACTGTTAAAAAATTAAGCTAACAATTTTTTTTAAACAGTAACAATTTATATGCATAACAGTTATTAATTGTGGCCTTAGTTGTTGACATACAATGAGGAACATTCCAAATAACATATATAGTGTAAAATAGAGGTAGAGTAAAAGCAACAATGAAGTAATTATAACAAGAAAACCAAGAGGATTGAAAGCACTCCCAAATAACAATTGTTCATACTGCTAGCTACTAATCTAGCAATGCAATGCATTATTAATAAATAAAGAAACCAAGAGTCCAACGAAAAGGCAGCAATGTGGTTCATTATGTTACAACAACAAAGACAATAAGAATCAATAACTAATCATTATTCAACATACCTTTGCCCCTGATGACATTAGACGCCTTCTCATTCTTCATGATCTTATGAAACAGTGCAGCTCTATCTTCCTCCACTATCTCCCTCAGCAGCTCGTCCTCTATTTTCGGCGCCTGCCAATGCGACGGGTCCTCCACGCATTCGTCGCTAAATATCATATCCGACACCCACTCTTTCCACGTCGTCCTGCTATGCTTCTCCTCCTCAAGCGTCCCCGTCGCCAGCAGCTGATACACGTACACCACCTTGTTCTGCCCCGGCCTGAAGGCCCGCGCAACAGCCTGCTTGCTCTTGGATGGATTCCACTCCGAGTCCAACAGAATCACCCGGGAAGCAGCTGTCAAGCTGATCCCTTCAGCACAAGCTGTTATTGAAGCCAACATAACCTTCGACGGCCCCCCCACCTCCTCGAACTTATCCATCACTCTGCCTCTTTCGAAGAGCTCTATGTCTCCCTGAAGCACCAGTACCTCTTTGCCCTTTCTCCACTGGTACACCTTCTGGAATATCTGCAGGAACAGATTGATGGGGGCAATGTTGTGGCAGAATATCAGAAGTTTCTCATTCCTCATGACGCATCCGGGGATGAGGCTCATGACGAACCTCACCTTGGACCCGCATTTGATATCGAACTTGAATTTCTCGAGGTTTTCCAGCTCTTCTTCGCTGAAGTACTGACGAGAGCATGCGGTGGTGCGGATCAACCAAGGATGGATGGCGCCGAGGGTGATGAGGAGCTCCAGCTCCAGGGGAAAGCCCTTGTAAACAGGGCGTTGGTTCTGGAGTTTTAAGAGGAGTTGTTGCTGGAGACTGGTGGACTTCATCATCAAGGTGTAGACTTGCAATCCCGGCAGCCTGTCGTTGCTGCTTCCGCCCTCGTAGACGTCTATGAACTTAGTTGTGAGCTTCCTGAGAGTCTTGAGAGCTTGTGCTCTTTCTCCCTCCTTGTTGGAGTCTATCTTCTTTGAGATCTTATCAATCAGAAGCTTCCTCCCTCGGTTCTCCAAGGAGAACTGCGTCTGTCTCTCCTTGTTCCTCTTCTCGTACTTGGGATCGAGCTCCTTGAGGACCTCGTTCACGAATATGGGCCTGGCTAGGCAGAGGGTGTTGAAGTACTCACCAAAATTGTTCTGGAAAAGAGTACCAGAGAGCAGAACTCTAAGCCTGGTGTTGACCTTCATCAATGCTTTTCGAAGCCTGGATTTAGTGCTCCTGGGGTTGTGGCCTTCGTCGAGGATGACAATCCCGGGGCATTGCTTCAACAACTGAGCCATGTACTTCCTGTGGGCATAATGAGAATCTTCTCTAGTTAAAGTTAGGAAGGAGGTGTAGCCCATGAGGAGGATACTGGGGTGGGAAAGCCACATTTGCATCTTTTCAAGACAATCGAGGACATGCATCACATCTTGGTTACGGGGGAGGCCGGGTGCTAACTTCATTCTCTGCTTCAAGACTTCGCCTTTATAGGTTTGGCCACCGTGGATTTGATAAACAGGAATGGGGACTTTCCACTTGATAATTTCCTTGTACCATGTGTAGAGGGTGGTCTTAGGGGCAAGGACTAAGGGGCGTGATCCAGGGAAGAGCTTCAGGTAGCTTACGAGAAAGGCGATGATGAGGAGAGTCTTGCCAGCACCAGGAGAGTGAGAAATGACACAGCCCCCTCGTTTCTTCTTCTTTTTCTCCATACGGGCTGGTATCAACGAGCCAGCTATGTTTCTCCAAAGAAACTCAAATGCTTTCTTCTGGTGGCTCAGAAGTTTGTTTTTCAGTTCTGGGATCAGCGCCCACACATTTTTCTCCCCTTCTCCTCCTATGCTCCTTGGCGGAATCTGTGAGTGTGAAGGAGCCGGAATGCAGAACTCATCCAAGTCATTAGCTTCATTCTTTTTAAGCTCTTCATTCTCTTCTTCTGTGGTTCTTTGTTCCTTGTTTGGAGTAGTGTATGTAGATTCAACCTACATAAACCAAATATATCACAATATGAATAGATAGACAGATGACACAAATGTTCTTTTTTCCAAGCATGCATTTGCAAAAATTGAGATCTATAGTGTTTCCTAGGATCATATATACTTGCATTGGTGACAAATCAACCTTTCAATTTGAATTCTTAGACAGTAAGATTACTCGTTGTATTTCTGCAGAATTTATGATCATAATCATTGAACAAACTTACAAATGGTGGCATTATATCCTTTATTTTGGTTTCCACAAATCCACACAATTGGCACACGGTTCCAACTTGTTCGTCGAGTCTAAAATCGTGTTCGCATTGCTTCAACCAAGTTGTACTCTCTTCCTCGGCAGGTTTCTGTCACACATTCATTTATAGTTAATAATAATTCCTTGCACATTTGGATAACTAAGCTCGAAACAAAGTAGTATATGTACCTCATTGTTTTCATCTAGGAGATACCACGAAGCAAGCGCGAGTTCCATTTCCTTCCACAGCATATCAATCTCCGATAACTCCTCCCCACTCTCCGTCGAAGGCTTCTCCTCTTTTTCATCTTTCTGATCAGAAAACTTGGCAGACTGATGCTCATTCCACTGATCAAGCACGGGTGGGTGCACGGGCTCATTTTTAAGAGTGGAATCGATGTTGTTCATACACCTTCTGATCAGCTCTCTGCATAACTGTGCTGTTACTGAGCCCTTCCTGAAACTCCTCACATCATATATGCTCTCCCTTACATAAAAGCAGTCCCTCTTCAGATTAGCTGAGCTGGAATGGCTTCTCACTCGATTGTATTTCCTACGCGTGAATCTCGGGCCCTTCCTAACTACGCTATCGCCCCCCATCAAGTCAACGTCGAGCCCTTTCTTTTTTTGAGAGGATGCAAATCCGTTCATGTAAAAGTATTTGGACACCATTGCTCCAATTTCCTTCGACTCTCCTTGTTCTTCTTCTTCTCCTTGGGGCATTTTGAAGTTAAAAAAGTCATCACCATTGGGAGGAGGATCATTGTTCTGGCCGTGCAAGACAGCACTCTCGCCCTCTTCGTCCATCTTACTACCTAATTGTGTAGGCTGATGTTTCGTCTTCTTCTTCTTCTTCTTTTTCCCGCTCTCCCCATCCTGTTTGGACTTTTTCCTGAAAGACTTGATCCATTTATCAGCCCCACCAAGCTGCTTGCATTTGTTGTCGTCCTGAACTGACAGCGCGCACGGCACGTTCTCAAACTCATCATCCTCCGAAGAAGTTTCTTCATCGTACTCGAGATAAAAAGTCTTGCTCTCTCCTAACCGAGACACCTCAATCTCGTAATCTTTGAAAGCATCGCATGCTAAGTAGCGTTCAGGCTGTACATGTCGACGCTTAGACCTCCTCAGCTCGGAGGGGTCGTACGAAGCCAAGAATCCCAGCTCACGTCCCTCCGACACCTGCTCAAGTGCAGCTGGATCAACTCGCTCGACGAAAGGGGTAACAACATCATTTTCCATCTTGAAATTCACAGTGTGGCAAACACTTGGCAGAACATCTGGTTGACAGCCCTTGTATTCTGTGATCTCGTAAACAAGACGGTTGTTTATGGATCGGATATTGAACGCTGTTCGCTTCAGAACAGACGCCGCCATAAGCCAAGAAAGATCGGTGCATATTCGCCCCGTATAGAGCCTAAACTTTTGCACAGAATTCGAGTCCTCAGACGAGCCCCAGCGGTAATACTGATCTTCACACGGCTTCCATTCCAACCTTTGAAGAACAGTTATTCGATCCATTTTTAGCATGACCTTCTCCTTACTGAGCTTTTTGCTCGTGGACAAAAGGTCAGGCCCTTGATCAATGTAGAGACTGACAAAGAATTCGCAATCACATGCATCACCATGTGGTTTTCGATCAACTGATCGTATCCGTCCATCAATCCACCCCTGCATCACAATCACAATCCAATATAATCAGCTCAATTCACTTAGTTATCATCATTCCTAATATAATCAAACATGCATTATTACACAAACCATCCAACCAATAAATTTTACTTACAGGCTCATCTTTTTTCTCCTTATCATCATCATCATCATCCGTATCTTCGGGATTGTGAGGAGGCGTAGCGAATACGCAGACGTCGACCCCTTGCCTTAAAAAGGATATACAATCCGTAGGCGTAGCCCTTCTTGACCGCACACGAAGATGTGAAATTGGGACGTCCTCCTCCATCACCGATCCATTATTAACTAGGAACGTTGTGAAAGATCCGTTGTTAATATTTAGGCGCTCCACGGGACGCCATGACCCGTTCCAGAATGCCTCCAAAGCTACGAGTAGATAAAACAACGAAGCACAAGGTACAAGTCACGGGAAAACAGTCTATACAATCTATCAATCAACAACCACAGCAATGAACAATGACATAACAAGTCCAAAGGCAGTCATTAGTACTAACAGATAACAACTTTACTAAATAATTAACAAGAAGACAGTACTAAATTGAAATTTTTTTTTTTGGAAAAAATAAAAAAAAGCAATCTTTAATATGACATAAGTAAATGAAATGAGCTAAGTGTGTTCATACGATTTGCATCAATTGGATGGTTAGTTTGATGAATTTGCACCCTCTTCATGCTTTCCTCTCAAGCAGAATCGTTGTTTTTTACTACAATTATTTAACCTGCATTTGTCAATGCAATGCAAACGAAATTAGCAAGCAGAATCACAAATTCACTTCGAGATATAATACATCATTGAATTTTATTATTTTTTTCTATTTTAATTTGTCCATTTTTAGGTAATTTGTTGAATACTCTGTGTTGTAAGAATGGCAAAAATAACAAGTTTGGTATAATGAGATTCCATGTGTTTCACTTTTTTAGAACGGAAATAGAATTTTTCGAAAAAGTCTTTTGACTGCTTCATTGCAGGAAACCTCAGATTTGCAACATAAATAACACAAAAATTAGAATTTTTGATTTAAATAACAAACGAACAAAAACCCCATCATAATCAACTTTTACGAGTGTGAAAAGAATTATTCTTTCGGTAAAAAGCATAACTCTCGATTCATCACAAGAATTTTTCCTCATTTATCAAATTACAAATGAAAGGAATCCATATTTTTCTTCCTAATTGGCTCTGATTTCTGAGACAGAAATGAGGATCGGAAGCTGACCAAATCCATGCAAAAAACGAGAAATCCCAGAAACGAACAGAGCAGAAAAAGGGGAAAAACAGTTAAAGAAAAACAAAAAAAAAAACAGAGGCGAAATTAACAAATTCAGTAACAGAGCGTATCAGTCTCGATCATATGAAAAAACCCAGCTCAGAAATCATCAAAACTCACCTGCAGAATCAAGATTACATCGAAAAAACAATGATCAGAAACAGAAAAGAGCGATCAAAATCAAGAATCAAGAAAATGGAATGCAGAGAGAGTCCAAATGAAAGTGACAAACCAAAACTCCAGCTGAAAAATTGACGATTCCGGCGATTTCAGCACACACTCTCTC
Source organism: Prunella vulgaris (assembly GCA_026898435.1). NCBI lineage: Eukaryota > Viridiplantae > Streptophyta > Magnoliopsida > Lamiales > Lamiaceae > Prunella > Prunella vulgaris. The sequence continues at coordinate 101,932 of JAPKLY010000314.1, forward strand.
TCTTCACTCTCTCCCTCTCTCTAGGATAGAAGGTCTTTAATTGTATACCGATAGAGGAGCAATAAATAGCAAATGAGAGAGGCAGTGGGATATGAGTGTAAACGCAGCAGTAAAAAATGAAAATTAAATGACGGTAAATTTTCTTGGATTTTGTGCAAAATGTGTCTGCTTTTTCTGCATGGAATCGGAAATTGAGGCAACAAAAAATCATCGGGAGTAGAGCAGGGAGTCAAAAGAGGGTATTTTCGTAAATTAAAATAATGGACGGCTGAGATCGAGAGATTCGGTTGATCGAACGGATGAGATTGTATGATAGTGGCATTTATGTCGGGAAAGTAGGACTAGAAAGATACACTCAAATTGCGAGAGAGAGGGCCCCGTATTTTTTTAGTCAAAAGAATCCATTTGTCAATTTACATTATTATTAGTTTTTGGATAATCTGACAAATTTATTTAATGACTTCTTTCTTTTTTTGTTTTGAGGAAATTATTCATGATTTTGAGGGTTTCACCCAACGTCATTATCTTTAATAAATTGGATGTATAATTATTACTATATGATTGCATAGAATAATATTGGTTTATTATCATGATTATAATTAATGTCTCTTTAAAATGAAGATTTTTGTTGTAAAAAAGGTTAAAGCTAATGAATTTGTTGATTTATAAGGTGTTTGTAATCATTAATACAAATATAAACTTATTTTGGAGTGCTCGTAAATGCGATTAAACAATGGTACCAAATAATTAAGAATTTGCCTTTTGAAGTGAAATTCATTTAGAAGGTGTTTAAATTCATTATTGCAAATTTAATTTTATTTTTATTTAGAATAAATGAGGATAAAAATGTTGTGTGAGTGACATGGGGTGTTGGGAGAATAATAGGGGGACTTGGATCTTTAATTGGAATTTGAGAGATCGTGATACTGTTATGTTTAATGAGATATTTTTTATTTTTAATAGGTATCAAATTTCTCAATCAAGGAGGACGGTTGGAAATGAAACCTTGCAAACAAATATTGCATACTCAATATTATTGGAGTAATTTAAAAATGAAAAGTGGTAAGAGGAAGCGTACAAGAAACTTTAGAGTTGTTACGTACTGAAAAACATCCAAGCAATCGTGTGAATTTTTTTGAAACAAAGATGTCGATGAGAGAAAGTCTTTAAAAGAAAGGTATTATCCAACAAAATGGTCTTATAAATTGCATTCTTTTTGAAGCATCGAAAGAATGGATTTCACATATTTTCTTTGTTTGTTTGATTTTTAATAAAATTTGGGATAAAAATTATTGTTGGTTGGGGTTGTACATGGTAATTCACAGCATCTCTTTTCTCAATATGGTGCAATATTTTGACCTATTTGACATTGGCTCAAAATGTGATATTGGGGGAACAATATGGAGTGGAGTCGTGTGGACTAGTTGAAATACTCCGAATAAACTTTTATTTGAGAATAAAGTTCTAAATATAACAAAAATAGCAAATGAGATTAAAGCAAGGGTATGGTCGTGACTTGTGTCCCAAAATGGTTTTCTAATCTTAGATTGTGTCTCTTGAAATTTGTTTATAGGATCAGGAGTCTTCTTTGTATTGTGCTAGGTGCAGTTGAATACGCATTTTATGTAATAATCTATATGTATATGGATTGGAATACCCTTTCTCTTTACCTGATAAAAGAAAACCTAATTTTTAATAAAAAAAATATTATTTTGGAGTGTTTACAACCTCAAAAGGTGGAGATAGAATTACTTTTTCTAGAAGTTGTTTCATTATAATTTTTTTTAAAATCTCATCATATGTTACGCGAATTGTGCTTCTAAATTGTGAGTATAGTTTGCAAATGTCTTCTTAAAGTTTTTGTAAGCAAAATAATGTGATTGTTCAAATAACAGAAAATCTATTTCTCAAAAATTGTTATTCACACACTTCCATAAACTTTAAACAAATTGTCTAAGAGAATTCATCATTTTCTCATGAATAAAGATATTTTCATAACGACATTGAATAAATATGTTAACAAAGACTAAAATCCTATCGAATGGAGAGCGAGCATGAGGCAACTTGTGCACTCATAAAATAGTGAGTGCAATGCAAACGTCATGGTTGTGTGTTCATTATGGCTGACAAGTGAGCGCACGTTATCATACAGTTATAGTAAATTGTAATATATGTTATGATTTTTCTTTTTCGAATTCGACTCTTTAAAATAAAAATAATTGTTGTCAATTTTAGATATTTTTAATTCATGCAAATTTCACTTTACACGTACTATCATAATTCTATTTTTTTCTTATTTACGTGCATGGGCTTATAATTAGGTTTCATTCTTTATTTGATTGCACAATGTATATAAAGATTTTATTGTCAAGTTTTTATTTGATGGTACATTGATATGTCCTTTAATGCTATAAAATCAAAAATTCTAAATTGGTTCACTTCTCCCCACCCCCATCTATTCTCTTTAATAAATTGATAGAAAAGCAATAAATAGAAAAAATTAGAGGGTCAGAGTGATTTTTTTTAAAAGCAAAGATGAAATTCCATTGTAGAGTACATGGGGTACTCAAATCCTAAATTACACATAATTCAAACCGAATCAAAATTTAGAAGGTAAAAATCTGTAGAATGGTATTCCCAATAAATGAATGGAGCTGAAAAATATATCGGGTAATAAGATCTTATCCATTTTTATAAGCAAAATTTAATACCATCTAAAATTTTATCCAACGAGAAAATATTTTCTTTGAAGATGATCGCGTTTCTGGATTTTCAAATCTTCCAATTAGTGTATTTCCAAATCAAACTCATAACCTTTCTACTAGTAGCCAAACTCTCAACACACTTAAATTTCATAAAATGGTCCATCAAGGTTGAAGAATAGGATGCTGATTTTTCTAGCCACAAGACAACAACCTCCCAAAGTAAGAGGGAAAATTGTCATGAAACAAGAATGTGCATTGAAGACTCCACCGAGCATGAAAGACTGAACACAATGCCGAGTCAACCAAATTGGACATACCTCGTTTAATTAGGTTCTCCTTAGATGGAATCCTGTCATGAACCGCTTTCCATGCAAATGTTGACACCTATGATGGAATTGATTTCTACCACAACTTCAACCATGGAAATTATTCATTCTCAATACTGTTTAACGACACAAGCGAATTGTACAACTCCCTAGTTTCGAAGTTTCCGATATGTGATTCTTTCCTCTTCCTTATTTCCTTCACACCTGATTTTAATTTAAATATGCAAATACATGTGTTGATGTAATTTTCGTAAGCGCGATAATGTGGCTATAATAACATCGATGACATCAATAATATGCTAAAATAGGAGTGTATGTGAAGTTTTATATGTAAGCAGGTAGGTCGTATATGTAAGCACGTCGTTTAAGTAGCACTTCGTTAGGGGGTAAATTTTGTGTCCCTCATTCGAATGAATTCGGTTACATTATATAGAAAATACAAGCTGCTAGATCATCACCAGCCTGCTTCATCATAAGCTGCTGGTCAGCAGCCTGCTTCACTAGAAGCTGCTAAACAGCTACCTGCTTCACTATAAGCTGCTGACTCGTCACCAGCTCAATAACTGGTGACTCGTCAGAGCGTTCTTCGATCTGGTTCTTCCTTCGTGCTCGATCAATTCTTCTGGACACGTCAATCCGGACTTGATTAATTACTTTCTTAAGCACGCACGTTGATTATTTTATCAACAATTGCCCCCTAGCCTGATGTTTGTTTGAATCATTAGATGAATAACTAGCATCAGGCTATAGATGCATCAAGTGTGGCTCCGCAGGATCCCATAACCGTGTTACGAATACATAGAAGGACACTACAGGCCTCATTAAAAACCTAGTCGTAAACCACCCTTGTGGATAAACCGGTCGTAGGGAAAAAAGAGTACCGTGCAATCCTTCAAGATACCTGTAGGTTATTTGAAACTCTGCGTTCATTGCTCCATTCGTGCGGGCTGAGTGAGCACTGGCTTCTTGTATTTCTTTATCCTGCAAGTAGATGCATTTTGAAAAATAGTTTGCAACTTTTCGATCTTTCTGGAGATCCTTTGTGCTTTGTTATTGCTGGAATATTCAATGTGTGGTTTCCTGGTGAGCGCTTCCGCTTGGTTGCTTCGCGACTTTCGTTGTATTATCGACCCTGCTTCTTTCATACTGATGGATGAGATTTAGCCAGCTGAGATGCCACCATTCACTCCGGTTGAAGGATAGATTACTCCTGCCGTTAGTGAATATGCCTCCAGCTGTTTATATTTTTCGCATGTTATTATCTTTTGCTCGCTTTTATATTTTGGTACGCAAATGTTCGTCTTACACCACTTACGGAAGCGAATTGTACTTTTTTGCTCTCTTGGGCAATTGGGTTTTATAAACCTTGCCTTAGACACTTTCGTCTTTTGAGAGTCTTTTTTATGTTGGGCT
>JAPKLY010000314.1:106385-117561 GCA_026898435.1 Prunella vulgaris
TTCTTAGCCTTGAGATAATTTCGTGATTATCCTTGGATAGTTCGCCTATCAACAACTTTATCAACCCATGGATCCCACCAAAACCTAACTGGCCACCCATTTCTATTATATAATATCAACTTTTTCCTAAAAATACACCCCTCCTTACTTCACCATATAGGGGCAGTGTGATATGAGTTTAAACGAAAAGTACAATCCTATAGTGTTTAAACAAAATTAAATTCATTTAGAATGTTTGCACACTTTATAACAAAATTTAATTCATAAAAAAAAAACACTTTTATTAAGTGTTAGCAAACTTAAATAGGAGATGGCATTATTTCTAAATATTTTCCCATCATAGTTTGTTCTTTCTTATCATAGATTATATGAAGTGGTTTATAACTTGTGAATATAGTTTGCAAACACTTCTTTACGTGTTTGTAAGCAAGATAACGTGATTGTTCAATTAACTAAGATCTACTTTTCTTAAATTGTTATACAACCACTTTTCACAAACTTTAAACAAATTATTTTTAAAAATTCATCTTTCCTCGCGTGAATAAGGATATTTTTATAATAATAGTGAATAAATATGTTAGCAGTGGTAAAATTCGATCAAGTGAAAGATAATCATGAGGTAAATAGTGTACATTCATACTAAGATATTTGTAATGTATGTACCATGGGAATACATTCATTGTGGCTAATAAATGGGCGCACATAGTGATAATATTGTAGTAGGTTGTAAATATATTATAAATATTTTCCAACTCCATCTCTTTAAAAAGGAAATAGTTGTTGCCAATTTTATAATTTTTTTTTTTAAATTCCAAATTCACCTACTTAAAATCATTATCTTACATTCCTATTTACGTGGGATTATAATTATGTCACACTGTATATGACTGTCCAGTATATGTTGTTGTTATTGTCAAGCTTTTATTTGAGATTGTATGATCGTCGCATTTGTGTCGGGAAAGTAGGACTAGAAAGATTGTATGAGCCCTGTATTTTTCATGACTTTTTTGGTTGGCCAAAGAATCCATTGGTGAATTTACATTATTATTTACTTTTTAGATATTCTGACAAATTTATTTAATGACTTTTTCCTTCTTTTGTTTTGAGGAAATTATTCATGATTTTGAGGTTTTCAACCAACGTCATAATCTTTAATACATTGGGTGTATAATTATTATATGATTGCACGGAATAATATTGGTTTATTGTCATTATTATAATTAATGTAGATTTTTTGTTGTAATTTTTTTTTTAAGATAATGAAATTGTTTTATAAGGTGTTTGTAATCATTAATGCAAATATAAACTCATTTTGGAGTGCTCGTAAATGCGATAAAATAATTGTACCAAACAATTAAGAATTTGCCTTTTGAAGAGAAATTCATTTAGAAGGTGTTTTTAAATTCATTATTGCAAATTAACTTTAGCTTTATTTTAAATAAGTGAGGATAAAAAATGTTGTGTGAGTGGTATGGGGTGTTGGGAGAATAATAGGGGGACTTGAATTTTTTTTTTTTATCGGAAAATGTTAGTTGTTAGTAATTAGAAGTTAGTTCACCAAGCCTCTAAACACTCTAAGAATATCTCCAAGTCAACCTTATATCTCCCTCCCCCTCTCCCCTATATGATTTGATCTTTAATTGGAAGTACGATTTGAGAAATCGTGATACTGTTATGTTTAACGAGATGTTGTCCGTTCTTAATGGGTATCAAATTTCTTAATAAAAAAGGACTGTTGGAGATGGAACCTTGCAAAAAAAAAAAAAATTACATACTAAACATTATTGGAATCGAGTAATTCAGAAATGAAACATGGTGAGAGGAAAGCGTACAAGAAACTTTAGAGTTGTTGCGTACTGAAAAACATCTAAGCAATTGTGTGAAAAGTTTTGAAACAAAGAATGCCAATGAGAGAGAGTCTTCAAAAGAAAGGTATTATCCAACAAAATGGTCTTATAAATTGCTTTCTTTGTGAAGCATCGAAAGAACGGATTTCACATCTTTTCTTTGTCTGTTGATTTCTAATCAAATTTGGGATAAAATTATTGTTGGTTGGGGATGTACATGGTAATTCACAACATCTCTTTTTTCAATATAGTGCAATATTTTGACCTATTTGACAAAGATTCGAAATGTGATATTGGGGGATCGATATGGAGTGGAGTCTTGTGGACTATTTGAAATACTTCGAATAAATGTTTATTTGAGAATAAAGTTCCAAATATAACAAAAACAGCAAATAAGATCAAAGCAAGAATATGGTTGTGACTGTGGCGAAAAGAAAAATTGCAGAAAATCTATCAATCACAAACTGATTTTCTAATCTTAGATTGTGTCTCTTGAAATTTGTTTAGAGGATCAGGAGTCTTCTTTATATTATGCTAGGTGAGGTTTAATACGCATTTTATGTAATAATTAATATGTATATGGATTGGAATAACCCTTTTACTACGAGTTAAGTAAATTTCTTTTTACCTGATAAAAGAAAACCTAATTTTTACTGAAAAAACATTTTTTTTGAGTGTTTACAATCTCAAAAGTGGGAGACGGAATTACTTTTTCTAGAAGTTGTTTCATTATATTTTTTTTTAATCTCATCATATGTTATGCGAATTGTGCTTCTAAATTGTGAGTATAGTTTGCAAAAGTCTTCTTAAAATTTTTGTAAGCAAAATAACGAGATTGTTCAAATAACTATAAACCTATTTCTCAAAAATTGTTATTCACACACTTCCATAAACTTTAAACAAATTGTCTAAGAGAATTCATCCTTTTCTCATGAATAAAGATATTTTCACAACGACAGTGAATAAATATGTTAACAAAGACTAAAATCCGATCGAATGGAGAGCGAGCATGAGGCAACTTGTGCACTCATAAAATAGTGAGTGCAATGCAAGCGTCATGGTTGTGTGTTCATTATGGCTGACAAGTGAGCGCACGTCATCATACAGTTATAGTAAGTTGTAATATCTGTTATGATTTTTCTTTCCGAATTTGACTCTTTAAAATAGGAATAATTGTTGTCAATTTTAGAGATTTTTTAATTAAAGTTTTACTTTACACGTAATATCATAATTCATACTTTTTTTTTATTTACGTGCATGGGCTTATAATTAGGTTTCATTCCTTTTTTCATTGCACAATGTATATACTGATTTTATTGTCATGCTTTTATTTGATGGTACATTGATATGTCCTTTAATGCTATAAAATAAAAAATTATAAAATGGTTCAAATCCCCCCCCCCCCCCACCCCACCCTTCCCCCCTCTATCCTCTTTAATATTAATTGATAGAAAAGCAATAAATAGCAAATTAGAGGATTAGAGTGATTTTTTTTAAGCAAAGATAAAATTCCATTATAGAGTACAAGGGGTACTCAAATCCCAAATTATACATAATTCAAACCGAATTAAAATTTAGAAGGTAAAAATCTGTAAAATGGTATTCCCAATAAACGAACGGAGCAGAAAAAGATATCGGGTAATGGAATCTTATCCATTTTCATGAGCAAAATTTAATACCGTCTAAAAGTTTATCCAACGAGAAAATATTTTCTTTGAAGATGGTCGCGTTTTTGGATTCCCAAATCTTCCAAATAGTGTTTTGCCAAATCAAACACATAACCTTTCTACTGGTAGCCAAATTCTCACCACACACAAATTTCATAAAATGGTCCATCGGGGTTGAAAAATAGGATGCTGATTTTTCTAGCCACGAGGCAACAACCTCCCAAACTAAGAGGAAAAATAGTGATGAAAGAAGAATGTGCATTGAAGACTTCGCCGAGCACGAAAGACTGAACACAACGCCGATCCAACCAAATTTGACATACCTCGTTTAGTTAGATTCTCTTTAGATGGAATCCTGTCACGAACCGCTTTCCACGCAAATGTTGACACATTTGATGGAATTGTTTTCCACCACAACTTCAACCATGGAAAATTTTCATTCTCAATATTGAATTAACGACTCAAGCGAATTGTACAACTCCTTAGTTTCGAAGTTTCCGATATGTGATCCTTCCCTCTTCCATATGTCCTTCACACTTGATTTTAATTTAAATCTGCAAATACATGACTACAAATCCAAAATTTCCAATATTTCAACCATGTTAGGAAAACTCTCCCACTTTATGACCCAACACCCCCCAGACATCGAAAAGAACTCACTGACACAACCATCTTATAATGATGATAAAGGGAATAAATTTGGACACCGATCTATTAATCTCACTTTATCAATCCATGGATCCTACCAAAACCTTACTGACCACCCATTCCCATTACTTAATATCAACTTTTTCCTAAAAATACATCCTCCTTACTCCATCATATAGGGGCAGTGTGATATGTGTTTAAACGAAAAGTACAAACCTATAGTGTTAAAACAAAATTAAATTCATTTAGAATGTTTGCACACTTTATAACAAAATTTAATTCATTAAAAGGTGTTTGCAAACTTAAATAGAAGGGGCGCTATTTCTAAATATTTTTCCATCATAGTTTGTTCTTTTTTATCATAGATTATATGAAGTGTTTTATAACTTGTGAATATAGTTTGCAAACACTTCTTAACGTGTTTGTAAGCAAGATAACATGATTGTTCAATTAACTAAGATATATTTTTCTTAAATTGTTATATAACCACTTTCACAAACTTTAAACAAATTGTTTTAAAAAATTCATCCTTCCTCACGTGAATAAGGATATTTTTATAATAATCGTGAATAAATATGTTAGCAGTGCCTAAAATTCGATTAAGTGAAAGATAATCATGAGGTAAATAGTGTGCATTCGTACTAGGATATTTGTAATGTACGTACCATGGGTATACATTCATTGTGGCTAATAAGTTGGCACACATAGTAATAATATTGTAGTAGGTGTAAATCTATTATAAATATTTTCCAAATCCATCCCTTTGAAAAGAAAATAGTTGTTGCCAAAAAAAATTTAATTCCAAATTCACCTACTTAAAATCATTATCTTACATTCCTATTTACGTGAGATTATAATTATGTCACATTGTATATGATTGTCCAGTATATGTTGATGTTATTGTCAAACTTTTATTTGAGATGGTATGCATTGATGCACCTTTATAATATATAATTTTTTTTAAATTACTAAAATCAAGATTAAAATAAAACCAAGCATGCAATCAGAAAGATAAAAAAAAAAATGAAAATCAAGAATTATAAAGAAAATGTAGGGCACGTGCAACTGAAACTAATGACTAAAGCTTCGACAATAAAAACTGATAAAAAAATACTCACCATGTCCCCTAATTTTTTCCCACTTTCTATTTTCATCCGTTCCCCAAATTTATTCTTATTCTCTTTTTAGAAATTGTTATTTTATTATCATACTCACAAACAATTATTTTATTCTCTAGTGGACCCCACAATTGTTCCACAATATCTTTATTTTATCTATTTTAACTCATTTTTAAAAAAAACCCGTGCCCATACAAATGAGTATAAATTTAGGAGACGAAGGGAGTAACAGATAGCAAATTAGAGGGGCAGTAAAATGCAAGCATAAATTAAGAGTTAAATCCAACAGAGAAAAAATTAAATTGTTTTATAAGGTGTTTGTAATCATTAATACAAATATAAACTCATTTTAGAGTGCTCGTAAATGCGATAAAATAATTATACCAAATTATTAGAATTTGCCTTTTGAAATGAAATTCATTTAGAAGGTGTTTGAATTCATTATTGCAAATTAACTTTATTTTTATTTAAAATAAATGAGGATAAAAATGTTGTGTGAGTGGCATGGGGTGGTGGGAGAATAATAGGGGGACTTGGATCTTTAATTAGAAGTATGATTTGAGGAATCATGATACTATTATATTTAACGAGATGTTGTCCATTTTTAATAGGTATCAAATTTCTCAATCAAATAGGACTATTGGATATGGAACCTTGCAAACAAATATTACATACGCAACATTATTGGAATCGAGTAATTCCAAAATGAAATGTGGTAAGAGGAAAGCGAACAAGAAACTTTAGAGTTGTTGCGTACTGAAAAACATCCAAGCAATCGCGTGAAAAGTTTTGAAACAAAGAATGGTGATGAGAGAAAGTCTTCAAAAGAAAGGTATTATCCAACAAAATGGTCTTATAAATTGTATTCTTTGTGAAGCATCGAAAAAACGGATTTTACATCTTTTCTTTGTCTATTTGATTTCTAATAAAATTTGTGATAAAAATTATTGTTGGTTGGGTTGTACATGGTAATTCACAACGTCCCTTTTCTCAATATGATGCAATATTTTGACCTATTATATTTGATAGAGGCTCGAAATGCAATATTGGGGGAACAATATGGAATGAAGTTGTGTGGACTATTTGAAATACTCCAAATAAACTTTTATTTGAGAATAAAATACCAAATATAACAAAAATAGCAAATGAGATCAAAGCAAGGGTATGGTTTGGACTAGTGGCGAAAAGAAAAATTACAGAAAATCGACCTATCCCAAATTGGTTTTCTAATCTTAGATTTTCTCTTAGAATTTGTTTAGAGGATCAAGAGTCTTCTTTGTATTGTGTTGGATGATGTTGAGAATACGCATTTTATGTAATAATTTATATGTATATGGATTGGAGTGCCCATTTTACTACGAGTTAAGTAAATTTCTCTTTACCTGATAAAAGAAAATTTAATTTTTATTGTAAAATAATTTTTATTGAGTGTTTACAATCTCAAAGGAGGAGATGGAATTCCTTTCTTAGAAGAAATTTCATTATTTTATTTATCATCATATGTTACGCGAATTATGCTTCTAAATTGTGAGTATAGTTTGCAAATTCCTTGTTAAAGTTTTTGTAAGCAAAATAACGTGATTATACAAATAACTAAAAACCTATTTCAAAAAAATTGTTATTCACACACTCCCACAAAATTTAAACAAATTGTCTAAGAGAATTCACCCTTTTCTCATGAATAAAGATATTTTAATAATGACAATAAATAAACATGTTAGCAGAGACTAAAATTTGATCGGATGGAGAGCGAGTATGAGGCAACTTGTGCACTCATAAAATAGTGAGTGCAATGCAAGCGTCATGGTTATGTGTTTATTATGGCTGATAAGTGAGTGCACATTACAATACAATTATAGTAAGTTGTAATATTTGTTATAATTTTTCTTTTCCAAATTTGACTCTTTAAAATAAGAATAATTATTGTCAATTTTAGATTTTTTTAATTCAAATATCACTTTACACGTAATATCATAATTCTACATTTTTTCTTATTTACGTACATGGGCTTATAATTAGGTTTCATTCTTGATTTAATTGCACAATGTATATACTAATTTTATTGTCAAACTTTTATTTGATGGTACATTGATATGTCCCTTAATGCTATAAAATAAAAAAACTCACCTATCCTTTTTAATATTAATTGATAGAAAAATAAATATAGCAAATTAGAGGGTCAGTTGTTGATGAAATAATCTAATCCAGATGATTAAGGAAGTAATCAGCGGAATAACGGATGATGTGTCCCAAAACAACTAATCAAACATGATGAACATGGGCAAAACCAAAGAAGACCAATACAAAATAAGAAGAATCATTGACCAAACAAGAGATGGCCGAGCAGCAGTGCCAGAGAGGAAAGGGCGAGCAGCTCACCTGATCGCCCAACCACCTGACCAGCTCACCTGCTCGCCTATTTGCTCATAATGGGCGAGCAGGTCTTGCAATTCTGGTAATGGTCGAGCGGCTCACCTGCTCACCCAACAAGCTGGTCGCCAGATATAAAGTGTTGCTCGCCTGTTTTGGAGATGATCACCAAGACCTTGTTTTCATCATTTTTAGCCAATTTTCCATTGTAATTATCTTTTTTAAACGGTTAGGGACACTTGTAAGCTTCTCAAGAAGCGTGGCAAGGTTAATGCCACCACCTGCTTGTAGAAATACCTATAAATAGGCCCCAATTTTCATATTAATGCAAGTTTTCTGAGCCTCAGTGAAGCTCTGCCAAAATATTTCAATAATTTAATACTTTGCAGTTCCATTAAACTGATTTTGATCGATTGTTAGTGAAATTGCACTCGAAAGCCACATAAATGTTTCCGCTGCAGAGATTTCATTAACAATTTGGCGCTAGAAGGAGGGCCCGAACCTCCGGTTGCTGGATTTTGTTGGATACTGGAGTGGAAACTGCAAAATTTGGATTCTGGATGAAGATTTGCAACCTGCTCGCTTGAATGTTTGAAGGAACACAAACTGTTCGCTTGAATGTTTGAAGGAACATAAGTTGTTCGCTTGAAGGCTTGAAGAAAACCTAGTTGTTCGCCTATTGCTCAAGAAGTAACATTACCTGGTCGTCTGTTTCACCTGGTCGCCTTCTTCACCTGGTCGCATGTTTCCACCGGGTCATCTATTTTTCACCTGCTCAGCTCAGTTGTTCGCCAGTGCACCTGTTTGCCATTTTCACCTATTCACCCGATTACTTATTTGACAGAATAACAACTTAACCTGCTTTGTGGAAAGCAGGTGACATTACGTAAAATATCACGAGAGGTATCACAACCAAGGATGACATCTCACGGGAGGAACAACGACCAACCGAATCAAAGGACCCCGACACTTGAACACTCAATGGCAATTTAGGGTGTTGTAGGAAACCGACAACAGGACGAACCAACTGGAGTTCTGACAGCTCAAGTGGGACAGAATTATATTTAGGGATTATCTGAAGTGCTCGAGTTACAGCCTTCTGTAAGGTGTTGAAAGAACAACTGCAGGGTGCAGCCGGACCCTCTGGTACACGACCTGATCAGAGGCCTGTTTTTCAACAGGTTGATCAGCGTCCACTAGAGACCTAGGCTGACAGTGAACAGAGGAGAATGTGTGAAGAGCGTAGAAAGCAGAAGGTGACTGATCGTATGGGGCCAAAGATGGCCGACCGGTTGGGCCCGCAAGGTGGAAGGGCACGAAGCGTGGTGGACGAGTCAAGTCATGGAACTCCACATAGCAGACTTGTGGAGCGACGAGAGTACAGGTCGTATGGCCAGCCCGTGTCGGCCTATCGACCTCCAAGTAGAGCACCAGAAACAGACCAGAGGAGACCGAACATAGTACCAGAAATAGACCAAGGGAGACCAAGTAGAGTACCAGAGGTAGATCAGAGAAGGCAGCATACAATCCGTGAAAGACTACGTTGGCTGGCGGCGGAGAGGCTCGGCCCTGAAGGCGTACTCAAGGCCAGTATGATTCCAGCGAGGTCACACCTGAGGTGTAGAGGAACGGCCACCCCATCGAGGTGTAGAGGCTTCTTATGAAATCCTACGATCAATGAAGAAGGCCATCGAAGACCTTCAGGCCAAAGTATCGTTACACCCGGAAGGCAGTTCAGCGGTACAAATCCCAGTTTCACCCCTATCAGTAGCAATACTTTCGTCAGCTGTTCAGCCGAAGATTCAGTTTCCGGCTTCTAATATGTATGAAGGAACTTCAGACCCGAAGGTGCATGTGTCCAAGTTTACGGATTACATGATTTCGATGGGAGCATCTGATGCGACCCAGTGTAGAAACTTTCCTCTCACACTGGGGGATCATGCACACCATTGGTTTACCGCGATGCCCCCTGCATCGATAACTTCTTTCATGCAGTTAAGTCGAGAATTTTTACTACATTTTTCTGAAGCAGCGTCTTGTTTTACCCAGAAGCATCGACTGGCAAATCTTGTCCAAGAATCGGAGGAATCTGACCAGCAATTCCTCGAACGGTTCGACAAGATCTTGTTGGACGGAGAGCCAGTCAGCAAGGATACCAAGGTGATTACCGCGATGGCGGGTTTGAAGAAAGGTTCAGATCTGTGGAGAGAAATGCAGTTTGCGTGTCCAAAGACTTATGCGGAGTTTTGGAACAAGGCCGGGATTTATGTGGCCATGCAAGAAGCATTGAGGAAGTCCAAGGGAGAAGGCAAGGAAGCACCGAAAGCGACATTCAAGAAAGACGGGGGAAGGTATCGAACCCCCGGAAATTTGAAATCCTTCGAGGGAGCCGAGTTGATAGAAAGACTTAACCAGGTCCTAACCGTGTCCATTGACCATGTCTTCAACGTGGTCAGGAGAAATAGAGCACTACCGCCCGCAAGAAAGCTCAAGGTAGATCCAAAGAGGACGAACCCAAATAAATATTGCGCCTATCATCAGGCAACGGGGCATTTCACGAGTGAATAGAAAGATCTATTGAGACAGTTGTGGAGGTTTTATGAGGAAGGTAAGTTGTCAGAATTTGTGAAGAGACCACCAAGAAAAAGACCACGTGTGCTCGATCAGAGGGCGGATGAAGAGAATATTGAGAACGAGAATGAAGAAGGTGCAGGTCCAAGACACCGGCGAGAGCAGCAAGCCCTACTCCCCCCGCCAGGTCCAGTGCGGGATGTTTTTATTTTGGAACCAGAGGTTGGCCGAGCCAGCGGATATACAGATGGAAGACCACCTCCGTCGAAGAGGCAGAAGAAAGTCGAGTTGCGCGCCATTGACTAGATAAAGGAAACTGATGTGGGACCCTCCACCAAGCCTACTACAGAGCTGACTTTTTCACAAAAGGACTTGGAAGGGATCATAACCCCACATAATGATTCCCTGGTCATAAGCGCGAACATCATGAATGCACGAGTTCACAGACTGTTGGTCGACACTGGAGCATTTACGAACATTCTGTTCAAGAGCACTCTAGACCAGATAGGGGACTTCGAATCCTACATTGAAAATTGTAATCACAGGATTATAGGATTCGGGGATGCAGTTACTATTCCCCTAGGTACCATACGTCTGTCTGTTGAACTTGTTTCGGCCGATGATCCCAGTAGGAGGATGACAAGGCAAGTAGATTTTCTCGTTGTAGACCAGTCATCCTCCTATAACGGGTTCCTCGGTCGACCTTTTTTGCATGAATTTAAAGCAACCTGTTGGTCCCTAAAGAAGACTTTGAGTCTTCTTGTTTTGAAAACAACTTACTTTACAATCAGCTGAGTGCGCAGTGATTTTGTGTGCGGAAACGTTTTAAATTAAATCCTTTTAATGAAAACCTTTTATTTAGTGCAACAAGTAGGAGCAATTAAAATAAAGCAAGTAAAAGACACGATATTTATAGTGGTTCGGACCAACTGTCCTACATCCACTCTCCTCAAAC
>JAPKLY010000314.1:117571-172152 GCA_026898435.1 Prunella vulgaris
TTATAGGTGTCAAATACTAGCCGTTAGAGTTGACTAGAATTTGAAATTCCTATAAATATGTAATCAATCAATCAAAATGATTGATTGATTCTTGATCTCCAAGTTGATATCTTTCCATCTTGGCTTGATTAATTCTTAATCTCTAGATTGATATCTTTCCATCTTGGCTTTGATCTTCAATCTAATTTGACTTGATTGATTGCCTATGATTCTGGAAATCATGTTGCTGTGATCTTGTCCCCTTGACATGATTGAGTTTCTGTAAATAGATCTTCTATGCAACAGCTTCAGACGACCTCAACTGCTGTTGGTGGTCCTCGTCTGATATGTTCAGGGCTCAGCTGGTATGTTGAGTCATAGCTGTACTGAACGTGTCTCAGCTAATCTGGGTGCTCCTCTGCTGATTTTGTCCTCGTCTGATTTCGGCACCTCAGCTGGTCTGACATCAGCTGACCTGGACCTCAGCTGATCTAACCTCAGCTGATCTGACATCAGCTGACCTGACATCAGCTGATATCTAGCACCTCAGCTGACCTTCACCTAAGCTGACCATCCTTAGCTGATCTGACCTCTGCTGATCAGCTGACCTCCCAAGATCATCTGGTTTTAATGGCATCAAAACATAAGGGATTTCCCAACTCAACTTGTTCGACTTACTACTATTGTATTAAATTCCCGACACCAAATGGAGCTGGCACAATAAAGGGCGATCAAAAGAAAGCCCGTGAATGTTTACTTCAGAATGTGCCATCGGTCACCTATGTACACACGATTGAAAGTTCTCCCCCACGCGCTGAACTGGAACTTGAGACATTGAGTGCTTCCCAAGTGGAAGTGGAACCAATGGAGGTTGATAACCCAGTTCACGTACTAGAGAGTGCACCCAATCATGTTGTGCAAGTCCTAGGGGAATCAGAGCCTGAGAGGCATCTCAGAGGCGAACGCCCAGATGAATGCCTACTCAGCCAAGATTTCACACCTAGGCTCGATTGTGAACCAATGGAGATTGAAGACGAATTGAATTTGGATGGACCTATTTTAGATCCGAGGTGGAAAGAAAAATGAAAGCACGCCACAGCGATGGAAGAGTTAACATCTATCTAGGCTTATCCAGACAAAGAAGATCTAGAACTCTTTATCGGATCTAAACTGCCTGAACCATTCAGAACAAGAATGATTACTTTCTTGAAGAATAATCTGGACGTTTTCGCATGGTCTCATTCAGATATGACAAGCATTCCAACTGAGGATGCCTGTCATTGACTCAATATTGATCCAGCACGCAAACTGATTCACCAAAAAAGACAAAAGTTTGGGCCTGATAAATATGAAGCACTAACAATTGAGGTCAAGAAATTGCTGGACAATAGGTTGATACACGAAGCCTTGTGCCCACAATGGGTTGCGAACCCAGTCCTTGTTCGTAAACCCAACGACACATGGAGACTCTGTATCGACTTTACTGATCTGAATGACGTCTTTCCGAAGGACAACTTTCCACTCCCCCACATTGATCATCTGGTCGATAACACTGCAGGGCACGAACTCATGATCTTCATGGATGCCTTTGCAGGGTATCACCAGATAGCACTACATCCTGACGATCAGGAGCACACCGCATTCTATACCAACAAGAATCTTTACTGTTGGGATAGGATGCCATTTGGCTTGATCAATGGTGGAGCCACTTATCAGAGATTGGTGAACAAGATGTTTGATGAACATATTGGCCACTCAATTGAAGTCTACGTGGACAATATCGTCGTAAAGAGTTTGCACAAGGAAGACCATCTTGAACACCTCTCTCAAACGTTCCAGATACTCCATGCCTACAACATGAAACTTAACCCGAAGAAGAGCAGTTTCGGAATTCATTCGGGAAAGTTCCTGGGACATTTGGTCAGTCAGCACGGAATTGAGGTGAATCCAACCAAAGTTAAAGCCATAATCGATATGAAGCCTCCTGATTTGGTTTGAAAAGTTCAACATCTTACAGGGTGTTTAGCTGCATTGAATCGTTCTATCTCGCGTTCCAGAGATAAGTGTCTTGTCATTCTTTGAGGCCATGAAGAAGAAGAAAGATAATTTTGTGTGGATAAGAGATTGCCAGATAGCATTCGAGCATATCAAGAAATATCTGGGCAATACACAAATCTTATCCAAGCCAATTCCCGGTGAAAAACTCTATCTCTACCTCGCTGCATCAGAGGTAGCGATAAGTTCGGTGCTGGTATGCGCAGAAGACAAGTTTCATTCCCTGATTTACTACATCAGTCAAGCTCTACATGAAGCCGAGATCCGGTATTCTCCGATGGAGAAGCTTGCGTATGCATTGGTCATGAGCACACGAAAGTTGCAGCCGTACTTCTACGATCATCAGGTAGAAGTACTCACGATGTTCCCACTATGGCAGATTCTACATCGCCCTGATACTGCGGGAAGATTGCTAAAATGGTCACTGGAAATTAGCCAATTAAGCATCACGTACACGACAAGAACGGCGATCAAGGGACAAGCTCTGGCCGACTTCATTGTAGAGCTAACTTATCCATATGAACTGATAAGGGATCATGAACATCCGTGGCACCTGTATGTAGACGGTTCGTCTACCAATTTGGAGTCGGGGGCAGGAGTGGTTTTAATAAGCCCTGGCCGACAGGTGTTCACGTCGGCAATAAGATTTGCTTTCCTGGCAACCAACAATGAAGCTGAGTACAAGGCGCTGATAGCCAGACTCAGGCTTGCATTAGCAATTGGGGTTAAGAGAGTACAAATTTTTGGTGACTCACAACTCATAGTTTCTCAAGTCCGAGGAGAATTTGAAGCCAAAGATGAACACATGATTTTGTACCAAAAGATAGTGGCTCATCTGATATCAATGTTTCAACAAGCATACATCGAACAGATATCTCGACTTGAGAACACACAAGCCGACGCCTTAGCCCGATTAGCATCTAGTCAGGGGGCAACAGAGATAATAGAAGTCGTCATCACTCGGCTCGATAATCCTTCAACCTTTGATTATCATATAAATCAAATGTT
Organism: Prunella vulgaris; assembly: GCA_026898435.1. NCBI lineage: Eukaryota > Viridiplantae > Streptophyta > Magnoliopsida > Lamiales > Lamiaceae > Prunella > Prunella vulgaris. The sequence goes on from JAPKLY010000314.1 coordinate 120,614, forward strand.
GAATGGGGGCAGGAGATGGACGAGGAAGATGACGACTGGAGGACAAGTTTGAGGAAGTATCTTACCATTGGTCAAGCAAGCAGCTCGTTACGTAATGATCGACGGCCAATTATACAAGAGAGGATTTTCATCACCCCTACTCAAATGCGTTTCACGGAAGCAGGGATGGGAAATTCTCGACGAAATCCACGAGGGAGTATGCAGAAGTCATGTTGCAGGACAAGCACTGGCGCATAAAACCATGAGGCAAGGGTATTACTGGCCTACCCTGAAAGAAGATGCTATTTCATTTGCGAAAAAGTGACGCAAATGCCAAGTGTTCGCTCCTAACATCCACGTTCCTCCACAAGAGATGAAAGTAGTCTATGGTCCTTGGCCATTCGCCAAGTAGGGTATCAACATCATCGGACCATTCCCACCTGCGAAAGGAAGTGTGAGGTTCGCAGTAGTTGTCGTGGATTACTTCACTAAATGGGCCGAAGCCGAATCGCTAGTGACAGTCACTCAAGAAAAAATGATCAATTTTATCTGGAAGAATTTGATCTGCAGATTCGGCATACCTCGATCAATCGTAACCGACAATGGGCCACAATTCGACGGAAAGAAAGTCCGAGAGTTCTGTAATACTTGGGGAATCAAAAAGTATTACTCGACCCCGTATCACCCACAGTCCAATGGTCAGGTCTAAGCTATTAACAAAATTATTAAGTGGACGTTGAAAGTTCGCCTGACGGAGAAAAAAGGAAGTTGGTCGGAAGAACTACCGGAAGTGTTGTGGTCATACCGCACGTCATTCAGAACAAGTACGAGCGAAACTCCATTCGTAATGGCATACGGTGTTGAAGCAATGGTACCAGTGGAACTACAGAATCCAATGTGGCGAGTTTGTATGTATGATGAAAAAGAGAATGATAAAGCCGTCGCGATCGAAAAAGATTTTCTCGAGGAGAAGCGGACGGCGGCAGAAGTACGTAATGCTGCATACAAAAAATACGCTACCCGGTATTACAATTTGTGAGTCAAGGCCAGAAGTTTCCAAGAAGGAGATCTAGTCTTGCGGAAAATCCAATCCACTCCACCAGGAACTTTTGGACCAGGCTGGGAAGGACCATTTCGTGTTTTGCGAAGTTGGTCCAATGGGACTTGCAAGTTGGAAGACCTGGACGGGGTACCATCTTCATACACATGGAATGCTGCCCACCTGAAGAAATTTTATCGATAAAGGATGTATAATGTACATTTTGTTTCAAAACATATAATGAATGTCATAGACGGCCTCTTTTAAGAGGTCGCGGTCTAATTGAAATCGCCTAACTTTTATGTGGCTACAGAGGGCTAATGCTCTCCGGGTGGAGCCACAGCACTGCTTGTCGAGCACGCTCCTCGTGCAGTGACAAAATGGTATTGTACAATACCGGTACGTCCTGCACCAGTTAGGGCAAAAGCATGCCAACGCTCTTCTTAGGTTGAAAGATTACGGCGTTAAAACGCCTACTAACTCCCGAATAAGAACCGAGCGTGAAGCCCCAAAAGACCATATACAAGGGACCTGAGTGTGAATCAGAGATGCTCTTTCAGAGGACGTTATACACGCTCCGGAGGATAGCCGAGTGGATGCACCCGGTAATACCGGGACAGCGCTTCATGCCCGCCAAAGGGACGCGGATACGCTCCGCGGAAGAAGTGAACGCTTCCTGATGGCCCATTTCCGCGCGAGTGTCTTATTCAGTACAGCTAAAAATCTATTCGTACACGCCCAAAAAAGAGGCAAAACGAAGCGAATTAAAGACCCACAGACGCGAAAGGTGATATATAACGATTAGACATCAATGGCATTTCATTAGAGTTCATTAAAAACAAAACGAGTGCATCAGAATAACATCCTTGATTGAAGAAAATAGGAGTACAGCAGTAGGTGAAAAGTTCAATTAACATTCTGAATTGGAAAGACAAAAGATGAAAGTGCAATAAAAAGCAGAAAAGCAAAAGGTAAAACTGATGTCTAAAATAGAGAAGACATCAGGCCAACACAATAACAACCCTAATCAGTAGTGGGGGCAGTGATGCCTGCAGCATCAGATGGCAGGACCTCGGGAGCCGTTGTATCATCGCCAAGAGGAGTCTGGATGTAAGACAGGGCAATCTCATTCTCTATCTCCTGACTACCTTCTTCAGGAGAGGCCTCGGCGGCATCAGCAGTTCCCGAGGTGAGGAGAGAAGTCTCGGTGATCACGGCGGCCGACAGAGCATCGGGAGCAGATTGTGGTGGCAGTCAGGGCTGGATGATGGTATATCCTTCTCCAAGGAATCCCAGATCGAACCCAGACTCCACTAGATCAGCAAAAGGAAGAGCCTGCGACCTGTTCGATGGCTTAGCCCTGATGAAGTTCAGAAACTTTTTCTTCATCTGTTCAAAGGTCTCTGATCCTTCCCCCACTGTAGTACGGATCACCCGAATGCTTTCAGCATATGAACAGAGAAATCCAAAGTTAGCCGTGTCACGCAGCTGTTCCAACATGTCCTCCTCCGTATACATGCACTCCACAGTGTTTTGGAGTGCAGCTTTCTCCTTCTCCAATTCCAAAACCCGATCCAGGGAATCGTTGTACTTCTGATGCTCGTTAGCTTTCTCAGCCTTGAGACGGGCAATGCTCTCAGTAGCCTGTACCACGTGCTCGTTGAGGTTCCGATTATCGTACTAAAGTTTCTTGATTGTGTCAAGAGCATTATTCTCCGACTCCAAAGCGCTTTTGATCTTGAGATGTGCCCGGGCCAGCTCATCCTCCTTCGCCTTCAACGTTTTCTCCTTCTCCTCACACTCCTTCTCCGTCTTACGGCCTACCCTACCGATTTCAACTGCTTGGTTCAGGGCCCGTTGAGCTGTGATCGCGGTATGGCTGGAGAACACCCCGCACATGAGCAGGTTGTCACTCAGGGTCTGCTGATGGATTACGTGATCTAACGTTTTGCTCCATGACTGAGCAACGAGCTTGGTGGCCTTTTGGACTTCTGTGTCGGGGATGTCCCTCATGTGCCTCGGCACCCTAGTGCAAGCGGTCTGATGGAGTGTATCACAGTGGAAAGGGTGATCGCCTGGATGATAGCTGAAAAGAATAACAACTATGTAAGCGAGGGAATAATACAAATACAAGATGATCGGAAATGGTGGAAACTCACGATTCCCGAGCCTCCCGTTCTCATCCAAGATAGGAGTCATCTCGGCGGAAGCCTGGTTCGAGAGGGGAAGGTGGAGGCAGGTCGTGAGGATCCCCAGATCGAGGGTCGGTGAGTGGACGACTAAATCCGGTGGTCGCAGTGGTCTTGCCCTTCTTTTTCTGTCGATTGGCATTCTCTTCGTCGCCAGCAGAAGTACCGCCACCTTTTCTTGGCTGCTTTGACTTCTTGAGTGGACTCTTCCGAGCTGGTGGATCGGCAGCAGGAGGTGGCACGACCATTCGTTGCACCGGAGGCTTGATGCCTCTCTTCTTCAGCAACTGAACTAAGGCAGCTGGGGGATCCATCGTGCGCTTGTTCAATCTGGATTTGAGATCTCGAACTCGTTGGCAAAAAGTATGGAACTCCGGAGGAATCGCGAACGTAACCCCTTGATCTGCCATAAGAACTTGTTATTAAGGGCTGAGCAAAATGGAAGAAGTGACAACAATCAAATAATATCTACCTTCTGGAGGTGGAGCCTGAGCTGCAAGGTGATGCGGACTAGTGATCAAGCCGGCTGCACGTCTGTAGTGTTCACTCAACAAGTGCTTCACTGTCCGAAACTGCTCGCGTTGGTAAGAGGCATTGGAGAGCGCGTAGATGAACAGGTCTGGAATTCCTTTTTGTCCCCACTTCGGAAGCCTCGGACCTACAAAGAAACAAAGTATACATTAGTGAATTCCGGAATGAAAGACACACAGAGAACAATACCTACGTCTCAATTCCCCGTATTCTTCCGGAGTCCTAATTCTCTCTCTAGCGCCGGTATAAGATGTGGAGGCGCGCCAATCCTCACCGATGAAAAAGAACTGATCTTTCCATCGTTTTACTTTATTCAGATGCAACTCCACTACCTTCATTCCCGCTCGGGCTTTCAGGTAATAATAGTCATATCCTTCTTCACTACATACCGAGATCATTATGGTATAATGGATCTCGGGAGCCGTCAACCGATTGGGATATTCGTCTAATCCCATCACCATTAAAAAACATAGTAGATTATTCCATCCGTTCGGTGTAATCTGGGTGATCGCTAGGTTAACATCCATCAGAAATTGGCCGATTACCGGATGCAGTGGAAGTGGGAACCCGGCTTCCAGAATATTAATGTTTAACGTGGTACATCCCGGTGGTGGCTGATCAGCACGTTCATAATCACGTGGAACGTACATGTGAATGTCAAGCGGGATCTTATACTCATCCCGAAGAGCAGTCCGATCGTCCTCTGTCAATAGGCTTTGATGCTTAGTAACGGTATATATCGTGTCAACATACGGAACAGGAAAGATTCAAGGCCGAATGAACTGATCCCGATATCGGTCCAAATATACTACCCAGTTCATCTTCTGTGCAACCCCTTCTGGAATCGTCTGTTCAAGTAATTGCTCAGGAGGTTGATAAATACGGGTTAAATCATCCCAGATCTCATGTTGACTCGGCCCGGGATCTCGTTCAAAATCTTCTCTGAGATCGGAACCGGCATCATCCTCGTCAAGTTCAATTTCTTCTGGAGCCTCGCCAGACTGCTCCCGAGCCTCAGAGATCTCACGAACAGCTTCAGTATCTGGAGATTCGGAACTGGTCCCGAAAGCATCATGAATAATTGAGTGAACGTCCAGATCAGTGTCCTCTTCAGTATCTTCGTCTGCTAATAGCAACCTTCTCCTAGCAGGCGGAGGAGAAACCGGTTGTTCGGGTTGAGCAATCTGCTCGCGATGAGTTGCTCGCAAATCTCTATCTGAGGGCTGGGGGCGACCAGCTCTACCTGTTCGCGCAGAGCGAACAGCTCCTCTACTCAAGGGGCGAAAAACTCTTTGTTTGGTCCACCTGCTCGCCCCGATGAACGAACAGTACCTTCGATAACTTGGTGAGCAGCCCCTTCAGAAGACCGGCGACCAGCTGCACCTGCTCGCCTAGATAGGCGAGCAACTCCATGTGCATCCAGGCGAGCAGCTCCTTGTGCGTCCAGGCGAGCAGCTCCTTGAGCTCCCAATTCTGGGTGAACAGCTCCTTGAGCTCCAACATCCTGACGAGCAGCTTGTTCATCTTCAAGCTCAGCTACTCGCCTTCTTTCTTGAATAATCCGATCACGTTCCCGGGACTCCACACCGATCACCAAACTCCCCGTACCCCTATTTCGTGCCAAGTTTGAATAATCCCAAAGGTCTTGGATAGGGATTCAACCATGGGCCTTTTTTCTCGGTTGCGCGGCGGTGAACCACCGGAGGACGGCGGCGACGCCATTGTTTCCGACGAGAAAGCTCCGAAATCAGAAACCCAAACACACAACCAATCCAAGGCAATGAACAATATCAAATCCTAACAAACTAAACCCAAAATCTCGATTTCCGGTGAAAAACAGTGAAGAACAATCCTTGAAGTCGATGATTTCCGGCGATACGAACGAGAGCTCGCAAATCAATCTTCAATCCAATCGAAGAACAAGAAAAACGAAGAAGAACTACGAACAAATAAATTACCTTTCTCTGAAAAATGCCGAAGACGAAGAAAATCTCTGAAGACGAAGATCACCAGAATTTTGATGAAGACACGGAGAAGACGAAAGAAATTGAAGAGGGTTTTGGTTTCAGATATTTATAAGGAAAAGAGAGGCCCTTATTTGAAATTATTCGGGGGCCAAATCAACTTTTAAAAATAAGAAAAGGGCGCGCGAATTAAGGAAGGGACAGTTCGTATTCCACGCCTGGAATCTCGCCGAAACAGACGAGCAGCTCACCTGATCGCCCAGTGAGCTGCTCGCCCCATGCTCGCCTACATCAATCCAAGCTGTTGACTTCCTATTTCAAGCCATCTAATCAGACACTAACCATATTTTCAGTGTTTTACATCATTTGGACACGGATATGTGAGGGTACACCCTGGTGTCTCTTTTTTCCTATGGCCAGTTTATCCACAAGGGTGGTTTACTGCTAGGTTTTTAATGAGGCCACGGGGGTCTTTCATTATATCCGCACTCCAAATGTTTGCAGGTTACAAAGAATCCTTGATTACTTCCACACCACGAGGAAGTTTCACAGATAACCCAGACAGCTCGATAATTGTTTTTCTCCTGAAGATTCAAACAAACATCAAGCTAGGGGGCAATTGTTGATGAAATAATCTAATCCAGATGATTAAGGAAGTAATCAGCGGAATAACGGATGACGTGTCCCAAAACAACTAATCAAACATGATGAACATGGGCAAAACCTAAGAAGACCAATACAAAAGAAGAAGAATCATTGACCAAACAAGAGATGGTCGAGCAGCAGTGCTAGAGAGGAAAGGGCGAGCAGCTCACCTGATCGCCCAACCACCTGACCAGCTCACCTGCTCGCCTATTTGCTCATAATGGGCGAGCAGGTCTTGCGATTCTGGTAATGGGCGAGCAGCTCACCTGCTCGCCCAACAAGCTGGTCGCCAGATATAAAGTGTTGCTCGCCTGTTTTGGGAATGATCACCAAGACCTTGTTTTCATCATTTTTAGCCAATTTTCCGTTGTAATTATCTTGTTTAAACGGTTAGGGACACTTGTAAGCTTCTCAAGAAGCGTGGCAAGGTGAATGCCACCACCTGCTTGTAGAAATGCCTATAAATAGGCCCCCATTTTCATATTAATGTAAATTTTCCGAGCCTCAGCTAAGCCCTGCCGAAATCTTTCCATAATTTAATACTTTGCAGTTCCATTAAACTGATTTTGATCGATTGTTAGTGAAATCGCACTCAAAAGCCACATAAACGCTTCCGCTGCGAAGATTTCATTAACATCAGTGTGATTTAAAAAAAAAAGATGAAATCCCATTATAGAGTACAAGGGGTACTCAAATCCCAAATTACACATAATTCAAACGGAATTAAAATTTAGAAGGTAAAAATCTGTAGAATGGTATTCCCAATAAACGAACGGAGCTAAAAAAGATATCGGGTAATGGGATCTTATCCATTTTAATGAGCACAATTTAATATCATCTAGAATTTTATCCAACGAGAAAATATTTTCTTTGAAGATGATTGTGTTTCTAGATTTCCAAATCTTCCAAATAGTGTCTTTGCCAAATCAAGCTCATAAGTCATAACCTTTCTACTTGTAGCCGAACTCTCAGTAAACACAAATTTCGTAAAATGGTCCATCAGGGTTGAAGAATAGGATGCTGATTTTTCTAGCCACGAGGCAACAGCCTCCCAAACTAAGAGGAAAAATGGTCATGAAACAAGAATGTGCATTGAAGACTCCACCAAGCATAAACAAACTGAAAACAACGCCGAGCTAACCAAATTGGATACCTCATTTAATTAGGTTCTCTTTAAAGGGAATCCTGTCACGAATCGTTTTCCACGCAAATGTTGACACCTTTGATGGAATTGCTTTTCAACCATGGAAAATTTTCATTCTCAATACTGAATTCTGACGACACAAACGAATTATATAACTCCTTAGTTTCGAAGTTTCCAATATGTGATCCTTTCCTCTTCCCAATGTCCTTCACACTTGATTTTAATTTAAACCTGCAAATACATGACCACAAATCCAAAAATTCCAAGATTTCAACCATGTTAGGAAAACTCTTCCAATTTATAACCCAACACCCTCAGACATCGAAAAGAACTCACTGACACAACCATCTTATAATGATGATAAACGAAATAAATTTGGACACCGATCCTTTAATCTCACTTTATCAACCCATGGATCCCACCAAAACCTAACTGACCACCCATCTCCAATACTTAATATCAACTTTTTTCTAAATATATACCCCTCCTTGCTCTACCATATAGGGACACAGTGATATGAGTTTAAACAAAAAGTACAATCCTAGTGTTAAAACAAAATTAAATTTATTTAGAATGTTAGCACACTTTATAACGAAATTTAATTCATTTAAAAGAAAAACACTTTTATTAGGTGTTTGCAAACATAAATAGGAGGGGCACTATTTCTAAATATTGTCCCATAATAGTTTTTCTTTCTTATCATATTTATATGAAGTGTTTTCTAACTTGTGAATATAGTTTGCAAACACTTCTTAACGTGTTTGTAAGCAAGATAACATGATTGTTCAATTAACTAAGATCTTTTTTTTCATAAATTGTTATACAACCACTTTCTCAAACTTTAAACTAATTGTTTTAAAAAATTCATCCTTTCTCGCGTGAATAAGGATATTTTTATAATGATCGTGAATACATATGTTAGTAGAGGCTAAAATTCGATCAAGTGAAAGATAATCATAAGGTAAATAGTGTGCATTCATACAAGGATATTTGCAATGTACGTATCAATGGCGCACGTAGTAATAATATTATAGTAGGTTGTAAATCTATTATAAATATTTTCCAAATCCTCCTCTTTAAAAAGGAAATAGTTGTTGGCAATTTTAGATTTTTTTTTAAAATTCCAAATTCACTTACTTAAAATCATTGTCTTACATTTTTATTTAAGTGGAATTACAAATATGTCGCATTGCATATGATTGTCCAGTACATATTAATGTCATTGTCAAGCTTTTATTTGAGATGATATACATTGGTGCACCTTTGTAATTTATAATCTTTTTGTAAAAAAATATTTAAAATTACTAAAATTAAGATTAAAATAAAACCAAGCATGCAATCAGAAACATAAAAGAACGTGAAAATCAAGAATTATAAAAAAAATAGGGCACGTGCAACTGAAACTAATGACTAAAGCTTGGGCAATAAAAACTGATACAAAAAATAACAAATAGCACATTAGAGGGGCGGTAAAATGAAAGCATAAATTAAGAGTTGAACGCAACATAGAAAAAAATTAAATTTAATTCATTTAAATGGTGTTTGCACTGCTGCATTGTTACAAATTAAAAAAAAAATTGCTAAAAAAATATTTAAAAAATTATAGGTTGTTTTCAAACTCAAACGGGGATATGATTACTTTTCAAAAGTTGTCTCAATCAAATTTTTTTCCCTCATTATATAACTCGTGTAAATAAATATATTAGCAGGAGGTCAAAATCTCGGTTAAGTGGAGGACGGGGATATATGGGTCACATTGTGTGCTCGTTGTGGCTTTCAAGTGGGCCCTAGGAAAGTCGCAGTTGATTATAACATTCTTATAATATATATTTTTGTTGTAAAAAATAAAAATCAATATAAATTCTAATATACAATATTGCACTGTACTCGACCCATGCAATATACCCAAATAAAAATTCGCGGATCCTTAGTGGGTCAAACATGATCCAATAAAATTTTTAAAGAAAATTCTCATCAATCCCAGAATGTAAACTACATTAACATATGTATGACATTGTAAGGCAAAATGTGTGTTACTACATCTTAAAAAATTAATTTTTGTGCTTTTAAAGTAACTATAAGAATATTTTTTTACAAGAACAAATATGTGTTTCTTAATTTATTTTTCTTTTTTTATTGATTTTATGTTGATAATATGTGGTTAATGTAATAATATCTTACATGTGTTATTATATCTCGTCATTCTCAAATTATTCCTAAATTATATATTACATGAACATATGTGTGTTCATGTAAGGCAAAATATGTGTTACTATATCTTAAAAAAATAATTTTTTGTACTTTTAAAATAACTATAAGGATAATATGTATATTTACAAAAACAAATGTGTTTCTAAATTTATTTTTTATTTTTTATTGATATTTATGTTGATAATATGTTGTTAATGTAATAATACCTTACATGTGTTATTATATCTCGGCAATTCCAAAATGTATACTACATGAACATATGTGTGTTACTACATCTTAAAAAATAATGAATTCTATAAAAATCATTAAATATTTATGAAAAACTAATATTTTTTCTTATAGTAACACACATATTACTCTACATTGTATTAAAAAAATTTATTTCAACAAAAATAAATGAATATATGTAAAAAAAAAATGTTCTTACAGTAGTACACATTTGGTCTTATAGTAATATAGATTTGTTCAAACATTAATACCAACTGGGAGCGAAGATCCTAGAATTTGAAAACTGTTCAAATTCGACCCGACTCGATTATGATCCTCGAATTTTGTTATTTTAACTCTGTTGACCCATGAATTTTTAAATATTTTCTTTTTTAAATCAATATTACATGGTGTAATATTGCAAATAGACCTACTCAAAATCAAAATGACAATAAATATCAAGCATCTCCAATTAAAAATTAGAAAAATAAAAGATCGAAACAAGAAATTTTTTTTTAAGAAAGGGATGCATTGCACGTGTAATTGAGCTTGATGGCAGCTCCGAGCGATTTAAAAAAGTAGAACTAATGGAAATCGAGCAAATCTATTGTGCATCAAGTGTAATGTGCAATTTAAGTGAATTTTAAAAAATTATATAAAAAATTATTAAAAAATTACATATATTATTATTAAAATATATATTTTTAAAAATTTACATTTTCAATAATAACACGTACGTGTGACTTTTTAATAATATATAACATAATTTTTTAAAAATACACCTGAGTTGTACGATGAACCCGGTGCATACAAGACTAAGGTCTAATAATTAGTACCCACAAACTCTCTATTTTCTCTCTCTCTCCATAATGGGATTAATAAAAACATAGTGTAAATGATGAGTAGAATTCTACTGTTAAAATAAAAATATTTAGGCAAAGTATTATATAAATCAGTTTCATGATATAAACCACTTTGTGATACAAGGTTTATATTTATGAATTTATTTTTTTGTTTTGTTAAAAAATAATTCATGATATGAACCACTTTCACACAATATCTACTCAAATATTTAAGTTGGGGTTTAGCATAGATGGAGTTAGAATTATGTGCTCTCTATTTCATACGAGTTTGAGATTTAGAATAAAGTTTTCAAATCTCATATTAAATTCACACCTACAAATGAGTAACACTTTGATAAATATTTCTACCATAAAAATTGCCAAATATATAAAAAAAAAAAAAAAAAAATCCCACACGCATCCTCCCCATTCCTGCATACTCCCGCCCCCTCCCAGCCCCAGCCCCAGCCCCAGCCCCATATATATTACTCCCTCCGTCCACGAAAATTGGTCCACGTTGCCTTAAACGGCCGTCCACAATAAATGGTCTACTTACCCAAAATGGAAATTTTTCAATCATTATTTTCACTTTTTATTTTAATTAAACTTCACTAATTAAATTATCTTAATCTAATTAACCCACTAATTAAACTATTCATCTAACCCCCCCTACTCGTACAGATTCATTACTCCATCTCTCATTACTCTCTCTCTCTACATTGATCTCTCTCCACAAACCCTAGTTCATCCATCTTCATCGCCTCCCCATCGATCTCCATCACGCACCTCTCCATAGTTACTGTTTCTCTCATTTCTCCATCTCCACCGCTCTTCTCTCCATCGATCTCCATCGCTCTTCATCTCCATCGATCTCCATCGCTCTTCATCTCCATCGATCTCATCACTCTCGATCTTCATCTCTCACACTCTCGATCTCTAGTTTCATGGAGATTTCAGAAAATACGGGTTCTTTGAAAACCCAAGGCGACTCTGATTTGTTGGGTGAAACCCTAGGTGACTCCGATTTAGTGGTGGGCGATACGGGTTCCATGGGTGGAGTTGTGGTGGCTGATTCCGAGATCGGAGTTTTGGTCGCCGATTCCAAGCTCGGAGTTGTGGTGGCCGATCCCGATTCAAGTGGGGGAGTTTTCACTGTTGTTGATACTGTAGTGGAGGAGTCCGATTTTGTTGATACTGTAGTAGAGGAGTTCGATTTTGTTGATACTGTAGTGGAGGAGTCCGATGCTATGGCTGATGAAGTCGATGATTATGCCAAAATTTGGGGGCCTTCGAAGGGCCCACGGGACCCTGAATTGCGTCGGTGGATCGTTAAACAATATGCTATTTGGATTCCAGGCGTATTGAAACTTCTTGAGAGGTCTTCTCTGATATCTCTCTATATTGTTGGTGAATTGACTCTATATTGTTGGTTATTGCATAAGTTATGTGGGGTTTTTTGGTTATGCTTGTTGAAATGATGAAAAATGTGGCTTGCATACATTATATGGCATATGAAGGTGCTTATATTCTTATGCTATTGGTGAATTGATGCAAAAAGTTGCTTGATTGATTTGTTGTGGCCTATTGCACACAGTAATTATGCCTACAATGTAACCACTAAGTGTACTCTTATGTTAGGAGACTTGTATGCATATATATCCCCTGTGATGGTGCTTATAATCTGAGGGTGTTGGTGAAATGATGAAATATGTGGCTGTTGCACACTGAAATTATGTCTACAATGTAACCACTAAGTGTACATTTATGTTAGGTGACTTGTATGCAAATTCTACATTCAAAATATGTGGCTGTTTGCACACTGGAATTATGTTTACAATGTCAATACTACATTCAATAGCAAAAAGTAAAACATGTTTACATCTTACAGCAAAACACATGTTTACATCTTAGAGCAAAAACATGTTTACAGCTTAAACAATGCATATTGATTGTGCTTGACATAAGTGTAGATGTTTATGCTGTAAACATATCAAAAAGTTTTCAAAAAGTGATACTAATTCTTGAGCTGCCCCTAAAAACCCAAATCTGAAAGTATAGTTTCCACATTATATGGAGACTGAATTTCATTTTCAGGCTGTCTTAAATAGTCTATCACTTGCTTCACTAATTCCACATCAACCTGTAGCACAAATGGTAGTGTTCCTTCTCTCAACATCTTTTTCTTGCCCATATGAGGTTGTTTGAAAGAGTTGTGCCCTTTACTCTGCATGATCTCAATTAACTGTTGCTGCAAACTAAGAAAAACAAAGTTTAATTTGATGTGAGCTAACTTTTCAAAAGACTTTGCCACACTTGTTACAAGGTCATCCACTGTTTTTGCACTTGTCTCATCTTGCAAACTCTGTAGTGCTCTGAACCAGCCTAGATCATTGACATTTGTATCTGGGCTATTAGCTGGTTGGCACAAAAGTTGGATATTGAATCCATCTGATGTTGCAGCTGCTTTGAAATCATTGTCACTGTTGTTGATATGTGGTCTGGCATTATCTTGTTGTATGTAAATATTTCTGCTTGCATGTGGTGGCCACTTAGACTTGATAGCTGGAATAATCTGAAATTTAATTGTAATGTAACCAACAAAGCAAAACAACTAGAATTAGTAATGCTTTGTTTAGGATACTTACAATCAATACTAAATGATGAAGTTTTTCTGATAGTATGAGACTTGAGTTGTACCTTGTTGATCAAACAATCTTTTATGACTTCTTTGGTAACTGCATCAATAGGTTTAGTCTCCATAGTGCCCCTTGGTCTATTCCTACTATTTCTTTGGGCTGGTACATCTCTAGTGAATGGGAACATGCCAATTTTCCCATCAAATAGTAGCTCTCCATTTGCTGCATATAATGGTCTTGCTACTGCACACATAAACATTACCTTCACTATGAATCTTTTGCTTTTACATGCTCTGTAAGGTTCTTCTTCCTCAGGTGCCAAGTAGCAGTTGTCATTTGTTTTACACATGTAAAACCACTTTTCATCAATGTGAACTACATTGTGCATGCTTTGAAACTTTACAATATTAAATGCTCTATCATATTGTAGAGTACTTAAACTGTAGTGCAATCTTAACAACATATTCTCATGTGTTAAAAGTGGTTTGATAGCATTAGAATGAGACCTGATCAACTGTTGCTGAATCCACTTCCCCACTAAACTCTTGCTTACACCCATTGATATAGCCAATCTTCTAATTGTTGATCTGCTCTTGTAAGGAATTAGTTTGAGCATTTCTATATCCAACTCAACCTTGTTTGCTATATGGGGCACATTCTTCTTGTGTTTGAATGTAACAAGCTTACCCTCACCTATTTGCTCTTTGGCTGCAGTCCAAATTCTTGTCACTGATCTGGGGCTGATCTGGAATATGCTTGCAGCTTCTTTCATTTTGCCTTTTTGTGGGATGCCATTGGAGCTGTGAAGAGATAAAAACTGAACCACCCTGTACTTTTGTTCAAGAGATAGATCTTTAACTCCTCTTTCTTTCATGTGTATTTATGGTTATATGTGAATAGGTAGATTGGGGCATTTAGTGGTTGTAAAAGTAGCTCTCTTAAATGAGAACGGATTTCAGTATTTATGGTGTTAGTGAATAGGTGGGAGAATTGAAAATTTTAGATTTGGGGGGTACTTTTTGTTTTAATCACATAAACAGCTGTGATTTGGGGGGGAAATGAAAATTTCGAACTGTTTTGTAGTTCAAACAGTGAAGTTTATCTCATATTTACTGGTTTTCAGTTTACAGGTTTTAATTTTAATTTTAATTCAATTATTTTAATTTTTTATTTGTAGAATATTGATTTTCAGTTTCCAGGTTTCCCTCCATTTAAAATTGGGAGGGAAAAGTTAATTTTAATAACTTTTGCTAATCAAAGTACTTTTTTATATAAATACACTCACTTTTACCCATCACATCTACTTTTCTTAATAACCGTGCTCAGCTTGGGTAGTCCAATTTTCATGGACGGAGGGAGTATATACCAATTCTAATTCCCGTCCCCTCCTACCCCCAAACTCACATATATTAATTTTAACTCCCCAACCCCACCCCACCCCACCCCATCCTAGCCAACAGCATCGAGTTGTTGGTATTTTTTTTAAAGTTTATTTTAAATATTTATTTTTTAATTATTTTATTGATTAAAAATATATATTTAATATTATATTACAAATAAATATTTATATATATAGTAACACATATTTAATTTTACAGTAATACATATTTGTTTTAACAGTAACACATATTTGTCTTCCAGTTTATATTACCATATGGGCAAATATGTGTTACTGTAAGGATAAAATATATTTTTATGAGAATAAATATGTGTTTTTTAATTTATTCGTCATCCCTCTAAATCTAGGTATATTATTTCATGTAATAAATATGTTAATATATGAAAAAAAATTATTTCTATAAAAATAAATAAATATTTATAAATAATTAATATTTGTTCTTATAGTAACACACTTTTTGCTCTTGCATTATGTGAAAAATTATTTATTCCATAAAAATAAATGAATATATGTAAAATACTCCCTCCGTCTTTGTATATGTTGCTCGTTGCTTTTGGGCACACGAATTAAGGTAAAAGTGAAAAAGTATAAGTGATGTGATGAAAAAAGTGAAAAAGTATAAGTGATGTGATAGAAAAAGTGAAAAAGTATGAGTGATGTGATGGAGAAAAGTGAAAAAGTAATGAAAATAGTATAAAAAATATTGAAAATAATAATAAAGAAGTGAATAGTAGTTTCCAAAAAAGGTAAAAAAGCAATGAGCAACTTATAGAAAGACGGACGAAAATGGCAACATGAGCAACTTATAGAAAGACGGAGGGAGTAACAATATTTTATAAGATAGTAACACATATTTGCTCCAATAATAACACACATCTGTCTCTCAATGTGTGTTACTATATGTGTAAAAGTGTGTTAATATATGAGCAAAATATATTTTTATGAGAATAAATATGTGTTTTTTAATTTATTCATCATCCCTTTAAGGTATATTGTTTCATGTAATACATATGTTATTATATGAAAAAATAATTATTTCTATAAAAACAAATAAATATTTGTTCTTATAGTAACACGTTTTTTGCTCTTGCACTATGTGAAAAATTATTTATTCTATAAAATTAAATGAATATACGTAAAATAACAATATTTTATAAAATAGTAACACATATTTGCTCTAATAGTAACACACATTTGTCTCCCAATATGTGTTACTATATGTGCAAATGTGTCGTACTATATGAGCAAAATATATTTTTATGAGAATAAATATGTGTTTCTTAATTTATTCATCATCCCTTTAAATCTAGGTGTATTGTTTCATATAATACATATGTTATTATATTCAAAAAATAATTATTTCTATAAAAATAAATAAATATTTGCGAATAATCAATATTTATTCTTAAAGTAACACACATTTTGCTCTTACATTATGTGAAAAAAGATTTATTCTATAAAAAAATGAATATATGTAAAATAACAACATTTTATAAGATAGTAACACATATTTGCTCTAATAGTAATATATATTTGCTCTCCAATTTGTGTTACTATGTGGACAAATGTGTGATATTATATAAGTAAATGTGTGTTACTATACTAACATAAATTTAGAGCAAATTTTTAAATTTATTATATAATATTATTTAATTTATTTTTAAATTTATAATAATTAAAAAATAATAATAAACTATAATTATTACTTGGGCCTTGGTTGGACTGGGCATGTGTCTGTTGCCGGGGGTTGGGGGGGGAGTGGTCGTGGGGGAGGGAATTAACATGCAAATTATCTGGGGCTGGGGGGACGTGTGTGCATGTGGAAGGGTTTGGCGCGTGAGTTTTTTTTTTTTTTTTTAAGTTTTTTTTAAAAATTTTGTACGATAAAAATTTATATATAAGTTTTTGTCCCTACAAATACCTATAAAACTTATCATATAAATACCTATAAAACCTATTATTAATTTGACATAATGTTAAATCACTCTATTCAAATCTCAAAACAAACATATATATTTACAATTCATATTTCACTCAAAAAATTTTAAAAATTTAAAATCTTAACTTTCTCTATACACTTAAATCTCAAACCTAGAAATTGTTTATTCTCATTATAACAAAATTAAATTTGTTTTCATTAGAAAAAAATAGAAAATAAAAAAACAATATCACTTTAAATGCACTTAATTGCGAAAAGAAATATAAAAAAACTCAAGTTAATAAACAGGTCAAAAAGTGGGTCTCATCTACTATTTTTGCAGCAGCTGCACATGTATGGGCTCCTTTGGTAGCCCCGAAAAGGGCATGAAAAAAAATGTATCTCCCCTTTTCCGTTGTTTGGTAGTGTGAAAATATTTTTTCAGGCCCCCCTGAAAACGGCCGGCCCATTTAAATATATCTTGGGTTTTATTGTAGCTCTTCATACAATGGAACGGCCCTCACTACCCCGATACATTTTCTGGAGTTTTATCATGGCATTACATTTTGTTTCTCTCTCTCCATCATCTCTCGTAAGGTAGGGTTTTCTTTATTCCAACATTATTTCGCCTCCTCCATTTTTCTCCTGTGCGCCATCGACAAACCAAACTCAAATCGAATTCATATCCTACCATCTATTCTCATGTTCACCCAAATATGAAACCCTATTCCAGATTTTGAAGACGGTAAGAACAATGAACCACGACACACCCTGTGTGGAGAACGACGGTGAAGAAGAACAATGCGACGGCACTGTGTGAAGAATGTTTTGGTATTTCTTCATTTCGATGGCCTCAAAATCAGTGAGGTGGTTTTTTCCCTATTTTCGATTTCCATTTCTAAATTTGTATTATATAATGTGTAGTGATGAATTTCCCCAAATTTTTATAGCAAGAGTTGAACTTTGGCCTCCCTAAACTCATCCGACGAGATCGATCCGTTACATTCGAGGCTTCCAGTGGTATTGACTCCCTTATTGAAAACCCTAGCTCTGTTACTTGATGAATTACCATTTAATTTAGTAGTATTGTGTTTAATTTGAGTGCTTTTGATAAATTTTCTTCAGCATTAATTATTTTGCCCAGCCCCTGTTTGAAAATCTAGTATGAATTGAATATTTTATACTTATGTTGTTTGCATTACGGTATTTGCTCTTATATCTTATTTTATTGGCCAATTGTCGTAGAATATTTTGTTGCTAATAGTTCTGTTCCTTTATGTATATCTTGTGAGCATGGTCGTGTGCAAATTGCTATTTATATTCCTTCGATCTGTATATGAAATACACTTCAACCTCGCATACATGTCATATATTGATTTCAGTTAGATGTGCATAATAAATTACAAACATGACATCTCAAATTTTGGAAAAATCACATGCATCTTGTGGATTGATCACTGTTGTCATTGTATACGTGCATTTAATTAGTTTTCAACCATGTTATGTGCAACAGATTTGTGCATTTTAGAGTTAGAATTGTTTCATAAATATTGTGTTATGGTATATTGATGTGTACTTTGTGTGTGTACTTTGATTCCAGTAGGTCATACCATAGTTATCAATCGTAGAAATCACCCTATAATGTATTTTTTTGTGCTTATTATATAACATATATATCCATGGTAATTTACTACAAATCACATATACACATATCTTGTACAGAGAAATGTATATAATGCATAATATTACTACATTACTTGAGAAAGATTAAATTAGAGTAATTTACATTGTTGAGCTAAAAAACACCAAATGCCAGAGTCCTTAGTCGTCTTGCAGGACATTTTGATACACAAACATTACAAAAAATTCACCACAAATAAGTAGTTCAGGGTAGTGAAGGATATATATATATATATATATAACAAGAAGGTGTTGACCACAAACAAAGGTAGCAACCATCAACAACCACCTACATCTTCAGCTGTCCAGTCGTGCTCGACTGTCATCAGACATCCCCATGAACACATCGAGACAGTCAGGATTCTTTCCCAATATATGGGCAACATCAACCTTATCATCCTCGCTTAGACCGGGGATTGAATCCAAGATAGTGAACAACTATCTTCTTGGATTTGCATGTTGTGTTTTATGCGTCTTTTGAGTCTTCTAGTACACAAACCAGGTTCTCAATGCGGCAATCAGCTGACTTTTTCATTTCCCCGAGAATATCATACAGTTTTTCATCAACAACAGTGTCACCAACAACTCTCTTCTTTCCCAAAAGCCTGCTAGAAGTGCCTCTATCAACATGAGGTGCCTCACTTGTGACCTCCATGTCGGCAGGTGCACCTTCACGTTCCACATCAGAGGGTCCATTCATTGGCTCAACCAGCTTTTCAGTTTCAAGTACGTTAACAGCTTCCTTAACATCTTCAGCAGTTCTTCCGTTAGCCCTATCCCTCCCAAAGATTTCATTCTATGCCTCTAACAACGGCCACGCTTTATAGCTCATATTCGATGCATTGGGATCAGTCTTCACAACGAATTAAAAAATTAAATTACACACATTAAACAAAAAGTGCACAAGGGTTTTAATACAGCTCACAATAATATGCATGTGTTATCACAACACTATCACAAACATGTCAAAGTACTATCATCACATTTGGTTCAACGTAATGTAAATTGATAACTATTAATTGAAATAAGTTAATAGATGTTGGGAGACTTCAGTAACTAAAGACAATCAACGAACTTAGGAAACATGTTGTAAATGTTACAAATTAAAGCAACTCAGAAAGTCAAACAACGACCCAATCAACTAGTTACCAGTTCATAGTATTTATTCATATACAACATCAAGCCCTTGAATATTCCACTCCAAACATAACAAAGCAGTAAAATTATGTATTTTTTATTGCAATTAGCATCCCCAATGAACAAACCTATTTACAAAATTAGATAAAATTGTAGAATACATGTATAAACACTACAAGTCAAACCAAACATTACATTGTACAAAGAAATTGTAGCCATTTGGTCCCAGAATAATACCTTAACAATGAGTTCCCACGCATCATTTTGGCAATCAATCTGTCCAGTAGAGTAGTTGAAGCCTATTCCTGAGTTGTCCCTAAGCATCGTGAGGAGGGATACTTTAGTTTTCTTCCAAATTGTAATCCTCGAGTTTATGTGCGGATCTGCCTTAATGTCGGTATCTGGCAATCTTTCGTGCATCCCTGCTTCCAACTTCTGTAAGTAGCCTGGCTTAAAACCGTTCTCACTCCTCCAACCTTTCTCCACGAGCTCCTTTATCAAATCAGCAAGAACAGCCTCTTCGATGGGAGTCCAGGCTCTTCGGTTTTTTTGGGGTTTTTTTCCAGTGCCAAAAGTGCTACTACCACCGCTCTCAAAAGATTTCTCCATCTTCCACGATAATATCGAAAAAGCAAAAAACATAACTCAGAAATTGGAAAAAGACTGGAGATATTTGAAAAATACAATGGAGAAATTGGAAAAAGACAATGGAGAAAAAAACATACCTGAACGATCGATGTGTGATGGCTGACGGTGATGAAGATGATTTCGCCCTCAATCGCCTTGGAGAATCGCCAAACCCAAAGACCGAGAAACCCTAGCCCAGTTTTGTACAAAATTGTTTTTATATTTGGTTATTAATCAAATATTGTACAAAGTTTTCTCACCTATCAAATGTATGAAATTATATCATACTTTGATTTACATTGCTATCAAATGGGTGAAATTATTTCATGAGTACTTTTTCACTACTATCAAACAGCATATAATATTCTCTATAACTCCTACCAAATAAAAAGAAAATAACATTTTCATGAGTTTGAGGTGAAAAGATGTAATGGCCCCTTTTCTATCCTATAACTTTAAGGGGCTACCAAAGGAGCCCTATGTGTCAACATTTATTGACTTTTTTTTATCCTTTTCTTAAATTTGAACTTTAATTATATCTATTTACCTTTTTATTATTTTACTATTTTTTCATAATTTATTTTTAAAATTTATACTTTTTTTATTATTTTTCATTTTTATTTTTTTTATTTTTTTATGACTTTAATGTGTTCAGTCCACATATATGCATATATGCAGTTTTTCGATTTTGCTTATATATATTTATCTTTGCAAATATTTATTTTTTCAATTTTATATATTACTGAAAAATATGAATATAAAGCATATATAACAATTTTTTTTTCGAATATTACTAAAAATTATTTAGATATAAAACAAAACTCACCAAATATATTCCAAAATTACCAATAATACACTCATTTAATATTGTACAAGTGAGATACCAGATTCACACATCAACAAAATCAATCATAATTCCCAAAAAAAAAATTACTGAATTAAATCAAGAAAGATGATAATAATACTACTCCCTCCATCTCAGGACTGCTTTCATAGTTGTCCTGGGCACCGAACTAAAGATAAATAAGTGTGTTAGTGTAAAGTTAAATAATAAAATAAGAAAAATATATTTTATTGACTTTTGTGAGTGTAAAAAGTTTTCTTTTTAGATGTGTGAAAGTAGAGTAGTGACACCCAAATAAAGAAAGTGTGAAAGTAATTTTGGGATGGAGGGAGTAACTAGAATCTAATTCAATCAAATAAATTAAGCAAGATGACAATTAATACCAAACAAAAAATCTAATCAATATCTGATTCAATATAACCATGTCCATTTACCAAATCATTGATTTAATAAATCTCACAAAATCCTTGAAAATCCCATAAATTTACCAAAAATTCAAAATTGTAAAAATCTTCAGAAAATGTAACAATCTGAAAATATTATGTAACAATCTAAATAATTAGAGCATACTATGAAAAATTTATCAAAAAATTTAATAATCTAAATATAAAAAATTAATCTCCAAAAATGTAATAATATGAAAAACAAATCCTCAAAAAATTAATGCGGTCTTAAAATGCTATAGATCTGAAAACCGAAAAGAGTGGCGGGAAAGGGGAGAGTACAACAGCGATCTTGAACGCCTATCTTCGATATGCAAAGAGAGCGAGAGAGAGAAACACATGTGAGGGAAGAGAAAGGAAAAGAGTGAGAGAGAGAGAGAGAGAGAGTGAGAGAGGGACATATCTGTTCGTGACGGTGCACGGAGGGGAACACGCCCCTAAGTGAGGGGAGAGAGAAGGAGAACGACGGTGTTTCTCCCACGGTGACTAAATTGA
Source organism: Prunella vulgaris (assembly GCA_026898435.1). Taxonomy (NCBI): domain Eukaryota; kingdom Viridiplantae; phylum Streptophyta; class Magnoliopsida; order Lamiales; family Lamiaceae; genus Prunella; species Prunella vulgaris. The sequence goes on from JAPKLY010000314.1 coordinate 142,544, forward strand.
AGGTAGGGGTGGTGAAACCCTAGATCGAAGGCAGCAGCGATGACACTGAAGGATGAGAAAAGCGGACACGGGGGTGTGGGCCATGGACGTAGGACTCGCACGGCAGCGTCTTCGAGGAAGGCAGCGGATAGACACTAATTTTTATTATTGGTGGTGGCAAAACAGTTATAGTGGGAGGCGGTGGTAGCGAAACGGTCATGGTGGTGGGGGCATTTTCCCCATCGCTGTATGTGTGTGTGTGAGAGAGAGAGAGATAGAAACATAAAAAATGTGAGATGAGAGAGTGAAATAATGAGGGAGAGTGAGGAGAAATAAATGTGAGTGGAATGGTCTGTCAGACCACGTGAGGGGTGAAAAAATATTTAATGTGTGGGTCCTATTTTTTGGTACATTTTGTAACATGAGGTTTTTTATGATGTGTTTGTAATTATACTATTATATCTAACCTTATATGTAATTAATTCAAAAAAATTATACATGGAGTGTTTGCAAACATTTAAAGCGGAGGGAGTTTTTTCTAAAAGTTGTCTCATTTTTTTGCTCATCATAGATTATATGAAGTGCTTCAAACTTGTGAGTATAGTTTGCGAACCCTTCTTAACGTGTTAGTAAACAAGATAATGTATTTGTTTAAATAATAGAATATTTCTTTTTCAAAATTATTATACACCCATTTTTACAAATTTTATTTAAATTGTGTAAGAGAAATCATCTTTCCTCATGTAAATAAGGGCATTTTTATAAAGATCATGAATACATATATTAGTAGAGGTTAAAATCCGATCTAGTAAAAAGCAAGCATGAGGTAAATCGCACACCCGTACAAGAGGTGCATGCAATGTATGCATTGCGGGTGTTCATTCATTGTCATTGACAAAATTGGACGAAAATTATAGTAAAATTGTAGTCCCTCCGTCCCCTTATAAGTTGTTCATAATTTTTGGCCACTAATATTAAGAAGGGTATAAAAATATTGATACAGTACATGTGATGTGATGGAGAAAAGTGAAAAAGTAACGAGAATGGTGTAAAAAGTATTGAAAATAATAATAAAGAAGTGAATAGTAGTTTCCTAAAAAGGTAAAAAAACAAATGAGCAACATATAGTGGGACGGACGAAAGTAGCAAAATGATCAACTTATAGTGGAACGGTGGGAGTAGTAACTTATACATAACGTCCCTTATAATTTTTTCTTCAAATCTAACTATTTAAAATTGAAATAGTTGTTGCCAATTATAGATTTTTTTTTTAATTTCAATTTCACTTTACTTAACATAATTTTCTTATATTCTTATTACATGGAGTTATAATTAGGTGGGCTAGCTCACCTGGCCACCGGGTTCCTCACTTGAGTGAGTGGTTTGAGTTCGATTCCCTTTGAGAACGAATTAAGGGAGATATAAGGTTGGCTGGGAGTGTTTGGGAGACTTGGCGAACTAACTTGTAACTACCAACCACTAACATTTACCGATAAAAAAAACATGGAGTTATAATTAGGTCTCATTACATTTAATTGCACAATACATTGTATTGTTGTTACTGTCAAACTTTTATTTAACGGTACATTGATATAAACTTATAATATGGTCTTAGTCTTCTATATACTTGGCGCACCTGAAAAGTTGTTTTTGGTTATACTGAAAAATTACAACCGTTAAATTGATTTTTCATAATGATATGGATTACTTTTCTATAATAATAGAGATATTTTTTAAAAATACACTCGAATTGCATGATGCACTTGATACACTACAGACTTATTCTTATAAAAGTAATACTTGTGTATACTTTAGTGCATGTACACTTCGATTTCAAATCAATTCCTAATGACGGTGTTATGTATTTTAGGTTTTACAGCTCCAATCTCTGCACCCTCGCAGCCACCCTGGCCAATCCTCCTCGACCTGAAATCATTTTATTTTTTATCAGTAAAGGGATCATTTTATTAATAATAAAATTGGTACCAAAAGTACCCAACAATATAATATTTTAGGACTACAATGAATATTAAAAACTTAAGACCATTCTCGGATTATGTAACCAATCATGCCAGCTACACCGACTAACACCTTGAGTTTTTATAAAGAGCCAACTCCATATCTTTGCTTTTATTTCTTCCAATATTTTTTCAGCAGTAAAGACATCATTGTTGAAAATTATGTCGTTTCTCCATTTCCATAATACCCAAACAGCTCCTAACCAAATGCTCGTTGCAAACCTCTTCCCTTTCTTTCCCTTTAAGATAGAGAAATATGCCACTAAATTTTGGATTGGAGAAATATGTGACACAGTATATATATTAAACCATTTAGCCACCTCCATCCAAATTTCATATGATAACTTGCATCCAAAGAAGACATGTCTAATGGTTTCTTCCTCTTCATTACAAAAAACGCACATGTCATCCGCACTAGAATTCATGATGTTGCGTCTTCGTAGATTATCTTTTGTCGGAAGCCTTTCATGTAGCAATCTCCATCCGTGTCCAGCCACCTTTGATGGTACATAGCTCCTCCAAATAGCTATGAAGCCTTTCTCTTTCAGACCTAGCTATTGCCTTATTCTTTTCCTTAGCATGATGAGATCATAGGCCTCTTTTATTGTATACTTTCCGCTTGCAGCTCTACTCCACTTCCATGAATCTGCCACTCCAATTTTTGGCTCAAACTTGTCAATGCAACTGTAAGCAAATAAATTTTGCTTACCAAATTAAATAATGACACGTGTATAAAATAAATAAATATCAAATATATATTATTATTTTAATTTTGAGGATTTATCAAATTAATTCTCTAATTAAATAATAAATTGATATTTATTGTACACGGTACAAGTCGTTATTAAATTACGAGTCTCCCGGTACTCGTAAATGTCAATAAATGGCTGATTTGCCCTATTTATGAAGACGGCGGAAATCAATCAAGCTAAATTTGGTTGATTACTTAATCTTGCCAATCAAATCACCACCAGCCAACCAGAGTGCGCCACGTGTCAGCGCAAGAAAGGAAGGCTCTTCACTCTCCACCCTATAAATAGGGGGTGAAGTTCATGTATTTTCATAGAACGAAAAGCATCAAAGACGAATGAATAGCAGCAATCCTCTCGATGAGCAAAACTGCGAGCCAAGACGATCCATCGATCTAACTCTTCGAAGATTCAAGCCTTATTCACCAAATCTGAAGAAGTTCTTCGAAGGTTCAAGTCGTTCCTCGTCAAAACCCTCCAGAAACGGCGTTCGATCCAAGACAAGAGGCCAAATCCCTCCGATCAGACGTTTTTCTTGAAGAACACCTTGAAGATCATCAAGCGTTCTTCGCTGACTTCAACTGTTCTTCGCCAAATCCAGTCAGAAACATCCCTCGATCAGAAACAATGAGCTCTATCTCTCTGATCAGACGTTTCTCGTTCAAGAACACCTCGAAGACAACAAGTGTTCATCACCGTCTTCAAAGCGTTCTTCATCAATTCATTCTCACACGCACTTCGATCCAGGAGCAAGGGGCCAAATTCCTCCGATCAAGTGTTTCCAGCCAAATCAAGATTTGAAGATTCGAAGACCGTTCTTTATCAAATCTGAAGTGTTCTTCACCAAAATCTTCAAAGACCTCGCTCGATCCAAAACAAGACGACCGTCCTTGGATCAAGCGTTACAAGTCAAGCCCAAGTCAAAGTTGAAGGAGAATCAGAGGATCATAGCTAGAGAGAGAACCCAATATATTCAAGAAATAAATCATTGTATATCAATTTCAAGTGTTAATAATATTTTATTATTTTACACAAGAATTGTTATCACAGCAACATAAAAAAGAATTAAAAAGTTACACTTCTCTTTCCCTAAAAGGACGTCTCCATTTCCAACTCCACTTCCACCTATCACCTTCCATTCCCTCATACTCCCCACCCTACCCTCTTTCTCTAGACTCAAATGAAATAATCTAGAAAATTTTATTTTCAACACCTCCTCTCCTACCCATACATCCTCCCAAAAAAGAGTTTGCTTTCCATCCCCTATCACCCTTTTTAGCTCTCTATTAAACCATTCTCCTTCAACCCCTAAAGTTAATTTTATTTTGTTTCTCCACCAACTTGATAAACCCCCCTTAAGCCTACCCAACCGACTTAACTCGCCAACCCTCATCTCCCCATATTTAGACTCTAACACCTTCACGTTTTTTCTCGTTTAAAAATCTCCATCTCCATTTCCCCAGGAGTGCAAGGTTAAATGCCTCCAAATCCCGAATCCCTAACCCCTCCCCCCAAAGATTTAGGATTACACACCACACTGCACTCAACCCAAGGAATTTTTCTCAAACTCTCATTCCCCCCCCCCCCAAAGAAAATTTCTTTGAAGACTCACAATTTCTCTCAAGGTTCTTTTGGGAATTTTGTAAAAGGAAAGATAGTATATTGGTAATGATGAGAGAACCGAATTCAATACTGTGATCCTCCCCCCAAAAGAAAGATTTTTCTCCTCCACACTTTTCAATCTGTTACGGATTTTCTGTACAACTCCACCCCATTCCAAGAATTGAGAGTGACCTAAACCCACGCGAATGCCCAAATAAGTGAAGGGCAGTTTTTCCACTTTGCAGCCCAATATATTTGCCAAAATTTAACAGCTTTGACGTCTCCACATTGACTCCAATTAGGCTGCATTTGTCAAAATTTACCTTCAGCTCTGAAATCGCTTCCGTCAGTTTTAAAATATTCTTCAAAACACCAACATTTTCAACAGTTGCTGCTCCCAACATAATGGTGTCATCAGCAAATTGAATATGGGACACTCGTACTCTTCTTGCACCTATTTCTGCAGCTGAAAAGAACCCCTTATTTGTTGCCTTCTTCATTAATATACTCAACCCTTCTACTGCAATTAGAAATAGGAATGGAGATAAAAGGGTCTCCTTGTCTCAATCCCCTTTCTAATTGAAATTCACTGGATGGGCTTCCATTAACTAACACTGAAGCAGATGTCGTGGTGACACATTCCATTATCCACTTCCTCCATTTCAAGTCGAAGTTGAGCCTTGTCATCATCGTATTCAAGTAAGACCAATCCACCGAATCGTAGGCCTTGACAAAATCAATCTTGAAAAAAATTCTCTCTAGCTTTCTCTTCATTTATATTCAAGATTAGATTGATTAACTTGTCTTGTTTAGCATTAATTCAATTCACTCACCATTACTGATATGATATACTCCCTCCGTTCCACAGCAATTTGCACATTTTCTTTATTTGGACGTCCCACACAAATTTGCACATTATTAAAAAAGTAGCATTGATTTACGTGCACACTCACAAATATTTTTACATATTTACCCATATACCACTAGTTTATATATAAAACACATTTTTCTTAAAAAATGTGTCGTCCCGTAAAGTGCAAATTCCTACGAGACGGAGGGAGTAATATATTAATTCATATTTATCTTTATTAGTTTTAAAAATTAAGATCGATAGGTGCACGCATGCTTTGATTTATTAATTTCTTTATCGCTAGAATTAATTTTTATATCACAAGTAGTGGAGTGAGATCAATAATATCTCAAAAATTATATATTAATGCTTCAAGAGCAGATGAGAAATACTAAGACCAATTTACTAATAAATAATACCCTAAAAATAATTCAAAAATAATGTAAAAATAATTCACTAATACCCCAGGGAAACTCACTAATACCCTAAAAAATAAGAAATACCAAAAAAAAAAAAGTAATATCTCTAGAACAATTTAGTAATGTTTCAAGAATAAATAAATAATATCACAAGAACTAGTCACTAATATCTTAATTATTTGTCGATTCTTTTTGGACAAAAATAAAACATTACTTGAAAGTGAGAAAAATAAATATTGTCCTAGTTAAAAAGAACAATTTTATTAATTTTCTCTTCTTCTTTTCTTCATTATGTGAAGCGCTTTTAAATTGCGAGTATAATTTATAAACATTAATTCATTAATTTATTTGTAAGCAAAATTGTGTAGTTGTTCAAATAACTAAAGATCTATTTTAAAAATTGTTCACACACATATAAGAGAATTCATTTCTCACGTAAAAAATAATGAATAAAATCGAATCAAGTGGAGGGCGAAATGAGGCAAATTATGCGCTCATACATGAGTTTGTGCGATACACGCATTGTGGGTGTGCTTTGTAACATTTTTTTGTTTTATTTAGTAGTTATCAACTTTCCAAACACTCTAAAAATATCTTGTAATCAATCTTACATCTCCCTCCTATTCGTTTTCAGAGGGAATCGAACTCGGGTCACTCACCCTAGTGAAGAGCCCTTTGTAACATCTGTTATAATTTTTTTTTTCAAATCGAATCCTTTGAAATGGAAATTGTTGTCGCCAAAATTTTTTTATTTTATTTTATTCCAAATTCTCTTTACTTAACTTTATTTTCTTATATTCTTATTTACATGAGTTTATAATTAGGTTTCATTATATTTTGATTGTATGATATATATATATATATATTGATCTTATTGTCAAGCTTCCTTTGATGGTACATTAATTGATCTCCCTTATATAATATATATTCTTGATGTAAAAAATAATTCAAAATGACTAAAATCAAGATTATAACAAAAAAGAAGCATCTCTGAAAGAAAAGGAAAAAAAAAAGGTCAAACAAGAACTGTAAGTCTGTAAAAAGGAAACTGCTGCTGAACCGAAACTGATGAATAAAGCTACACGCCTACACCATAAAATTGATGGTTACGGCAATTCAGAACACACACTCTCTCTCTCACTCCGAGAAAACCTTTACTCCTGTATCCCACTTTAAGTTTTTTTTTTTTTAGAAAATATATTTATTTATTATTATATAATGGACTTGCGTGTTGATTTTTGTATAAAATAATGAAAAATTATGAAAAAATAATGGGAAGTTGTGAAAAAATAATGAATAGTTATAAAAAGAGATATTTATTTATTAATATATGAAGTATTGTTGTTGCTTTTTATGAAATAAGAAACTTATTATGGAACATCCAAAAAAAGAAAAATGGGAAACTTATAATGGGACGAATGGAGTAAAAAACTGACGCAAAAATAAATATTATTAACTCTAATTTCTAGTTTATTTTATTTAAACGTTCCAATTTTACTTTCATGCATTTGTAAACTAATAATTTCAACATTTATAAATAAATATACAAAAACAAAAAAATATAATAAATATATTTTTTATTAAAAAGATGTGGTTAAATCTCTCATAAATCTTTTGATTCCTATTTCCAAGGACATGGGTTTGATTTGTTGTATTGGGGTTTTGACGACTTATTCAGAATTTGACTTACAATTTGATAATAGGGAGTAGATAGGATCTTTGTGACTTATTCCATCTAATCTACGATTTGATAGTAGCGAAAGAATTTGACCTACAATTTGGTAGTACGGAGTAGATGGAGTCGTGGTGACTTATTCCATTTGACCTATTAAATCTTCATTCTGAATTTATTATTTATAAGAAATTAGTGATTTGAAAAACAAGGAAGTAATTCTCAAATCAGAGAATAAGAAAAGATATTTATAAATCTTGGAGATATTATTATATATTTTATCTACATAATATATGACAAAATTAAATTTAATAAATTTTCGGTACTTACAACACTCAAAAAATAATCTTTTACACTCATAAAAATTAATAAAGTATATTTTTTTATTACTCTCTCTATCAAAATATTTATTCTCGATTTCCATTTTCGTCCATCCCAAATTTATTCCATTTTAAAAAAAATATTATTTTATTATCACGCGCAAAAAAATCATTTTATTATCCAGTAGACCTTACAATTAGTTCACAATATCCTTATTCTATCTTTTTTTTAAAATTTGTATCCACATAAAGGAAAATAAATATAGAGAAAGGAGGAATTATTTAATTTTATATTCACACACTCATTTTTTTTGTGTTGTTTATAATTATGAAAGTTATCCCAAAACGGAGGAAGTAGCGAATAAAATGGCAGTGAAACGTGCGTGTAAGTGACGAGTAGAATCCAACAATAAAAAAAGAAATTGAACTCATATAGTGAATGTTTGTGTTCATTTCTACTAAAATTGTTTGTATGGGTGTTCCAAACTCAAATAGAAGGATTTACCTTCTCAAAAGTTACTCCGTCACAGTTTTTCTTTTTCATCATAGATTATAAATTGCGAGCATTTTTTTTTTATCGGTAAATATTAGTGGTTAGTAGCAAGGATGAAAATATCGCTATCGCAAGTAATATCGCAACTTTAAATTTACAGAAATATCGATGGATATATCGATATCGCATATCGATATCGCATATCGATATCGCAAAAAAAATAGAAAAATAACGGAAATTTTATTAAAATTTTGGAAATTTAATATGAAATTTTAGGGATTATTATAGCATATTATTATCCATATGTTTCATTTAAAATCACAAAAAATTGACATTTTTAAAGAAAATAAATAGATAATGGACTATATAATCATTGTCTGACATTAATTAATTAATAATATAATGCATAATACAATAAAAGATGATTTGAATTACATGATATAATACATTTAGTACCAAAATGATGACCTATGGGGTTCAAATGTAGAAGATGGAATCCCATCTTTGTCCAAACAATATTGGTACCAACTCATTGCATTAGAATAATCATGCATATAGTTCTGCACATGTCATTCATATGATTCTCTATCTCTTCCAACTGTTTCACCATAGATTGGATAGTGTGCACTAACCCAATGAATTTGTTGATATGAAAATGGATGCTGAAACACATTTCGAGTATTCCAACCAAATTGTGAACTCGAATGTGTGTCAGAAGCATATAAATCTTGAGACATATCATTATGATCAGTGCCCAATAAAAAAAAATATATGTATAAAAATAAAACCATGAAAGAATATACAATCAGTAAAAAAAATTATCATTTGAAAATTGTATAAAAATATAAAAAAAGAAAAAATTGTGATTTTTTATGTAGTGCGATATTTTGCGATATATCTGCGATATTTCCCGATTTTCAATTAATTTTGTACTACGAGTGAACCGATATCGATATCGATATTTTGCGATATTTTGCGATATATCCACGATACTTTGTAAAAAATACATTGTACCCCAATATCCATATCGCATACTCAAAATTTGCGATATATCCGCGATATTTCGCAATATTTACATCCTTACTTAGTAGTTAGAAGTTAGTTCACCAAGTCTCCATACACTCATATCTCCAAGCCAACCTTATATCTCCCTCCTATTCATTCCCAAAGAAAATTGAATTCGGGTCACTCACTCAAGTGAGGAGTCCGGTGGCCAGGTGGGCTAACTCCCCTGGTTATAAATTGTGAGCATCTATAATTTAGGAACACCTCTTACAATATTTATAATTTAGACGGCCATGATGGTTCAAATAATTAAAAGTCTTTCTAAAATATTATTAATCTCCCACTTCTATGAATTTTAAATAAATTGTCTGAATAAATTTATTTTCTCTCACGTGAATAAAAACGATTCTATAAAGATCATGAACAAAGCATTTTTATAAAAATCGTAAACAAATTTTTGAAAAAAATTCATAAAAGAAATATTTTTATCTAATAATTGCTTGAATACAAGTAATACTGAATTCAAGATATATACGATATATACACATGTACATGAAAATATCGAGGTTTTAAATTTACAGAATTATCGATGAATATATTAATATCGAATATTTATATTGGTAAATTTTAAAAATTATAAAAGTTTTAAGAACAAACATATAATAAATAAAATTTAACAAAGAATTTAAATAAATTGTACATTGTGATACATTTATATATACATACTGTTTTTTGGATTTTTTTTCAAAATTCATCAAATATTTTTTCAATATTTTTCGATATTTGATGATATTTGGTTTAATGTATAAAAAAAATATTAATATTACAGATAAATATTTACCAATATTTTATTTTTTTAAAGGATGTTATGAAAATATTATTTTACATATTATTGATATCAATGACTACAAACAAAAAAATATGTATATCGTGAATATACCGAAAAAATATCAGAATATTCTTATCCTTATTCACACATTAGCATATCGAATAACATTTGATGATTAAGTGAGATACCATCATTTTCAGTTATTTAGCATATCAAATAACATTTGATTGATTAAGTGAGATACCATCATTTTCAGTTATAGCTCATAAATAAGAATTAAAAACTCGCTAAAACGTGTAACCAGTAATACATTCATAAGAAATAAAAAATACCATATTATATGTATCTCTAAAACGTGATACTTTGTACGGTTTACATATTAAATCAAATAAGTTTTTCTTCTTATAATAATACACAGACAAATAAATAATATTTGTTCGTCAATAAAAATCCCATGATCTGACATTGAGATTGATTTTACATTGAACTTACTACAGTAACTAAAATCAAGAACCCAAACGACAAGAGAATGAAAAGCAAAACATAACGAATGGCCTCTTAACATTCTGAACTCTGACTTTTCAATTGTCACTATTCAAAAAAGAAATTAATGCTTCATTTCTATATGCATACAAACTCAAATTCATATCGAAAAAAAAAAAACCTCATTCCATGTTCAAACATTCGGGGAAGTCTTGAGCAAGTAAAAACAGGAATAATTGTATATATCAGAATATTCTTCAAAGTAGTAAAACAGGTCCTTTTTTTATGTTAAAAAAAAAACTATACAAACTAATTGATTTCCAGTCAATAGAGGCATTTCCCACCATCTAAAACTGATTGGAAGAACACCATGCAGTAGCTAAAAAAAACCAACAAATTAAACAAAACAGTTAGTAAGGCAAAGGTTCATTCAAAAACTTCTATTCATACAAGCCTATTCCACCTAACAATGGAATAGTAAGGTCTCTGTATCCTCCTTCATCTCCCAAATGGCCATCCACAGCATGCTGCATCACATAGCCAACCCCGAATCTAAATCGTCCCCCAACAGTTCATTTATTAAGAAACTACAGTCCTCCTCCGGCCTACCCGGTTCCAAGAAATCAAAAGACGAAGCCTGCTCCCGGGACATCTCTGAATCCAACTGCTGAAGCCCACCATGACCACCATATGATCCTGCTCCAAATTGAGGTCCTAACAAATTGATGGGCCCCGACTCCATAGCAGAAAGAAGCTCATCTATATTAAACAACTCATTCAACGATACATCCTCATACTTATGTTGTGCAGAATCAGCACCCTCAAAGCTTTGATAAGTTGTAGCCTCCTGTCCATCCGAGATCCCCATGGGTTCCTTCTTAGGCTTCTCCTTCATAGCTCCTTCATGTGATCCCTCAATTACTTCTTCTTTAACAATGCTCATTGGACTGCTAACTTCTTGAGACAAAATGTGCCTATCCTCGATCTTTATCTTGGGTACATCGGGTTTTTTTGTCTCATCACAACAAACCTCAGATATGCCAGAGTTCGCAGAGTCCGACGATGTGGTAGTCTTGGCAGATGAATCATACCCCGGAAAATTGAGGCGTGCAGCAGAACCATACATAGCCCGTGCAGCTTCATCGTAAGCACGAGCAGCATCAATTGCTGTTCCAAATGTGCCTAACCATAGTCTGCTACCTCTATATGGCTCCCTGATCTCTGCCACCCATTTACCCCAAGTCCTCTGCCTAACACCTCTGTAATTGCATTGACTATTATCAGGGCCCCCTTTACCCTTCATACATCCTTTTTTCGATCCCTTGGCGGGGGCTTTACGTACATGTTTATCATCGATTACAAGTGATTCAATCTTGGTGTTGTACTCCTTCCACTTCTCAAGTACATCTGCAACACTTGTAGTTCCACTCTTTCGGCTTCTTGATTTCCTCTTTCTGCTGTAATCCATGGGTTGGGATACAACGGTAGAAACATCATTTGGCAAGGCCATCCTGCAACAACAGTAGCAAATCCAGTGAGATTCTAACTTCAGAAAGACTTCAAATAGAAGTGAATATATAGATCCGCTCAACCAGAAAACAAATCTTGTGAGATTCAAACTTCAGACGAACATCAAGTGGAAGTGGATATAAAACACAGTTCAAAGATCAAGTTCTGGGGAGTTTAGAGTTATAAACATCATACAAGAGAACCACCACTAAGTAAACAGACAGTCATTGACAAGCACCTACTGTTGAAGGATCCAATCGAACACCAAAAATCCACAAAATCGAATACAATCAAATCTTCACCAAATTCAAAACGCCACACTGTAATTGGGATCGATCAACCCCTGAACGCCCGCCCAAGAAAACATAAACACAGAAAAAGAAACTGCAAACTCGGGTTTCGCACAAATCAATACAGAACAACAGAAACCCCAAAAACCCTAACAAAATCAGAAACTAATAACTGAACAGATTCCAATTGAATCGGAGTAAATCAAACATACCTCTGAAAATAATACCCGCACGAGATTCACGCTTCGTATGTAAACCCCAATTCGATATCCAAAAAAGAAAATATATCGTAGTAGGTTCTCTCTGTGAAAGCTGATTTTACTTGGTCTGCAAGAACAAAAAATCTCCCCCAAAACAGAGTTATTGCCCTATTTATAGCCTTCTCTAGATATTTCGGATGGAAATATCGCGATATTTTATTTTAATTAAAAACTATATCGAGATTTCTCTACTAGGGTTTGTAGGGTGAGGTGGCACCACGAGGGCTGCAGATTTTGGCACGTGTACGTGAACCTTCCCGAACCACCCATTTTATTGATGGAAGAGGGGTGATAGTAATCTACTGCGACGCGCTTTTTTTTTTTTTTTCTTGAGAGCTAAGCAATATGGTTTTATTAATGATTATTATGGTCAAAATCCGGTTCTGCCCCCGGTTTCTTGGTTACTTCTCTATTTGCTCTTATCTAAATAAGAGAGCTTTTATGAAATGAAATTTTTTTTATATGAAAATAGTTTAATTTTATCGTGAATTAATTTTAACGTATTAAATATTTAATTAAGTATATTAAAAATGTAATTAGATATATCAAAAGTTAATATCAATTAAATTTATATATTGATATCAGTTTTTTATACAACTGGTGCATATTTTGATACACTTGATCAAATATTTAATACTTTAAAATAATTTCATGATAGACTTATCATGAACTATTTTCACACAGTATCTACTCTTATGAAATTATATTAACGTTGTTTTTTACTTGTTCCGTTCCGAAACTGCTTTTAAATATGGAGATGATACACGAACTAAATATATATATATATATTAATATGAAATTAAATAATAAATAAAATTATAATTTTTAATTTTTATGAGCGTAAAATACTTTCTTTTTAGGTGACTGAATATAGAATTAATATGTCTAAATAAGACAAATATAAAAATAAAATTGGAACAAAGAGTAATATTTATAAAAATATTTAAATTATTAAAAAGTCATTAAAATTCCGCTAACAACGATTCTTTACTTAATACACTCATTTTACAGTTATAATAGCAGAATGTATTTAAAAACATTGTACATGAATGTGTATTTAGTAATATTGAGTGTAAATAATTGTGCCCTTAAGAAAAAGATTTTATCAATAAAATATACTTTTTTTTTTTGGAATGTCTTGAATTCTCTATTAACTTGATTGAAAGGAATAAATTGGAGATCTAACTATATATTTCTTTCAAGATATTGCTTGAAAATTAAGTTATTATTTTCTAGAGAATTAATTTCTTGAGCACCAATACATTGTGTTTTAGCTATTTTTATTTGGAGAATTAAATTGTTATCTTATTAGTAATGCAATTTTTTTTTAGTGCACATAACCTTTGATCTAGGGTTCATTTGTATTTTATATAAGATCAATGAGTATTTTTGTAATTAAACTTATCAATATAATATGAATTGAGTTTCTCTATTTTGTTACTGGGCGTTGCTAACACAATGTTAACGAGCCACATAAAATTATTTGTTCAATTTTTTGTTTGTGTACCTTTCTTACATTCTACTATAACAAACGGATATTAAAGCCCAAGGGTTTTCTTGAGGACCAAGACACTCTGTCTTCTAAAGATTTATGTGGAGGTTATTTGGTGCATGCATATTTTTGTGTTTTATTATAAATGAGTTTTAAGCTAAGGTTATTTTGTATATTATATAGGATTATTTAGAATGTCCGTCATCAGTCTGATTAATATATTAATACGCGATATTTTCTTTTATCAGTAAATACAGCTAGCATGTTAGTAAATCACATAAATTATGTGTTCGTTTTTTTTTCATTTATAGGCAAATTTATTTAACTAAAGATGTTTTTAAAATTAAGTATTGAAATAGGGATAAAAATGATTAATGTATCAAATTAGAACCAATCGTTATCTACATTCCCGACTGGTGACATCGGTATCTACATTCACGACTGGTGACATGGCATATATATACCAACATGACATGTTCCAATTGGTACTGTGGACTTTTTCAAATCATTATATACGTAAATATTTGGGGTATAGATATTTGAATTGTTCATCATGACCGGGTAAATATTTGGAACTAACTGGAATGTGACGCTATTTTTTAGGAAATGGAGAGAAGTTAATTTTTTAAAATAATTTAAAATTTAAAAAATATTAAACAACTAAAAAGTAAAATAAAAGACAATCTTTCTTCTTTCCCCTTCTTTTTCATCGAGAAGACTAATGAAGGCCAAGAGGTACACTATAATTTTCATGCTTGAATTTTCATTTTTCTTATACTTCGTGTCTCCATCAAATATTCATCCTCATCAACAATCAACACTTCATCAATCATTTATTTTCATGGTGTTGATTGTCTCTTAGTCTGTAATAAAAAAAAATCTCATCCTGGAACAATCGGATCCGAGCAACAAAGCCCCCCTCCAGTCGGTTACTACGACTGGACGCGCTTCCCAAAAATAGCTTTAATATGGGTGACACCTCACCAGTCAGTATTCAGAGTGCTGAGAATTGTGATTGGTATTCAGAGTGCTGACTGGTTTTATTTTGCTAACCCGCCACCACAATTCTCACTCTATTTTGATAATTTATATTAAAAAGTTCTCTATTTAAATAAATTTGCCCATCCCGTTATTTTATATATTCATTTTTGAAAAGTATCAATTTTTTATAACAGTATTAAGAATAACGTTTGAAATATAAAGAATCAAAGTTAGTAGCATTATATTATTTTTTAGGAGTATCAACAATTATTAAATATTTTACCGTATAAATTATTTATATTTAAAATAAAAATGCATGATTATAATATTTAATTTAAAATATCAAACTTTTAAATAAATATTTAAAATATTAAATATTTGATTAAGAATGTGAAGTTTTTGATCAATTGAATTAATTCTGAGGTTCTTTATATTGACACGTTTCAATTCTTTTCAAAAAATTATTTAATTATATATTATACTACCTTAAAAGTAAATATTTATCTTAGGCTTAATCTTGTATGCACCAGTTACACCGTGCAACTCAAGTTCATTTTTAAAAAGTTACACAAAATACTACTGAAAAGTTACACATGTTATTACTGAAACATGTATCTTTAATAGTGTAACTTTTCAGTAATAATTTGTGTAACTTTTCAATAGTATTTTATGTAACTTTTTAAAAATGAACTTGAGTTGCACGGTGTAACTGGTGCACAAGAGACTTACCCTTTATCTTAATTAAATATTTTGTGATTTCTTCAATTTAGAAGAGATTTAGATTTGAAATTAGAATTTTACAAGAAATTTTAGAATTAAATAAATATTATTTAGATTTGGGAAAAAATCTAATTTTGTAACTATCTTCATACTTTTTTTATTTGCTCAAAATAATTTTATTCTTTAATTTTCAACTTCACTTTCGTAATATCACTCAAATTTATATAAAATGACATTACTTTTGAGGTACACAAATTAATAAAGAAAATAATCAAATAAAAAATAAATGATGTAAATATATATCACCCTAGCTAATTAGATTAGGTAAGAAAATCTTTGACAAGAAAATACCAAAAATTATAAAATAAAATACGAATGCATACTTATTTTGAGTTTGTAATATTAATTAATGATCACTTGAGTCGAATTTCGATGAAGTGCATTTGTAGCAAAAAAATGGAGGGAGATCTCAAATCTTCTACTTTTTAGAAATATGCCTTATATAGGTCGACCCAAATCATGAGGTGCAGCTTAAAATTCAAGATTATTATCAACTTATTTTTACATAAATATTGTAATATTAGTAATTAATCTTTTTTTTTTTATCAGGAAACAAAAATTTTATTTCAAAATGAGGACAAGAAGTCCACTCACTTTACAACATTACACTCTACTATGAATATTCCCCAAACAAATATGACTTACACCTCTCTAAAACCCTTTTACATTAAATCAAACAACTTTTGGGGTTAGCAAATCACACACTAACAGAAATACTTGTCCTGCAAATATTCTTAACAACAAGTTAATACCACACTTTTGCCCTTATCTCATCTATTATTCTCCAAGAGTTAGAAGCAACTCCGTTGAAGATAAGATCATTCGTAATTTTCTAAATTGACCAACAATAGTAGACCTTACTTTCGAAAAGAAATGAATAGTAGACTGTACTTAACTTGAATTTTCACTTGGCTTCATATTTGCTAACTCCATAAAACTTTTATTAAACATAGGAATTTTGTAGTAGTAAGATTATCAATTTACAACTAAAAAAAATCTTGCTTATTCTAGCCTGCAGAATAAGAAAATATTAATTGGGAATCTGAAAGGTTAACAATTTAAGACTTTTAAATATTCAAACCATGTTTGTATCTTGGTAAAAATTTATATAAAATATTCTACTGTAATACTATCCATATTAAAAATTTGCGGATCTTTATCGGATCGGATCGAATCTGGCAATTATTTCCAAAATCTCCCGCAAGCATAATTTTTAGGATTTTCGCTCTCAGTTGTGTTACTATATAAGCAAATGCATGGTATTATAAGATAAAATGTGCGTTACTATCAGACTAAATATTTATATATATATATATATATATATATATTCATTTGGTTTTGTAGAATAAATATTTTTTCATATAATGTAAGAATAAAATGTACGTGTTACTATAAAAAAATATTAATTTATTTGTATAGAAATAATTATTTTTTCTTATTATAACACATATAAAATAGTAAAAAGTGTGTTAGTACATGAATTAATATATCTAGCTCTTAAGGAGTTATGATTAAATTGAAATTACATATTTGTTCTCAACAAAAACACATTTTTTCCTTACAGTAACACATGTTTGCTCATATAATAATATAAATTGGGAGCAAATATGAGTTATTAGAACAAATATGTGTTACTATCATATGAAATGTTGTTATTACAGAATAAATAAAATTTCATATAATATAAGAGCAAAATGTGTATTACTAGAAAAACAAACATAGATTTTTCACAAATTATTATTTATTTTTATATAAATATTTTTTCATGTAATAACAAATATAAAATAGTAAAAAGTGTGCTACTACATTAATCAATATACTTATATTTTATAGGAAAAATGAATAAACTAAGAGGCACATATAAAAATATATTTTGTCCTTAGAGTAACACACATTTGTCCATATAGTAACACAAACTGGAGAGCAAATGTGTGTTACTATTAGAGCAATTATGCGTTACTGTATGATCAAATATGTGTTACTATATGTACAAACATTTACTTCTCCTTAGAAAAATATATATTATACTTTATTAACATATGTAAGGTATTAAAAAATGTATTAGTACATTAACAACATATTATCAACATAAATTAATAAATTGAATAAAAAATAAATTAAAAATATATGTTTATACTTGTAAAAATACATATTCTCCTTATAATTACTTGAAAAGTAAAAAAATATTTTTTTTTTGTATTTGTAACACAGATTTTGTCTTTTTGTAACAAATATGTGTTTATATAATAACACATTTTGGGAGCGATTTTTTATTTTTAAAATTTGTGACGTAATATTACTTGTCTTTAATTACTTGAGCACAAATTTTTAGAAAAAAAAAAAGAAAAAGAAAAGAAAACTGAGTCAACAGCTTGATGGAAAAAATGATATGCCTGAATTCCATGAAAGGATCCGCGAATTTTAGACCGGTCGCTCTTTTTTTTATAGTTTATTTTTGAAAATTTTATGATAAAATATTCAACACAAGTGTTACCATTGAATCCTATGTTTTGTGTACTTATATATTTATACAATTTATTGTTTTTTGTTACTTCATTTTATCCACTCGCATAAAGTGTATATATACATTTTTTAAAATTATAATTTTATAAAAATATTGTTGAATAATTTTGAATTATATATAAAATGTCAAAACATAATTTTAAAATGTGTGAGTCCTACAATCTTTCAACTCCTTGTAATTTGGGTAGCACCATAATAGCTCAAAATATTAAAATATAATAAAATAAAATAAATTGAGGCTTGTGTTTAATATGATTTTCTTAAAACAAGTTATTATGTTCTTTATTATCGGTGCTAATGAAGCGTGGAACATTTATTTTTCTGGATACACAATTTAAGATGAAAGATATAACACAATATCTTGCTCGAAGTGAACTGAAAAATTATCTGAAATATCACCGAAATAAAAATGAATAATGATGCAAAAGAAAACTAGAGATAATACTCCCTCTGTCCCGCAGGAATTTGCACACTTTCCTTATTTGGACGTCCCACAAAAATTTGCACACTACTAAAAAATGAAGCATTGATTTACGTGCACATTCACAAACTTTTACACATATTTACTCATATGCCACTACTTTATATATAAAACTATTTTTTCTTAAAAAATGTGCCGTCCCGTAGGGTGCAAATTCCTACGGGACGGAGGGAGTAGTAATTATCGGCTATGTTTTAAAAAGCGGGTTGGACCGGCCGGTCGGACCGCTACTCGGACGACATACCGAACTGTTCGAAAGCGTTGGGCCGCTCTTCTTCTAAAGCGCTCATAAAGCGGTCAAAAGCGGCAAAAGCGGGTCGGACCGGTCACTGGTTGGACCGGTCAACTCAGCGCTTTTGCTCTTTTTTTTAAAAAAAATTAAGTTTTTTTTTTTTTACAATTATAATTTTCACTGAAACTCAATTTTTCAGCTTTGATTTTTTGTTTTATATTATCTCAATCATATTTTTTTATCCTTATTTTTTCCCAAATTCATAATATTATTTTCACATATTTCTACTAAATTATTTAAGAAATTTGGACTTGAAATCATGAGATCAAGTTTTAGTGGTGTTAATCTTGATATTCATTCAAATTAAATATTTTTATGTTGTTAATAGTAGACATTTGATGAACTTATATATTTAATATTTTTAAGACATTTGGTGAACTTAATTTTACATTTGATATTTTTATGATATATGGTCTAATTTGAGAAATATTGACATTTAATTTAGATAGTTAAAATTATAATTTAAATAACAATGTTAGATGTATATTTATTTAATTATTATAGTAATTTGTACATAAAACTTAATATTTTTAGAGAAAAATTATTTATAATGTCTTTAATTTTTGTATATAATTACATATTATTTGATTATGATGTCATACCTGTTCAATCGTTTTACTAACGGTTAGACCCGATCCGACCGGTCCGACCGCAAATATTAAGGATGTCCGGTTCAACTTCCGCTTCCGCTTTTAAAACATAGATTATCGGAATAAGCATATATATCATATTCACTATGTTATCTTTTTTTCCTTATTACAACTTACAACAACACCTGGGATGATGTTACTTAATTATAACATAAAAAAATAATTGTTGAAGTGTGTTCATAATAAGTCACTAACAACCTGTGATTATAATTGGAATACCTGATTAATGTGTCATTAGCTCAGGATTTTAAATTTCAAAACGCATTGCAACTATAGACTTTAGAGCTCATTTATAGCTACAGGTCTCAATCTTGTTGTACACTTGCAATTCTATAGCTGGTTATAGACTTAATCCCTACAAATGTAGATTTCACGTGGTTGTAGAGTTCTAATGTCTGTTGTAGGTTTGCAATGGCTGAGGCTGGCTACAGAATTCAATTCTTGCAGTTGCATACTTTACAATCCATTGGAAAATAAAATTGAGACAAATTAAAGTTAACATATCAAGTCGCCACCAAATTGATGTGACACTCGTGTACGCTGATCTTGCTCACACACAAGTTCAAGTTCTTGTAGGCCAAAATTCAATCAATATTTGCATCCCCTGCGTGCATGCGTAGAGAGTGGAAAAAAAGAATTTCCATGATTTTCTTTCAAATTATACGTAGGTTCCTTATTATATACTCAACTTCCTCAAAAATAATTTTTCAATGTAAAGAAAATCTTTAACTTTTACCTTTTATTTTTCATATAATATAAAAATCTTCAAAATTCAATTTTTCATTCATCCAAATTTAAAATTAGGCAAATAATATATCATATCAAAGTTTCTTTTAGGAACACATTTTTCAACATTCCCAAGTAGATAGTTTTCTATTTTTTAGGTATTGAATCGATAGAAAACATATTTATAGCCACTTTCCACTTTGGTAATTTTACTAACTCTTTAGCCTTGAATTGATAAAATTGCTTAAAAGTATTATTTGTATTTTTTTTGTAAAATTTATATCAAGGAGCGTTTGTTTCAAATTTTTCGGTCGAATGAGAATGAAAATCTATTATTCCTCCCCACCACATATATGTTGAATGAATATCTCTATGATGTTTACACCATTAATTGTAGCTCCAATTTTAAAAAGAATAGACAAAAAAGAAAGCACTGTATGATTGTGATATAAGAGAATGACTGAGAACGATGGTTAAGAAAAATGAGAAAAATAATTAAATTGAGTCATGATTATCATATTTAGTAAAAAAAATAGTAGTTTGGAATATCTTTTATCAACCACTAAATTACCATATATTTATTTTTCCTTCTCATTGAAAATTTTCCTAACCAAACACCATTTTAATAATCTCTCTGTTCCATAGAAGTTTTCATACAGGAGGTGATCATACAAAATAAGAAAAGTGGCTAACAATTGATATTTTGAGGCTTAAGTTTATAAACTTTTATGTAAAAAAAAAAACTAACTGAATTATGTGTATGGACCCGAAAGCAATAATAACTTGTGTAAATTTATGAAGGTTTTCAGAGAAATTTTTTATTTTAGGGGTATGAAAATTAGTTTTGGACGGATGAAAAAGAAGTTTGTAAAAAAAAATTTGGAACGGATAAAATATTATTTTTAAAAGAAAACATATTACGTAGAGATGATGAAAGGACATGATCTGTAGGGCCAACCCCTTTAAACCGAAAAAATAAGATTTAGAACTAACTTTTCTAGACCATATCAATTAGGACCATTTTGGACCAAACCATTTACACTGAAGTCCTATAGGGTTGAATTCTGTCGGGTTATGATTGACTTCAACCTGTTTAATATTTTTTAATTTAATTTAAATATAATTCAATAAGTTATTTTTATTATACATATTTTAAACAAAATGAGTTAAAATTATATTTATTAAAATATGAATAATATTATTAAGTAATAAAGATGTTGAAAAATTATAGATAGTATTATTTTTCAATAATGCTTGATTTTCTGATTGAATATTATTAACAACATATTATTTATATTATTTTGTATTCTATATTTATATAGATTTAAATTTTATCATGTTATATTATAGATATTTTTTTTAAAAATTATTTATAATTTTTAGTTGCTTATATAACCCGCAAACATCTAAAGTCAAAATTAAGTCTCTAAGTATTAACAATTTAGTAAGAGTGATTTGCTAAGATCCTAGACCCGCTTTGACTTGCAGCCCGGTAAAATTGATTTTAATGAATCGGGTCGGGTGTCATTATATTTAACATTTCTAGTTTTATATAATGAAATATCGAGAGATATAAATTTAAAAAATTACTCCTTCCAATGTTTTGAGTCATCAATTTTATCTTGTAGATACCATTTTGAGTTTTCATACAAATTTAGAATATTTGTTATGTTAATATTGATATTAATTAAGCAGACGTTCTTAATAATAATAACTAGAAAAAGAGTATGTTTATAATAAAAGTTTTATTAGAAGCATATATATATATATATACATATGAGATAATGAGATAAATTATGTAGGGCTTAGTCTTGTATGCACCAGTTACACCGTGCAACTCAAGTTCATTTCTGAAAAGTTAAATAAAATATTACTGAAAAGTTACACATGTTATTATTGAAAAGTGTATTTTTAATGGTTTAACTTTTTAGCAATAATTTGTATAACTTTTCAATAGTATTTTATTTAACTTTTCAAAAATGAACTTGAGCTACACAGTATAATTAGTGTACAAAAGACTTACCCATTAAGTAGATAGTTTAGAAAGTTAAAATAACATCTATAAAAAAAAACCAACACTCTCTTCAAAAAAAGAAGAAATAAACTATGTTATCCATTGGTCCGAAATGCAACAGCAAAATCGGCTAAACTAAGAACAATATTACTCTCTCCTCCTGGAGCAATTTGTAAGGGAAGAGACACACAAATTAAGAAAAAAATTAAATAAAATAAAAAAAGAAGTATTTTAAGAGTTAATTTGGTAAAATTTTATGTAAAAAGTAAAGAAGTTAGTTGAATTGAGTGTAATATGAACCCAAAAAATAAAAAAATAATATCATTTTATGTAAATATATAGATATTGTGAGGATGAAATTAAAAAAGAGAATTTTTATTTTTGGCCTTGCAAATTCTTGTGGGACGTCTCAAAAGGAGTAATAATATTACCTCACAATTCTCTCATACTAAGGATAGAGTGGGGACCACTTATTAGGCACACCGCACACGCACATCAATTTGAGAAGGAATGCATGTCTGCCACGTATGCACTGATGTGTACATTGTATGACGTCACGCGTGACCTTTTTGTTTTTTCTCTGGTATACGAAGAAACGTTAATTGACCTAAATCGTCAGAGAGTCGCACTGGATGACGAAGGTGTAAACCGCGTTTTTAACAATAAATAGCTATACTGGATTTTTTTTCCCACATTCGAGGGGTTAAGCTGTAATTTGAGGGTACTCTCTTCATATAAAATGATTTTTTTTTATGTGGGTTATTGTAACAAATTATACTTTGGATCATTTCATAAAAGTGTTGTTCGTATGATGATAAAATATATATTAATAAATTTTACGTTTGACCATCTAATAAAATTTAATCAACGTATATTCACTTTTCTTATATATCTAAAATAATCATTCATTTATTTATTTATTCATTTTTTATGAAAAAATTATAAAATGATTCACAAAATTGACACAAATTATAAATAAATTTCTGTGCAGAAAAAAATATGCTTCTGTGCAGAAAAAAATTATATTTTTGTGCAGAAATTATGAACTAATTTATAAATATAACTATTTTTTTTAATGAATATGTAAGTTACCCTTTTTTTTATTCCTTTTGTACTTCTCCTGCTTTTTCATTTCACATTGGATTCTCGTCTAATATGATATTTTAAGCAAAAGTAATTTGGATGTTTTAAACATATCCCTTCCAATAAAGATAATTTTTTCTGGATTCAACTCTCAAAATAGAAATTTATTAATATGACTGTGACACTTTAAAACATCTCCCCCATTATTTATAAAACTTGCTACATAATAATGGAATCCGTCGAGAAGTAGAGAATGTGCTATATGCGGTGCTATATCGATCATTATCTCGCTCTATCTCTTTATTTCCCCACATATTTAGCAATTGGCAATTTTTTCTCTTCCATTTCTTCTTTTTTTTCTCGTTATTTTCTTCCTTTTCATTAACATCCTCTTTCTCCAAAAAAAACCTGTCAGCTTTCCACATAATTAGAAATTCTCCCGTGCGATTCACGGTATGAATATATGTAATAAAATTAAAATAACATTTATTCCTTTTACCATTTTTATTCATTTTTAATATAAAAATATTACAAATATATCATATATTGTAAATACATCATGATTATCAAAATATCAATACTCTATGCATCCCAAAACTACTTTTACATTTGGAGATGACACATGAACCAAGAAAAAATGAGTATATAAGTGTAAAGTAAAATAATAAAATTAAAAAATAATTTTTTTTTCCATTCACATCCAGATGGTCTCCCTCTTATGGTGGTTGCTTTTCGATTTTAAAAACCTTAAGTTTTTAGATTTTAAAATTCAAAAAGAACATAAGCTAAATTATTCCTACTTTATATACTTTTTATTAAAATGTGTCCAAAAAGTGAATAAAAAATGTTTAGATATATATAAAATATAAGAATAAATATTAATAAATAATTTGTTGGAAAATACAACAATAAATGGTGTGTGTAGACGAAGATGACTTATGCAATTGACCCGGTAAAGTCGAGGCACGAGTTAAACTCGCTCTTCGTAAGACGTTTTTGCCCCGTACACAGGTGCAATACGGATCATGGCAACCGTCCCCAAGATACAACGACTTTGGAGCCTTCCGCCCGTTGCACTACGAAGCGAAAGCTATCGGCGAATCGCAAATGAGTATTCGGACTCGACTCTAATGCAACTCTACATTTTCTAGTATGCATGCACTAGATAATCGTTGAACTAACTTAATCAATTCTGAAGTATATTCAAGAGTGTATTCAAGTATTCTCCATCTCTCAAAGTCAATGTGGGGAGATCTATTTATAAATTTCCAAGAGTTGCGGGTAATAGACGTGACTCTTCACCAAGTCATTTTTCCAAAAGGTTGCAACCTTTATAAAATACTATTCACCAAATGTTATCTCTTTAATTCAAAGAGACGCAACACTTCACTATTACCACAATAAATACATTCATTAATGTATTTGTCCACATATTAAATGACATTAATTTCTCATTCACACCAATTTGGTTTTGAGAAATATATCAACCAAACCCATTTACGCAAAATGGATAAATAAATTGTCACTTAATATTTATTTGAAATATGATCAAAACCAAAATTTCCAACATAATTTACAGCCACAAACTATACTACACAGTACACAACATAAGTTCAAAAATTTCTAATCCAGCATTAGAATTTTCGAAATATTATTATACTCTCTTTCTATTATTGCGTACATACACACACACTCACATATATGTATATATAACATATATATGTATGTGTGTGTGTCACATTTATATATCAATCACTTTATATATTTTCTCCAGGCCTAGAATTTGCCCAACAAATTTCGAGCTCTGCAACGTAATCTCGCAAGAGTTCTAGTTCCGTTGGCCGTTGGAAAAGTGGGTTCTTAACTTTCTGTTGATGGGAATTACAGATTTTGGGAACAAAATTGTGGGCTCTGTTGCAACGTAAGATTTGGGGTTTCCGTCAACAGAGCATAGCAACGAAACTTATGAATCTGATTTTTTTAAATTGACTGATTAATCTAAAAATTATTCGAAATGATGTACTTTGATTGTCTATTTTGATTAGATTTCGTGCATTAATTTAAACTTAATTTATTATTTGAATTTAATTATGAAAATATTAATTGTGCTGCAATTTTATGTAAAAATATTAAGATTCTTTCATGAATTTAATTATTAAATTATTATTAATATTAATTGAATTTAATTATGAAAATATTAATTGTGCAAAGCCTCCGGTCGATGTTCTTCATCAACATCGGCGTTCGATTCAAGAAATACGGTGCAAAGCCCCTCCAATCAACGACCATCCACAAGTCTTCAACAACGACAACAACAACTCAACGAGTCAAGAGCATCAAAGCTTGAAGAGAAAGAGTAACTCGGAAGATCCAAGACCTCGAGCATCCTTGAAGATTCAAAGGTGTTCGTCGCGGCCTCAAGAGCGTTCTTCATCAACAAAGGCATTTTGATCTGGGATCATGGTGCGAAGCCTCCGGTCGGCGTTCTTCATCAACAAAGACGTTTGATTCAAGAAACACGGCACGAAGCCCTCCAATCGAAGATCATCCATAAGTCCTCAACGACAATCAACACTGCTCATCTACAATGACACCCCCATAGGGAGCCCAAAGGTGAAAGCTCAACAAAGCCCTTCCAACAAGACAACATTAATTCGAAATAAGGCTCAACTCCCTCGAATTAACACCCGACTCCAAAGTCAACTCCGGACTCAACTCCGACAAATCAACAAAGTCCTTCCATAAGGCAACGTTAATTCGAAATAAGGCTCAACGCCCTCGAATTAACGTCCAACTCCAAAGTCAACTCCGGACTCAACTCCGACAAATCAATAAGTCCTTCCACAAGGCAACGTTAATTCGAAATAAGGCTCAACGCCCTCGAATTAACGTCCAACTCCAAAGTCAACTCCGGACTCAACTCTGATAAATCAACAAAGTCCTTCCACAAGGCAACATTAATTCGAAATAAGGCTCAACACCCACGAATTAACGTCCAACTCCAAAGTCAACTCCGGACTCAACTACGATAAATCAAAAAGTCCTTCTAAAGGCAACGTTAATTCGAAACAAGGCTCAATGCCCTCGAATTAACGTTCATCTCCGGACTCAACTCCGATAAATCAACAAAGTCCTTCTAAAGGCAACGTTTATTCGAAATAAGGCTCAATGCCCTCGAATTAACGTCCAACTCCAAAGTCACCTCCAGACTCAACTCCGATAAGTCTTTCTAAAGGCAACGTTAATTCGAAACAAGACTCAACACCCTCGAATTAATATCCAACCCCAAAGTCAACTCCGGACTCAACTCTGTAAAATCAACAAAGTCCTTCCACAAGGCAACGTTAATTCGAAACAAGGCTAACAACCTCAAATTAAAGTCAAACTCCAAAGTCAACCTCGGACCCAACTCCGAGAAACTCGCAAATCAAGTCAAGACTTGAAGAGAAGAATCAGAGGATCGAATAGAGATTTGACCTATACAATCGCTTGATTTCTTATATTCAAACATATAATTCTTTGTAATTTTCTTTTTCGCAATATTAATAAAAAGAGTTAGTAATTTTTGTGAAAATTTGCAGGTTACAATAATCTTTTCATGAGACAATCAGTGCAAAATTCTTAATTACTTTTTCTTTTTTTAAATTAAACTTATTTTTTTTATATCATCAGAAGTTAAGATTAACAAACTAATAAAATTGATAAAATTCTGATTAAATAATATAAAAGAAAGTTGTATTTGTTATTTTACAAAAAATATATAATATATTTATTAAAAAATTATGCATGAAAAATAAAATACACTTTTTTTTTATTTAAGGTTACACTCACTTATTTCTTTTCTTTAAACGTGTGATCTTATATTATAAAAATGGCTATGCACTAAATAAAATTAGCACATCATTTTATAATAAATATGTTTAAGTAAAATAAATAAGGCACAAGTTATATGCACCCACATGTGTTTGCAGTACACACACCTTACAAATTATCAAAAAAATTTAAATAATTTTTTTTTATTGGTAAATGTTAGTTAAGACCTTACAAATTATCAAAATAATTTAAATAAACTTTTTTTATCTGTAAATGTTAATTGTTAGTAGTTAAGTTAGTTCGCCAAGTCTCCAAATACTCAAACACTATCTCCAAGTCAACCTTATATCTCCCTCCTAATTCGTTCCTAGAGGGAATCGAACTCAGGTCACTCACTCAAGTGAGGAGTCTGGTGGCCAGGTAGCTAACCCACCTGATTTTTTTTAAATAATTTTAATTTTTCTTTTTATTTTTTTTCGGCGCACCTACCTTTTCTCTTCGCATTTTCTTTCCTCTTTTCTTCTAATGTTCTTCTTTCTCTCTTCTTTTCCCTTTTCTCACCTTCACTACATAGTTCCCGTATTATCCCATTAAAATCGCGCAATTTCTCACATCTACTCTTCACTAAATTTTATCTCAAACTTCAATGACGTTCATCCACTACAATGGAGCTACTTTCCCCATTTGGGATACACTCCTATTTAAAAAAATGAAAAAAAAAAGTAAGAACAACGGTGAATATTTTTTTTCCTTCCTCAATCTTCATTCATTCTCTTCATCTTCTCTCTCAACCCCTATTTTTACATGAAGTACATGATTTTTTTTTCAATTCTGATTATTAGAAATAAAGTATAATTTTTTAACTTTTTTAATGGAATTTTAGCCATTTTCTGAAAAATTTTGTCAAAATTTTTGTTTATTCGAATTGCACCTTTTTTTATTTTTTATTTTTAAAAAAAGTTTTTTTTTTCAAATATAATCTAGAAAAATATGTTTGGATTGTTTGAAAATATATATTGATAATTTCATTAATGGCCCATGAGACCTATATCTAAACCTGAAACCCACTTATCCACATTGTACCATCTATTATACTCTTGTAGTCTTGTTCTCTTCCTCAGCGCCAGGCATCGCTGCCTCCTCCACCTCAACCGCCGCCTCCTCCTCCCACACCTGTGCACTAAATCAGACACAGTCGCCTCCGCGCTGCCACACGCGACGCACCCCCTGCCGTCCACGGCCACGCCACGCTGTCAACTGAAGGTATAATTGAATGTGATTATATTTTATTAGGGTTTCAAAATTATTTTTTGCAAGTGTGGGCTCAACAAACGGTTTGCGATTTTGTGACTAAAAATTATTTTCCGCTTCTATTCCATTTGTGACTAAAATTGTATAAAAACATACTTTCAGGAGCATAATTTAATAAGGGAAAAATGTACAAATTGGACCCTGAACTTTTGTCTCAGGTACAAATTGGACCATAAATTATTTTTTGAAACAATTATGTCCTTCAACTTAAAAAAAAGGTACGAATTGGACCCTGAGTTTTGTCTCAAATACAAATTGGACCATAAACTATTTTTTGAAACAAATATGCCCTTCAACTTCGACAAAATGTACAAATTGAACCTTGAACTTTTTTCTCAAATACAAATCTGACTATAAGCTATTTTTTCAAATAAAAATAAAAATTATAAATGAAATTAGTAATTGAACAACTAAAAAAAATTAGATAAATATTTAAATAATTAAAAAAAATTAAAAAAACAAAGTTTTTAAATATTAGATCAATATTTAACTAATTAAATTAAAAAATAAAATGAATAAAATAAAAAAATTTATTAAAATAAATCAACTAAATCTTTAAACAATCCAATTAAATTTTTAACAAGTAGTAAAATAAAATTCAACTAAATCTTTAAAGTTTAAACTAAGAAAGTAAAATTTTAAAATTCTAATTTTAATTCAAGATAAATAAAATAAAATATAATTAACTTTTAATTTAACTGTTTATGAAATATAGTTGATTTTTTAAAAAAAAAATCTAAGTTTGGCCTATTTTTTTAATTTGATATTTTCTTGAAGATTTTGTTTTTTTTATATATATTTTAAAATATTTTAAACTTTTTTTTATTTTACTTGATTTATTTAATTTTTTTAAATTTTAGTTAGGTTAATGATTTTATTAAAATCATGGATGTTAATGGCGGTCGCCGAGACCGCCTAGGCGCTTGAAGGCCCTCGGGCGCCGACGCCAATGTCAAATCGCCGAGAAAAATTCGCCAACACATTT
>JAPKLY010000314.1:172162-226793 GCA_026898435.1 Prunella vulgaris
CGCCGACGCCAATGTCAAATCGCCGAGAAAAATTCGCCAACACATTTGGCACTGCCGAGACCGCCTAGGCAGCCACCGAGGCCGTCTTGGCACCGCCTAGATGACCATTACT
Source organism: Prunella vulgaris (assembly GCA_026898435.1). Classification (NCBI taxonomy): domain Eukaryota; kingdom Viridiplantae; phylum Streptophyta; class Magnoliopsida; order Lamiales; family Lamiaceae; genus Prunella; species Prunella vulgaris. The sequence continues at coordinate 172,275 of JAPKLY010000314.1, forward strand.
CTTCTTTTTCTAATTTTTATTTCAATTTGAAAGTTAGATCTAAAATTAAAAAATAAAAATTAATTTACTAAATTACTAAAAAATGAAAGTTTAATTGAACTACTTCATAATTTATTCGTTCTATGTCGTATTATGATAGTTTTTAATATTTTGTTGACTTTTTATATTTTGTGATAGATATTAATTATGTTTTAAATTTATAATTTATCTATAATGTATATTTTTATTAATATATGTTTTGAAAAAATTAATATTAATAAAAAATAAAATAGAAAAACATTGGCACCGCCTAGGCAGTCTTGGCGCTTGAAGGCACTCGACCGCCCGCCGACCGCCAAGCGCCATTTGCACCCTTGATTAAAATACTACCTAATTTAATTATTTTGAAGATTCATTTTATTTTCTCATATTTTTTTTATTATTTTTCAGATTTTTATTTTTTTATTGAATTTTAATTTTTTATAATTTAAATAATTTAATTTTTTAATATTTATGAAGTTTTTTTATTTTTTAAAATAATATTATAATTTATATTTAAGACATAAGTTTAGGATCGTATTTGTACATTCCCCCAAAGTTGAAGAGCATATTTGTTTCAAAATATAGTTTAGGGTCCAATTTGTACCTGAGACAAAAGTCTAGGGTCCAATTTTGTACATTTTCTCAAAGTTGAAGTGCATATTTGTTTCAAAAAATAGTTTAGGGTTCAATTTGTACTTATGACAAAAATTCAGTGTTCAATTTGTACCTTTTTCCTTTAATAAACAGTTAAATATCAAAATAAGTATGTAAAATGGGATTCCTCAAAAATAGTGTTCTAAAAGTCGCTAGTCGGTCGGACCACTAGGGACTAGTGACTAGAACGACTAATTCGGAATTAGTTGGATTGGAAACGCTTAAACGATAAATATAATTAATTATTTAATAAATTAATATTATATTGCGCATAAAATAATAATAAAAAATTAATATAACCACCTTCAAAAATTATAATTATAAAAGTTAGAAATGAAAAGGAATTTTACGAATAACACGGTTGTGATGAGAGTCAAAAGTGCAAGGGCTAATCGTAAGTTTATTTTTTCCCCCATTTCTTCGCAATAGAGAGGAGGAACGAGCCGGAAGAAGTAGACAACAATGGCGTGGAGGGGACAATTTTCTCGAAATCTCAAGGAGCTGCGCGTCCTATTCTCTCCCACTTCACCTTCAAGCGCTTCTACTAGGTTTGTTTCTCTTTTCAATTTCTAAATCTTTTTGTTCAATTGTGTTCTTATTATTAACATTTTTTCAACAGAGCTTTCATTGAGAATAATTACAAGGAACTGAAGACGAAAAACCCTAAGCTTCCGATTTTGATCCGTGAGGCCACTGGTATCGAGCCCCAGCTTTGGGCTAGATTTGGTAATTTCCCCTTTTTCTTCGTTTTCAGATCTTTGCGTGAATTTCTCTGGAATTTGGTGGCCCTATTTTATATCTTTGGGACCAATTTTGTTTTCATAAGATTATTGATTTGAGTTCAATTTCCTTCTAAATTGGAAAGAGATCACATTTATATTGTTCTTTAAACTGTGTGTGATCTCTAAGGAAAAAATTTTGGACCACATTTCTCTTGAAATAATTGGAACAAGCTACTTGACTTTGGGGAATGAAGTAATGTGGAGTTCTAGAGTTGAGGCGTCAATTCGTTGCATATTGGATTGATAATTTGAGTTTACGATGCGACTCATTTTCGCACTTTTGACCACCAATAAGGTGCATGACTTTGGGGCTCGAATAACATGATACCACATATCATAAGTTTGCATTTGGATTAAGGGATTTGAAATGCAAGACCCAAATCCCACAAAAATTACTTCTAACACTAAAGTGATGTATTTAATTAAAATCATAACATTAGATGCTTCACCAAACACCCCTAAATTAAATTTTATCAGATTCTGGGCAGAATGGATTTAATAAATTCGTATTTCTACTATGACCATCCCATGAAGTTGCACTTGATCTGGTGCATGATGTCATGTGGAGAACGTTGGTGGTGGAGTTTTTAAAGGTAGCGATTTTGTGCATATTGGGTTGATAATTTGAACTATCATGCCATTTTGCATTTTGACTGGCCACTTTGGTGCAGAGTTTTGGAGCTTTTTCATTCATTTACAAAAGACTGAAGATAATATACTTACACCAACACGAAAGGAAATGGCTCTAGACTTCAAGTTTTGATAATACATTTCTGAAATTATTGATAGTATAATAACCTCAATGGCATTTTCAACTGAAAGTTCTTCTGACTTCTGCACTGAAAGTCTTTCTAAGGTGTTGTGTTGCTTTTTCCTTGTGATTTTTAGAGACAATTACTACATATCATCATTAGGTTCATTATTTTGATGGCTCATTGTTGCATCTTCTGCTTTTATATAGATTTGGGCATTGAGAGGGGAGTATACTTGGAAGGCTTAAATGAGGAACAGATTTCTAACGCTCTTCAGGACCTTAATAAAGTGGCGACAGCCCTTAAGAACTAAGACAGCTGCTATTGCATGCCCAAAATAAAAAAAATGCCAGCTAGAGCTTCACGTGGCGCTTTCTCTATTTTAATGTTCGTTAATAGGTTTAATGCGTTGGCAATCATTATAAACTGCCTCTTGTGACAAGAATTGCCTGTTTATTTCCTTTCATGGTATATGATGGCATCAATGTATGTTTTCAATGAATAACTGTTCTAATTCTTTAGCTTTGCCGCTTGGAATACATATTTGACTCTATTCAGATTGGATTTTTGGTCATCTATCTTGGTTTGATGTGAAATATAGTGCTAGCATTTTTATACTTGTGTATTGCTTGCATATGATAATGTCACTACTCGTGTTGACGAGTATGTGTGTCTGTACTCTGATAAAATGTTGCGTCGAGTGATAGTGCCGCGGAAGCTATAATTTTATTGGCCAGGCTCAAATCTTGTGTAGAGCAAGAAACTGCAAAATTAAGGCATCTCTGTCACTTCTCTGTCACTGCTTCTGCATTTTCTTATATTTATCTGTCAAAACTTCCTTGTGGCGAATCTTCATTCTTGTCTTTCAGTTTCAAAAGAACTTATTTTGAGCGGAGACGGAGTTGTTAGCCAAAATAAACAAAAGTAGATGAAAATTTTCTACGTATAATTTGGCATTTAAAAGCAGGATTTTGATGTGGAAATCTAAATCCATATCCGGGTTGGAATTTTGGACTCCGGTTTTGCACCAGGTGTACCATATAATTTAAGTACATCTTTTTTAAAATTATCTTATTATCATTAAAAAATTATTCATATTATTGAAAAATTATTCTATTATAATTATATTAGAGTAATACCAGAGGTGATTTTTTTTTTTTATAATAATAAGTTCTTTCTAAGAATATGTTTGGATTGTTCAATACACCTGATGTATATAAGAGTAAATTAATCTATAAATAATTATAAAATCTATAAATAACTTTTATCTATATCCTATACCATACTCTCCAATTTTAAGGATTTTTACTCTTACTCTTATTTTATTTATTATTTTTCACACATTTTATTCTCATTTTTATTTACTAGAACACACGAATTGTTATAGTCATTCAGCTTTTACGATTACAATCAATAATAATTTAATAAAACAATATTATACACCTTTGGACATGGTTTTTCAATAAAGTTAAATATTAGTCTAATTAATTGAATGACAAAATAAACAGTTATCATTATTATTATTATTATTATTTATCAAAAAAATTAAATCCACTAAATTTTAAGCACAAAAACTTAAATGCAACATTGTACATACAATATTATTAAAAAAATCTAAAAATTTGCTGGTCAAAATAACAAAATTCGTGGATCTTAACCGGGTTGGATTTGGATAAATTTTAAATTTCAAAATTTTCGTCCCAATTTTTATTACTATATAAGTAAATGCATGTTACTATAAAGTCAAATGTGTATTACTATAAGATTAAATGTTATTTTTTTTATATATATTCATTTATTTTTGTAGTAACAAACTTTTTTCATATTATGTAAGAGCAAATGTGTGTTATTATAAGAAAAAATATTAGTGTTTCATTAGAAATAAATATTTTTTTCATATAATAACACATATAAAATAGTAAATAGTATGTTACTACATTAAACAATATATATAGATTTAAAGGAATGATGAATAAATTAAGAAACACATATTTATTCTTATAAAAAATACGTTTTGTCCTTACAGTAACACACATTTGCTCATATAGTAACATAACATGGGAGCAAAATGTGTGTTACTGTTAGAGCAAATATGTATTACTATATAAACAAATATTTGTTACTGTATGTATAAATATTTATTTGTTCTTAGAAAAATATATATTATCCGGTATTAAAAGATGTATTATTAAATTAACAACATAAATCAACAAAAAGAATGAAAAATAAATTAAGAAAAACATATATGTTCTTGTAAACATACATATTATTTTTATAATTACTTTAAAAGTACACAAAAAATAATTTTATAAAAAGTAGTAATACATATTTTATCTTACAATAAAACACATATGTTCATATAGTAACATATTCTGGAATTGGCAGTATGGCCCGCTTAAAATCCGTGAAATTTTATATTTCTTTTGGGTGAACCACACTTAAGAACACTTTTTTTTCCTAAATTAAAGCTAGAGACAAATAACTTTTACCATTACAAGCAGGACCAAAAATACATTTTATTAACTCCCGTAACACCAATTACAATTCTTACACAAAGGCGTCGAGCTACAACCAAACTAGGCATACCTATGGAGTGAAAAAATACACTTTACTAACTCCCGTAACACCAATTACAATTCAGGTCTTCGTACCCCCTTTCGCATTCTAGTGAGGCTCCCCTGCAGAAATCAAACCTTTCGCGTTCTAGTGAGGCTCCCCTGCAGGAATCAAATAAATCGAGCAGGTATTATATATTTTCGTTGTCAATGGTCGCCTCTGATTATTTATATAGTGTGTGAGGATTTGATCTACAGTTCGAGTTGTTTCATCTAGTTCCAGAGCCAGGATCAAATCCTCAGAGACGGATAATCTTTCGTCCTCTGATGATATCGACTTTATAGGCACTGGTTTGGGTGTTGAATGTGTGGTCGATGATTCGTCGGAAAGCCCTAAACAACAAGGCGAGGAATTTGGAGCAGCGGCGTCGGATTTGTTGCAATTAGCAGTGACGTCATTGGAATGGGGACTTCTGATATCGCCCTTCTTCTTCTGGGGCACGGGCATGGTGGCAATGAAGCAAGTCCTTCTTAAGACCGGGCTTTTTTTGTGGCTCCGGTGATAGTGGGTGTAGCAACGGGAGCATTTCTTTTTCTGGCGGACCTTGTGAGGAAAATTCATCTGCCCATCGCCGTTGATTTTGTTCGGGCCGAGTCGTATGGGTTGGGGACTGTTTAAAACGGCCAACCCACGATTTCGTTCGGCTTAAAAGTCGAAGTTAGAGGAAAGCACGTCATTTTGGTGCGTGTTATCGTGAAGTTGATGTTTAGTTTGCGTATTATGAATTTTGATTGAAGTGGTTGCTCTTATTTCGTAACTGATGCTGGAAATTGTCGTCTGAGTATGTAAAATTAGTAAATGTGTTGTTTGTTTCTTATGCACGCTTCGTGTTCGACGTTTTGTCTGAGAGGAAAATGGAATTGAATATGTTCCTTTATGTGGTTTCTGCACTACAATTCATATTCTTAAGTACATTGTGCACGCTTATGTGAGAGATTCAATTCTAGGCCACATTATTAAGTGCATTCTAAATCCCAATAAGCTTAAGTGCAATGTATGCAAGCAATTTATTGAATTGATGGGTTTCATATAAATTTCTTTCCGAGTTAGATTATGACTGCATGTCCTACTTTTTGTCTGAGATTTCGTTGGGTTCTTAACTGTGGTTGTCATTCATACTTCCAAAAATGGCGATTATCAGCGTTGAATGTGTTCATTTTATCACTTGAATCCTTTATCTGCAGCTTATCAAGAAGTCAATTATTATATCTTATTTGCTTGACTGTAGGTTGAGGATATTGTAGATATTGGCCACACTTTGTCCTGTCTCGTTGACTACATGAAAACCAAAGGTGCATCTTCTGTGTCAATATGCCTCTTCTTGATAAACCAGCAAGACGAAAGGTTGAGTTTAAACTATTTGGTAAGGGAAAGCATTACCGTGGCTTTGAGGTGACCTCTCTCTCTCTTTCAAAAACACAGAGTATTCACTTTTTTTCTGCTAAGTAATTTACCTCTATTGATGCCATATTTGGTTTATGGATAAAAGAAAATCATGCTCGTTTCTTGCTTCCATCTATAATTCAAGTGAAGAACTAGGCCTGTAAATTAAGGGACTTGAATCCAAGTAGAGATGATACCTTTTGTTGAGTGATGTATCACCATCTTTGGTTATTTATCTGATGTATCATCATAGTTGACTTCTGAATTGCATCTCAGCTGTGTTTGCAATACTGTTAAACTGCTCTAGTTGGAAGGCAGGCCAGAATTTTAGTTTCGAGATTCTCATTTGACGTAAAAATATTGAAAATAGCTGCTTCTAGACGGTAGGAGATAAGAACTGTGTGTCCTAACTCCCTTATCTTGTCAAGAATCACCATAGAGTTGTGTTTCTGAAGACTATGTCTATGAATATAATGCTTTGATTATGAATAATGTATATGTTTATGATTGCATTGCCCATATTATTTTGTTGTGGGCTACGGACTGGACTTTGCTTAGCTGTACAGGAACTTGCCATATGTTGGTGTGTTGAAGCCTGAAATCTACAACAAATACAAAGCCTTAAGTCATAGTGTGAAAACAAAAGAATTCTGTAATCTACAAGTCATATAGTGTGTACAGGGACTTCCAATATATTGGTCTCAATATGTAGGGCTTTTGAACATAGTGTGTGCGGGCCAACAATGGGCTAGTGGAACCATGGGTTACTTGTAAAGACTTATATGATCTTAGTATAATGCACTATGCTATGTATGAGATATAGTATATTATACTATATGTGTGTTGTATGGAGAAGGGTCTAGGTGGTTTAACCATAGGTATAATGCACCAAATTGAAAAAAAAAAACACACACACACCTACTAACCTACGCTACCTATGCTTGTCAATAGGTGCGATGGAGCTTGAATTTGAATCAAAATTTTATTATCATTAAAATTATCGTTTTTATGCTAGTGCATATTTTTATTATCATTGGAATTATTATTATTCTTATATATATTTATAATATTATTGTGGGAATTGTATATTATTTATTAATTTTAAATAATAATATATGTTTTTAAACAATAATATTTTATTATTCTACAGTACCCGGATTCATGTTTAAACGTTATAGTATGGTATAAACGAACATACAATGGTATAATCGAGAACACTATAATATAACTGAGAATACTATAGAACATTTTCTTTGTTTTTAGATTTTCACCCTGATGGGTGGATTAGGATGGTGAGGTTCTAGCATTTTAATGATTTGATATAGATTTGTTTAGACAACTTCCAGTTGGTTGTTTAAATGGTGGATACTGATGGAGAGAAGAAGATTTTGGGCAACATATGATGTTGGTGGTTCAATTATCAGATGGATAAAGTTGTTGGCTAGTGGAAAATATGCCTAAGCAACCTCCTGTTTGTTTAGTATAGGTTGGAACTTGAAGATTTATTTTTGAGATGTCAGATTTGGATAGTTAACTCTTATTAGATGTATGTATTAGATGATCAGTGTAATAGCTAAAATGGCTGATTATATCAGCGATTGGATTTTGAATGTTTGTACTGCGTCATCTCTACTTGGGATGAGAGTTTTTTGATCGTAATAAAAATTTACCTTTGTCGATCAAAAAATAATTGATTATCAACAGTATAATTGATCATCTCATTGATTATAGTATAATAAAAAAACGTTATAGTGAAAATGACCATCTCAATTACACAATAGTATAACACACTAATATACAAAATAATAATAATAAAAAATATAACATTTTTATTTTCAACAGTCAATATCATGATGAAATAAACTCACATTCATTTTTCTTTCCTCTCTAAAAACTCCATAAAATCATCATTACATTTTTTTAATAATACCAAAATATCTAACAATTAAGTAAAAAATTAAAATCATTCTGGAAGCAATTGCTATTACTAATTTAACAATAGGGGAAAGTTGTATCTAATATGTCAAAATAAATGGAATCTAATATGTAAATATTCTGGGCAAGTTGTACTGCCCATTTCCAAATGACACCTTTGCAAACGAGTGTTGACTGCATGCAATTCTGTGATAAATATTGCTTGAGAAAATACTTCAAATGTTATGCATAAATTTTCTAATTTTTTATTTTTGTTTAATCTTGAATCATTTTCATATATATTGTTCTTGTTATATATTTTATAAATATTTGAGTGCATAAAATTAATTGACTATGGACATATTGATCTTTTTCCGTGTTGGAAAAGTTAAAACGCCGAAAAATCACGATACTGTTGTTCATCTCTGGTTTGCTGAAATTTTGTTAAATTTTTGAAAATTTTAAATGAAAATTTACACTTTGTTCCAAAAATTATGTCGAACAAAATGGAAAATTTTGAAACTTTTTTTCAGCAATTTTTTTTTGAAAATTGTTGTTTTGTTCATATATATTTTTCGAACATTATGTATAGGGGTGAGCACTATTTGGTTGAAACCGAAAAACCGAACCAAACCGAACCGAAATAAAATTTTGGTTCGGTTATGTTGATAGAATTTACTAGTGGCGTTTGATTATGTGGCTGTTATAGTGTATTAATTCTACCAAACAATAACTCAAGATTTGTGTTCTTGAAGGATAAGATAGAGAGAGAGTGTGGAGAGTTTAGAGAGAGAAAATAAAGTGTATTATGATTAAGTTGTTGTAATAGTACAATAGAGATCTTATTTATAGGTGTGCAAGTGTAAGGTGGCACCTTGACGAAGGTTCGTAACCTTCGCCTTAGTCCCTCACAATGCTACCTTTACAATGCTCCATCCTATTACATACACATGTCCTATTTATGCACCCGTTATCTGGGCTTTTGGGCTAGGCGAGCTCCTTGGCGAGCTCCATTGCCTTCGCATTATTTTCAGGGATGATGCAACGTGGACTCTAGCTCGGCCTCCTCGGATAGGGGCGAGCTCCATCTCGAAAGGGGAAGCTCGCCCGTAGGCTTCTCTTCCTTTAACGCCTCCGGCTGTTGACCTCGGCCTATCGGGAGCTCGGGCGAGGTCCTTACCTACCTCGCCGAGCTTCCTCGTGTTGGCCTTGGTTCGGGCCAATAATCCAAATCCCGCTCACCCTGGCGACCTTCGTAACCTTGGGATAATCCCGCGATTATCTTCCGGTAGTTCGCCTTGTCAACATTTGCCCCCAGCTCGCTCTCATCATGATCTATCTAATGTGTAGGCGAGCTGATTTGTCTCCATGGACGAGGGCTCGAGTATTAGCGAACTACGTCTGGGTAAGTGCTGAGATTGTGGGCGAGCTCCATCATAGCGGTTGGTCGGTCGACGTGGTGCGGGAATCAAGGCGTCGTGCATGCATTTTTAGGCGCCGTATCCCGCGCCCATCATGGCAACCTTTCAAATTTTTTGCAAATCGGTCCCTGCACTCCACGAATATTCGACTTCGCCCCGACGTCTATAAATAGGGGAAATCAAGTTCATTTCTCACTTTCGAATTCTCAGAGCTTTTTCCGGCGAACGACACCTTTGCTTCCGACGAAGTTCTTGGCACTCTTCAAGGTAGAAAACCCAGTTCCTTTCCTTCTTTCATTTCTTTTGCAGATTTTTCTCTTCCTTTGGAAACTTTGGACGTTTCCTGATAATTCCCGAATTCCACCGATCATCTTCATGCCATAACTTCCCGCGGCTGAGGCCTTGGAGATATTTTGGAACCCTTCGAACCTCGTCGAAACTATGTCGACACGATCCTCGAGTGAAATCCTTTCGAACTGTAATCCCGAGAAATGACCCATGACCGACAGTGGACCAATCCCCTAAATGACCCCGATCGTCATCGAGTCTGGGTCCGAGGCTCATTCTATAGCTCGCCCAAGTCATGGCGAGCTCTATGGCGAGGTCCGGTCCGACCCGGGGGAGAGAGCCGTTAGTTCTGGTTAGAGCGAAGAGTCCGAGGTCGAGGTCAAGCGTCAGGCCTCCGCCGAGGTCGTCCATCCCTTCGACTGGGAGGAGTATATCGCCGAGCATGCAGCGAGCTTCCCTCGTCATGAGCGAACTTATCGGGATGCGGCGAACAAGTCCGATTACAAAGCAAGTGACATTCGAAGTGTTATCACCGAGTATCAACTTCCTCACTTCCGTGAGAGGTACCGGATTCCACTCGACATCTTCTTATATGCTCCGGAGAAAGATGAGCGAGCTGATGCACCTCCGGCGGGGTTGACAGCCATCATTGTGCACACCCTCGAGGCCAGGCTTACACTGCCCCTGCACCCGATCGTTGGCCATTTTTTGCTCGATAACAACCTCGCCATCACCCAGCTCACTCCCAATGCTTGGAGCAGCTTGTTGGCGGAGTTGGCGGTCTTCGGATTAGAAGGATATGAGAACAGGTTGACCACTGCCGAGCTCAACGAGCTGTTCGCCGTGACCCGGCAGGTGAACAATGGCAAAGGGTACTACTACCTCAAAGCTTGCCCGGGGGAGAAGTTATTGGGGATCCTCCCGAATAAAGTCCGTGACTGGAAACAACAGTTCGTCTTCATGGGTGGAGACTGGCGAGCTTCTACGAGCTACTCTGGGTGAGGAGAGCGAATCCCAACCCCCGATGAATATGGGGAGGCTAGCAGTAGGTCGCCTACTTGGTGTGTGTAGGTTGAATTAGATTTACTAATCTAATTCCCCTCTTTTGCAGGTTTGAAGCATCACAAGTCTGGCCGCGGCAAGCCTGAGATATCAGTCGAGTTCGACGTGGTGCGAGCCATTTGCCATTTGAGGAGTCAGGAGGACCAAGAGACCGCCCTTCTTATCCAACACCACTGCCTCAGGCTCGCCGGACTCCACACCTTGCCCCACCATCTCACCTTGCAAGGTCCGAAACTCCAGGTTCACAACTTACTGAAGCTCGCCTATCGTGGGGGGGGGGCAACTTCGCCGAGCTTCTAACGATTTACCTCGATTCTTGCAGGTGGTGATTAGGTGATGTTTCCGAGCGAGGGCGAGGTGGAGGCGCATCCGAGCAAGGCTCCGGGAAGCGGGGTCTTCAGAGGGGTGATGGGACCCGAGTGGGTGATGAGGACCCCCAAAACCGCAAGAGGACCAAGTTCGCCTTGCGTGACGAGGATTCAGATCAAGCCGAGCGAGCCTCGGCGAGGTCCGGGCAGGGTGGTTCCACCCAATCGATTGCCCCACTGGCACTTCCCTCCACGCCGAGGTCGCCGCCTACTCAATCACCCTTCGGGGTCCAACTGAACGACGACACGGTCCTCAGCTGGGACCAGGAGAAGTTCCAGTAAGTAGCTCGCCCGTCATCGTTGTTTCTTTGTATCACATTATTGTTTTTCTCTTTATAACTCAAGTGTTTGAACCTTGCAGCTATGCCTCCATTGCTCACCCTAATAGGCATGAGGCTCTTCATTCTTACGAGCGGTCGCGGTCTTTGACCTCCATGAAGAACCTACCTCGCGGGCTTGCCCAGGACATTATCAGCGAGGTGCCGAGATACTGGTCGACTCCCCAGCTGACGACCATCGAGAAGCAGAATCTGGTGGAAAACGCCCGGCTTTCCATGCATTATGCAAGTGGGCTCCTACTCGCCAGCCAGAAAGTGATCGACCAGGCGACTCAACTTGAGGCAGGTCGCCAGGAGAAAAATAAGAACTTGATCACCATGGCGGAGTCTTTGGACAAAGCCAAAGGGTCGACGAAGCTCGCAGAGGAGAAGGCCGCCACATCCTTGTCCTCGGAGCAGGATGCCCTCAAGAAACTTGGCGACCTCCAGCGCAAGCTTGCCTTACTCTAGGAAGAAGCGGATGCCAAGATGAAGGCTAAGTAGGAGGAGCTCGCTGAAAAGCTAGCCCTCGAGGTTGGTCAGCATACTGTGACCAAGAAGGAGCTGGAGCTCCAGCGAGGTCTAGCCAAGGGCGCTGATGAGGAGTGTGCGAGGTTGAGGGTCGAGCTCTTGGCGAAGGTCAACGAGGTCGCCGAGCTCCGCAATGACGCCTCTTCCTCGGTGGATCTGGTGGCTGCGAAGGCTGAGGCCTCGGACAGGGGCTTTGTCCAGTGTTATGCTGAAGTTATCCGGGCCATTTGGTGGGCGCGCGCTCACCATGACAACGAGCTAAAGGTAGTTGTTGGCGATTTCAGAGATTGCCTGGACAGGGCGCCCTTCCCCGATGAGATGGAGCTCGACATCGGCGACCTCCCCGAGCTTGGGGTGCCTCTTGACTTCGTTCCGGCATGTTATAAAATTGTCAACACAATTCCCGTGTCGGAATTGAACCTCGCCGAAGAGGAGGAGGCCCCCGGCAAGGAGGTGCAAACTCCACCCACCCTGGCACAAATGCAGGAGGTTTGCGGGGACGCCATGGTGAACATTGGTGAGTTCGACACCAGTGGGTGCACCGGCAACATTACCGTCCAGCCGAGGCTCTCTCCCCCAGCTGAGCGGACTGATGGAGGGGAGGTCGCCCCGCAAGTCGCCAGCCCCGCCGAGGTCCCTACTGCCCCGGCCTCCGATGCCCCCGCAACTCCCGAGTCTTAGGTTTTTTCTTGTTTGCATAGATCAGCTTTTTTATCTTTCGATTTTTTGGCAAGTCATAGTAGCTCGTCGGGTTTTGTATAGCTCACCCAGAAGGAGCTTACTTTTGTAGTTCAACACGGTCAACTAGCCGACCTTTGTGGCTAGCACAGCTTCTAACACTTGGAAAATTTTCAAGTATCCTTTTTTACTTGAAAGTTTCCCAAGTACCTTTGAATAAAAACTGATTCTTTTGACCCAACCTTGTCTTTATTTATGTTTCACGTACGTTATAATTTCAATTGGCTCGTTTTCATATTTTTGGTACTTAGCTGTTCGTCTTACTTTACTTTTTGAGAAGCGAATTGTTCGTTTTACGTCATTTAGGACTACGAATCGTACCTTCGTTTAAACAGTACGTATTCTTCGTCTTACACCACTTAGGGCCGCGAATTGATCGTCTTAAACCACTTAGGGTAGCGAGTTGTACTTCATTTAATTCACTTTGGGCGAATGGGTTTCATGAACCTTGCCTTAGACGTTTTACTCGTTTTTTTTGTGAATTTTTCTAACTTATGGCAGTAGGCGCTTAGTGATCCTTTAAGAAGGACACCTTCGCTGACCTGGGGCGCTTTGGCCTTTGCCTTTTGAGCCTTTAGATTATAACGTTTGGGACCTTGGTCCTTGCGTGTTTGCGAACCTTCGCGGGGTTGGATATTTTGCGAACCTTCGTGAGGTTAGATATTTTGCGAACCTTCGTGAGGTTGGATATTTTTTCAAGAAAAATCTTCTAACTTCTCATAGCAACGTAATTTACATTGGTTGCTATCAACATTTCTGATGCGAACCTCTGGCTAGTCTATTACAAAATCTCGGTCTATTGGTAAAACTTTTTCAAGTGTGTCGCACTCCAGGTGTACGATGAAGCATTTTCCTCTACGTCTTCGAGGTCGTAAGTACCGTTTGCCCAGGCTGCGGTGACCCGGAACGGTCCTTCCCAGTTCGATCCAAATACACCCGGTGGGGCCATCAATTTCTTTTTTAGTACTAGATCCCCAACCTTGAACTTTCGATCTCGGACTTGGAAATTGTAGTATTTCTCTGCTCTACGCTTGTAGGTGGCATTTTTCATTTCCGACGAAGCTCTGGTCTCTTCGATCAGATCTTTCTCGACAGCCAAGGCTTCGTTATTCCTTTCTTCGTCAAATCCTACCACCTTCCAGGTCTTGTTCTGAACTTCTACTGGCACTACTGCTTCGGTCTCGAAGGCCAAGGCAAACAGTGTCTCTCTGGTGCTTGCTTGGTATGATGTCCTGTAAGACCACAGAACCTCCGGGAGCTCGTCTGCCCAGCTTCCTTTCTTGTCTTTGAGGCGGATCTTCAATATGTGTTTCGGGATTTTGTTGACCGCCTCTACCTGGCCGTTTGACTGCTGATGGTATGGAGTTGAGTAGTGCTTCTTGATGTTCCACGAACTACAGAAGTCTCTCAACTTTTGGCAGTCAAACTGCCTTCCGTTATCCGTGATGATCGATTGCGGAAGTCCAAATCGGCAGATCTGGTTCTTCCATATAAAGCCGATCATCCCTTCTTGTGTTATCGTCGTGAGAGCTTCGGCTTCAGCCCACTTGGTGTAATAGTCTACTGCTACAACAATGAACTTTACACCGCCTCTACCAGGTGGAAATGGGCCGATCAAGTCGATACCCCATTTTGCAAAAGGCCATGGGCTGAAAATCGACTTCAGTTGGTTGGCTGGGGAGTGGATATTGGGTGCGAAAAGTTGACACTTTCGGCACTTTTGTGCGAAGCTAATGGCATCTTTGCGAAGAGTGGGCCAGTAGTACCCTTGTCTGATTGTCTTGTATGCCAAAGCTTGCCCCTCAGCATGACTTCCGCAAATTCCTTCGTGAATTTCTTCTAACACCTCGAACCCTTGCTTCTTAGATAAGCATTTGAGTAGAGGTAGAGAGAATCCACGTTTGTAGAGTTGGTCATCCAGTAGCGTATATCTGGCAGCTTGTTTCACCAGCCGACTAGCTTCCCATGTGTCTTCGGGGGTTGTTCCATCCTTTAAGTATTTTTGGATCGAAGTGCACCACTGTCTTTGTCCTCTTCCTGCCCCCTACTCGAGGTCTGATTTACTTTGTAATCGGACGTCGAGGGGTTCTTCAGTTTGGTGACTACAACCTCCGTGACTTCGGCCTCGCCGTTACTGGTAGCTAGTCGGGCTAGGGCATCTGCTTGTGTGTTTTCCAGTCGCAGTATCTGATTGATGTAAACCTGCGTAAACATCGAGATCAGATGCGCGGCTATCTTCTGATAGGTCATCATCTGTTGGTCTTTTGCCTCATACTCCCCCCGGACTTGGGATATTATTAGCTGGGAATCTCCGAAAACTTGAAGATTGGTTGCCCCCATAGCTAATGATAACCTAAGTTCGGCTATCAAAGCTTCGTACTCCACCTCGTTGTTGGTTGCTCGGAAGTCGAACCGGATCACGGAGGTGAAGACTTGTCTATCTGGGCTGATCAAAACTACCCCGGCTCCTGCTGCTGTGCTAGTCGGTGATCCGTCTACGTAGAGGTGTCACAGAGCTATATGTCCCATTGTCGGATCTTGCGGGAAAGTTAGCTCGACGATAAAGTCGGCGAGCGCTTGTCCCTTGATCGTTGTTCGGGGAGCGTAGGTTATACTGTATTGGCTAACTTCTAGTGATCATTTCAACAAGCATCCCGCAGTGTCTGGCCGTTGTAGTATTTGACGTAGTGGGAACGTCGTCAGCACCTCTACCGGGTGGTCGAAGAAGTAGGGCCTCAATTTTCTAACACTCATCACCAGTGCATAAGCCAGCTTCTCTGTTGGGGTGTACCGCAACTCAACTTCGTGTAAGACTTGGCTTACGTAGTACACTGGTAGGTGTGTTTTTGCCTCTTCTCGGACCAGGACGGAGCTGATGGCCACCTCCGACGCGGCGAGGTACAGACCAGGTATAGGCTTTGACAGGACCTGCGTGTCAGCCAGGTATGCTTTAATGTCCTCAAAGGCTCGTTGGCATTCGCTTGTCCAAACAAAGTGGTTTTTAAGGTGCAGCTTGTTGGCTTTAGCTGCCTCCTTGTACCTCAGCATGTTTGCCTTGATTGCCTCGAAGAATGGACGATTCCGGTAGCCAGACCTGGAGATGAACCTGTTCAAGGCTGCCATGCACCCGGTCAACCTTTGGATCTTTTGTATGGAATCGGGCACACCCACCTCGATTATGCATTGGACCTGCATCGGGTTGACCTATATTCCTCGTTGGCTCACCAGATGCCCCAGGAACTTTCCCGAATGTACGCCGAAGCTGGTCTTCTTGGGGTTCAGCTTCATGTTGTAGTGGCGTAGTATGTCGAAGGTTTATTTTAGGTGGTCAAGGTGATCCTCCTTTCTCAAACTCTTGACAACTATGTCGTCCACATACACCTCCATAGATACGCCGATGTGTTGGTCGAACATTTTATTCACCAACCTTTGGTAGGTTGCTCCGGCGTTGATAAGTCCGAATGGCATCATTTCCCAGCAATACATGTTTCTGTTGGTATAGAACGCCGTATGTTCCTGGTCATCTGGGTGCAACGCAATCTGGTGATAGCCCGCGAAGGCATCCATGAATGTCATCATCTCGTGGTCGGCGGTGCTATCTACAAGCTGATCAATGTGGGGTAGTGGGAAGTTGTCCTTCGGGCATGCCTTGTTCAGGTCCGTGAAGTCGATGCATAGTCTCCAAGTCCCGTTGTGCTTCTTGACCAGGACAGGGTTCGCGACCCACTGTGGACACAAGGCTTCCTTGATCAGCTTGTTGTCTAACAACTTTCCCACTTCGACGGTCAGGGCCGCATACTTGTCTGGTCCATACTTCCTTCGTTTTTGGCGGACGGGCCTCCTTGCGGGATCTATGTTGAGTCGTTGGCAAGCATGTTCAAACGGGATCCCCGTCATGTCTTCATGGGACCAGGCAAATACGTCCAAGTTGGACATCAAGAAAAGTTCCATCCTCGACCGGTACAGTTCGGGTAACTCAAAACCTATGAAAAGTTCCAAGTCCCTTTCCGGGTCCACTGGAAGTGTCGTCAATTCTTCCATGGGGGTGGCCTTTCTTTTTTTATTTTTCCACCTCGGATCATTGATGAACTCATCCCACTCTTCCTGTGACATATGAGCAGGTTCATGACCTAGGCGTGGTTCGAGGTCATCAGCTTGGCTTTCGAACCGGGTAAGTTCCTCAACTGTCAGTACCTCCGGGAGTTTATCGACCTGGGATGGTTCCGCGACCTGGGGAGTTGGATCAACTTCCATCTGCATAGGTTCTCGGTCCTCCACAGGTCTCCCACCCTGCGGACCTTCGACCACCTCCATGGACACAGGTTGTGAACCTTGCACTAGTTCCTGCACTTGGGCTTCTTCCACTTCCATTGGCGCTGATTGCGCTTCTTGCGCAGGTTCCAATACTTGGTCAGATTCTGGCAGATCGCCTACCTCCATCATTTCAGTTTCTGTGGATATGATGTCTAGGATGTTCGGCTCGTCCGCCGGAATCTGTACGTTCTCTTCAAGGATGTGAACCTGTGTCAAAGGCTTCTTGGTCCGGCCATCCTTAATTTTGAGTAAACACTCTCGAGCCTTTTTCTGGTCGCCTTTGATGGTTCCGGTACCTTTCGGAGTTGGGAATTTTAAACAGTAGTAGTAGGTCGAACACGCCACTTTGAATTCATTAATAAAAGGGTGGCCAAGGAACCCATTGTAGGAGGACTGCTGGTCGACAACTAGGAAATTAACTAACCTAGTCAGCCTCCGCTCCGGGTCCTCGGCCGATACAAGTTGGACGCTCAACCTGATACTACCTAGGGGGACAGTTACAGCTTCTCCGAACCCCACTATCCTAGCATTGCTAGGTTCTAAATACGACTCAAAATCACCTAAGGCATCTAAGGTGGATTTGAAGAGTATGTTGGTGAAGGCGCCGGTGTCCACAATCAGCCTGTGAACTCGGACGTTCATGATGTTGGCGGTTATCACCAACGAGTCGTTGTGGGGCGTCAGTACCCCTTCCAGGTCCGCCGAAGAGAATGTTAGCTCATCAACGAGTTGTGCGGCGGGCCAGGAGTTGGAGCTGCCTTTCTGGACCTAGTTTACGGCCCGGATTTTGACTTTTCTCTTTCTTCTGGAAATGGAGGATCCCCCATCCTGGAGACCTCCGGCAGCTCCGATCTCTTCTTCGAGAACTAGGAGTTCTCGAGTGGGTTCCAGGTTCTGTTGAGGCTGGGGAGGTGCCCTTCGCCTATTTTGAGGACCGCGTTGGCCCGCGTCCTCCTCTTCATCATTGGAGGCTTCCCTCCTCTCGAACCTGGGCCTCTTTACCGGCGCCTTCTTCACGAACTCGGCCAGCTTCCCATCCTCATAAAATTTCCATAGTTGTTTTTCTCCTCTGAGGCACCGACCTCTTTCAGGAGGGCCTCCTGCATAGCGACGAACACCCTGGCTTTGTGCCGAAATTCGGTGTAAGTGTTCGGGCATGCCAGGTGCATTTCCCTCCAGAGCTCAGTGCCCTTCCTCAGTCCGACCATCACCGCGATGATCTTAGTGTCCTCGCTCACCGGTTCGCCTTCCAGCAGTATCTTATCGAACCTCTCGAGATACTGCTGGTCGGTCTTGCCTTTGCCTTGGTGGATGTTGGAGAGTCGGTGCTTCTGGGTGAGGTAGGACCCAAACGTGGAGAAGTGGACCAAGAACTCCCGCGTGAGTTGACCAAAGGACTGTATTGACCCCGGGGCGAGTGATGAGAACCAGAGGTGGGCTCGGTCCCCGAGGGTCAGCGGGAAGTTCCGGCATTGAGTGGCATCGGTGGCACCTACTGAGATCATGTAGTCTGCATACTTGGTCAGGTGGACCTTCGGGTCAGACTCGCCCTCGTATGCAGACATCACCGGGAAGTGGATTTTCTTTTGGACTGGTGCTCGGAGGATGGTAGGTACCAAAGGGGATGCCGGGTGAGTGGTGGCATCGAGCCCGCCAGATTTGGCTGCTACTTGGGCTTGTAGCATTTCGACGGCCTTTTTTAGTGAGGCCAGCTCGTCATTGTGGGTCACCTCCGGCGGAGGTTGCTCGAAGGTCGTGCACCTCGTGGACGCACACCCCCGAGGTGCCTCACTCTGGGGTGACCCCTCTGTGATGGGCCGGAATTGGCGTCCGCCGTTGGGGCCCAATCTATCAGCCGCGGGCCTCCTTAATCGGTCGTGGGCGGACCTACGAGGTTGTAGGTCCGACTCTCCCCTCTGGGACGTAGCTGGGGCTGCCGTTCGTTCATTTTCTTCACACCTCGGCCCCAATCTGCCTTGGAGAACCTCTCTTCTCAGCGATTGGTGGGTGGCGGATGCTTCGGTATAGGCCGAAGCTTGCCCAATATGTGGAACTGGCTCCTCCACCACCTTGGCCTTCCCGGTGCTTTCCCGGTGCTGGCGAGCTTGGGCCGAGCTCGCCTCCTGCTCGGTGTGGAGGTCGCTGTATTGACCTCGGGTCCGGGTGCCCTGGGTCGGCCTGGTTTGCTCCCCGGCCTCAGTGGCTGGGGCTCGCCGAGGTACTAGGACGAGCTCGTCGAGCTGCCTTTGTTGCAACCTCTGCAAGGTTGCAATCGTACGCTGGAGCTCATCGGGGTTGTTGGCGAGGTCCCTCAGGGTGGGGTTCAGCTCCTCCTGAGCTACCGAAACTCGCGGAGGTCGCGGAGCATTGTTCTTCGGGGGAGCTCGGCGCGAGGTCTCCCCACGGCTTGGTCTTGGTCGCCGCCTCTCCACCTCCTCGTGTTTACCGAGGTCTGTTCCTTGGGCATTTTAGGTTTTCGTCGAGGGAAGGTCGCCGAGGTTAGTAGGGAAGGTCGCCGAGGTTCCTGACTTCCAGCCAGGGTGATGTTGTCTGGGTTTTCGTCTAGCCTTGCGTGCAACGTATTATCCAAAATCCGGTTTATCCGTGTACACATGTACGTTTGAAAACCCTTTTTGGACAGATTTTGTGAACCCGGAAATTCGGCTTCTTGCCCGGAAATCTGGGTTTTTGTTCAAGAAGTAAAAATATATGTGTGTATCTTCAAGTGTTCTTGAGTCTTTGTCAAGAACACCTTCAAACCTTCAAACCCTCACTATTTGTTCTCAATTTTTTTTTGGGTTAAGACGCCCGTCCTCTAGCGCCAAATTGTTGATAGAATTTACTAGTGGCGTTTGATTATGTGGTTGTTATAGTGTATTAATTCTACCAAACAATAACTCAAGATTTGTGTTCTTGAAGGATAAGATAGAGAGAGAGAGTGGAGAGTTTAGAGAGAGAAAGTAAAGTGTATTATGATTAAGTTGTTGTAATAGTACAAGAGATATCTTATTTATAGGTGTGCAAGTGTGAGGTGGCACCTTGTGAGCCTTTTTGGCCTCCGGTGTTGACGAAGGTTCGTAACCTTCACCTTAGTCCCTCACAATGCTACATTTACAATGCTCCATCCTATTACATACACATGTCCTATTTATGCACTCGTTATCTGGGCTTTTGGGCTAGGCGAGCTCCATTGACTTCGCATTATTTTCAGGGATGATGCAACGTGGACTCTAGCTCGGCCTCCTCGGATAGGGGCGAGCTCCCTCTCGAAAGGGGAAGCTCGCCCGTAGGCTTCTCTTCCTTTGACGCCTCCGGCTGTTGACCTAGGCCTATCGGGAGCTCGGGCGAGGTCCTTACCTACCTCGCCGAGCTTCCTCGTGTTGGCCTTGGTTCGAGCTAATAATCCAAATCCCGCTCACCCAGGCGACCTTCGTAACCTTGGGATAATCCTGCGATTATCTTCCGGTAGTTCGCCTTGTCAACAGGTTAATTTGGTATTCAGTTCGGTTTTAGTTTTAAATATTCAAGATTTTGGTTTTCATTTTCGGTTTCGGTTTCGGTTTTTAAGGTAAAAAAACTGTATAACCGAAAACCGAACCGAAATATAATTATATTCATATTACTATATATACTTATATATATTACATATAATTTATAAATTTTATATACGATACATACAAATATATAACTATATATATTGATATATATATATATAATATTATATATTTTTAAATCTTAATTTTTAATTTTAATAATCAAATCTATCATTTCAAAACATAATATATATGCATATATATATATATATATATGTAATATTAAATATTGTCTTTTTTACAAATATTTGGGTCATTTCGGTATAAAATCGAAACCGAACCGAAATTTTCAGTTTCGGTTTTTTCAGTTTTTAATAAATATGGTTCAATTTCGGTTCCTTATAATGATTAATTCGGTTAGTTCGATTTTGACTATTCGGTTTGGTTCGGTAACCGAACCGAACCATGCTCACCCCTACTGTTTTTCTTTTTCATATTACGATTTTAATATGTATTTTTTCATATCATTTTTTTCAAAAAATATAATAATATCCGGAATTTTTTTTCGAAAAGTATAACAATGTTAGGCAAAAAAATTCGAAATTCACGAAAAATTTTGAAAAGAAAAATTCGAACGTAATTACAATTTTCGGAAAACCAGAACCGAAACTTACACTTCGTATAAATTCAACATCAACATTAGTCTTTTGCCTAATTTTTAACAACATTCAAACGTTATTTTCTCTGTTAACAAAAATGGAAATTGAAGACGTGGCTGCTCAACCACTACTCGCAACAACTTCTGCAACAAAGCTCCCACATCAGTCACCGACCACGAAATTACTGCCGGAAATTAACTGCCCAACTCGCCGGAAATTGCACAACCCAACAGAAGCCACACGTCAGAATTTATGGAGTTAACTTGGAAACTGCTCCACTGTGCACCAAGTTTCGCCGCCGTCGGGATTCAAATCCTCGCATCCACAACCTAGCACAGACGAAGTCATCTCTTAAGGAAGGAAATGGAAGACGCCGTCGTAGCACACCAGACCGGAATCGAAGCTAAGTTCACAGCCCACCGCTTCAATGTCGTCGCCTGAAACTCGAAGCTTGACGGAATTGAGCGCCACACCTCACTGCCATTCACCAAGCTGCGCGCCGGAGTAATAGAAAATTCGAAGATGGGAAAAGCCATGACCGGAATGGCAATCAAACACCTCTTCTCCGATGAGTAGACTTATTTGAGATTTTCGTTAATCGGAAGCCGGATTTTGAATTTAAAAAAATGGGGTATTATTGCATTAAGGGGGTCGCCGTTTCCGAAAACTTTTCGGCAAGTATGAATTGCTGGAAGAGGTTGGGCGAGGAAAAAGCAGTCACCATTCACTTGATTTATGGCGCATCCCGTACACGGTTTCCTGTATAGGTGAGTTTCTATACACTCGCCAGCATAGCTGCTTTTAGTTTGGGCTGATGTACTCAAATATTACTTTTTCTGCCTTCTATAAGAAATTAGGCCGACTCATCTCTTTTTTTATCAATAAAATCAAACGGAACACCTTAGCTAACACAAAATAAGCAAATATAAATATTGTCATTCTTATGTAAACATGTTTAAAAATAAAAATCGAACAATTCTTCAAAATAAATAATTGAACACTTGACATATATTCGGTTGCCAAGTTTTTTTTTTTCTAACAATTGACTTTTGTTCGGATAAATTTTTTGAACAAATGTCATGTCACTTGTTTGAAAAATTAGATCTGGATCATGATGATTTTCGAACAGTTCACTAATATATACTCCCTCCGGCCTACTATAAGTGACTGATTTTATCATTTTCATCTGTCCCATTATATGTTACTCATTTATTTTTTTACTTTTTCTGGATATTACAATTCACTTATTTATTATTAATTTGAATAATTTTTACACTATTTCCATTACTTTTTCACTTTTTTCATCACATCACTTATCACACCACTTATACTTTTACTTTAATTCATGTGCCAAAAACAACGAGTAACTTATATCGGGACGGAAGGAGTATTATTCTTCAACCACAAATATAAAAAAAAATACATAATTGATTTAAGAGAATTATTTGCAACCGCCGTTCAATATCACCCAAACTACCTTAAGTTTGAAACTTTATTCATTATCAAAATTATAAAGTAAACTTAAATTTGAGACTCTATTGAGAAAATCACAGATAAACGGTTTTTTTTAAAATTATTGTAGTTTTTGTTTTAATTTATGAAAATATGTTGAAGTTGAGATTGTTTAGCAAATTAAGCAAAAACGTGAGCCTAGTTCACGATTTCTGAATTGCAATGATTGCTCAAACTGAAAACGTGACTAGTGTTCACGTTTTATGCCTATGGTCCCCTTGAAATCTGAGCCTCAGCTTTGAATGACCCCTCAAAATTATTCCCCACCTAACCCAACTTCTTTACTAATTAATTATTTTAGGTTGCAAATTATTAATTATTCAATAAAAAAAAGTAGCTAGTTTACTAAATAATTTGTAGTTTAGATAAATAAGCTAATTTTGAAAGTGTTTAAGGTTGTAAAATAAGGCACATAGTCAATTATTAAATAATTATTCTCTCACATTCACTAAAAGTTATGTTAGTACAACTTTATTTGAATTTAACAAAATATCTTATTTATTTATATAAAATAATATTTATATTCAAATATTCATAAATTATTTACCATATTATGCATATAATAGCTCTATAACATTAGTGTGCTAATTCTACAAAAAATAATTAATTTTAAATATATATTATATATAATTAGTTTTTATTAATTTTAATATGAAAATAGTATACATACTTCTTGCGCTCCTTCTTTTATATTTTATCGACGTTCAAATTCTTTTTTTTTACATCTTAAAAAAATAATTCACACTCATAAAAGTTAATAAAATATATTTTTTAATTTTTATACACTTCAGACTTTCAAATTTTATTTTTTTCCTGAAAAAAATTTAAGACAAAGGAAGTCCATTATTTGATATTCTCATTCATTAATTATAATACACAAATTAAATTTTACTTAAAATAAATTAAAAATACATTAACAAAATTAAAATTTTCAAGAATTGAAAATACCAAATAAAAAAGGCTACAAATATATGCATGAAATACAAAAAGAATGTAAATTACGAATCTAGATTATTATTCATTTGTGTGTCTAATATGTTAACATTTGACTCTATTTTGTAGAGTATTTTATTTTATAAATTTTAATTATTTTTATTTTTTAATATCTATTATATTTAACATATACAAATTTAATTATATAAAAAATACATGAACTAAGTCACTGGACAATACTCAATACATCACAAGTTCACAACTAATTGTATAAAAGTAGAGTGCATTTAAGTGTTGTCAGCTGGAGCAATCATTGCAACTCAGAAATCGTGAATTAGACTCACGTTTTTTCTTTAATTTGCTAAACAATCTCAGCATCAACATATTTTCATAAATTAAAACAAAAACTACAATAATTTAAAAAAAAAAAGCCCAAATAAACTCCTTAGCGAAATTTTTTAAACGAAATAAAAATTGACTAGCTTTTATCGGGAGGTGAATTCAATTTACCAATTCATAGAATGAAATGAAAAAGATTTTTTTTTTAATCTTGTATATATCAGATATGCTGTACAATTTAAATTATTTTTAAAAATATATTTGAATTGCAGAAGATATTTACTTAAAAAAAAAAAAATGAAATCCCAAGCGCAGCATAACGTAAACCCAAATATAACAAATCCAAAATTCAAATCCCTAGAACACCCCACACCCTCCCCCAATCCTAGTTGGAGGGGAGTGCTAAATTTCAGCTCCAATCACCGAAATCGACGATAAGGTACGATGTACTCTGATCGGAAATCTTCAAAATTCCTTTAATTGATTTCTTCATCTTTCTATAAAATTGGAATCTGATTACTCAAGTTTCTTCAAGTGTTATAGTTGTTCGCGTCAATGCTGGTGTAACCACAATGACTCAGTAGCTGTTTGTTTAGACGAAATTTCTACTTTCGTCATCTTCAACGGTGTAAAGTTGAGTGAAATACAATTAAACTGAAAAGAATAGTATTTTGATTTGATTGATTTATTTAGTGGAGTTATGAGTAACATGCTTGATTATGTAGTATATGTTCGTGTAGACATTCTATTCCTAACCCATCAGATATATGTTTCTCAGAATTTTTATCTCTGCATTCATACACAATAATACAAGTGAGGAAGAATGAGTTGAAAATCTTGTGACTGAATGAATGGACACATCACAGGGCCAGAAAATTATTGAAATTAATGTATCATTGAATGGATTTGGAAAACAGTACAACTGGAATCAAAGATCACGACGGGGCCGTATGAGATGCTTTTCTCACCATCTTTCTTGGCCCCGTCCTATATAATATAACTAAGTAAACAGGAAGGGAAAAAAAGAGCCCCCGAATGTGGGGAAACAACAATATAATTCATGTGCTATGGGAAGAAAAATATTTGTTGCCCTTTTTGTAGGACACTTGAATTTTCTGTAACATTTATTGTTAATTTAACTAACAAAGAGGAAGATCTGCAGGAGGAGGCTCTAATGTTTGCAGTTCACCGACGCCATTCTCTACCAAGAAAGCCATTGCTAGACCCCAGCCGATGTGAACATCCAAATGACAGTGCATCAGCCAGACCCCTGTTTGCAGTTGAACTTAATTGTTAGGCTTCTGTATAACAATTAGTGAAACAGAAAATGTCAAATCAAGATGCTTATGCACGAACCTGGATTATCAGCAACGAATCTGATCACTGCCCATCCACCTACTGGAAGACTTACTGTATTTCGTAAAGGAGGATCAATGAGGTTAAACTTTGCTGTATCTCTGCTTGGATTGTAGTTTCCAAAGCCTTCAGCCAGTATGTAGAAGTCGTAACCATGGAGATGAATTGGGTGATTTTCAGCAGTGAAGATACTTGTTCCCTGAATTACCAACTGCACCGTTTCCCCGAATTTTACAGCGTATACTTTCGTCCCACGATCAGGTTGCCATAGTGATCTGCTCACATTCCCAGTATAATCAAATTTCACAGGGGGGGTTGCTGGAAAATCCCTAGTGAAGACTCCATTAATGCCTTTCTGATGTGCTTCAAGAATGGAAAAACTGGAAGGCAGCACAAAAGACACATTGTTCATGCTTGCACTAAACCGAGTCCCATTTGGACCCTGGCAGGTATTACTACTGGCACCAGGGGGACAGTTGTTGAGCCCAAGTCCAACAGCAAAAAATAGATCGTGATCAATATTAGTTGGTAAAAGCACTTTCCGTGGGCTTCTGAAGCTCGTTGAGAAGGTAGTGGCAGTAGCTGTATCATTAAATGCTGGCATAGTTGGCATAACTGGTTTGATTGAGGCCCCTTTTGCAGGGCAGGGAGCAGATTTATATTCAAGGATGGCTGTGGTTGTGGTATTATCAAAGGGTGCACCTTGAGCACTGGCATAGGCACGTGCTGCAATGTAGTATCTGGCAGGTGGCTGATCAGCCGTGATTAGGACATCAGTAGTCTGGCCTGGCCCGAGCATGAGAACTGATGTAGTGAAGGGTTTAACATAAGAGGCATCTGCTCCAACCACTGTAAACTTGTGGTTGGCAATTTTGAAGAAAAGTTGTTGATTGAGGGCAGAATTGACAACTCTGAGAAGATTCGTCTCCCCAGAACCCACTGGAACTATTACTGTATCTGAATCATCATCAAGCAAATGTGTTATTATCCTGGAGCGAATTAGTTCTAGAGCTTAATCAATGCGACTTACGAAACCAACCTTTGCTGGAGCAACTGTAAAGATCACCAGGCTGACCATTGATGGTGTAAGCATCGGAAACATTTGGAGCACCTCCTGTTCTTGTGGCTTCTCTCACAACATCGATTGGATTTGCATCCCACCATTCACCTGTTTTAAGCAGCTTATGGGTTAGGATTATGGAAAAAGAGACTTGTCTAATTTCCGTGATGCTTACGAAGATTAATTTTGGGTGTGTTTCTAAACTCAAATAAAAGTGTAGAATCACTTTTTTCTTGAAGTTGGTAAGACCCAAGTGATTCTACACTTTAAAAAGAGTTTGAAAACATGCCCTTTACTTACCAAGAAGAAGGGCTGTTTCACGCTTGGGCTTGGGGAAGGGATACGATTCTCCTTGCCTTGGGTGAATGATCAAGGCTCCGTAGACTGTGGCTCTGAGCCATGAACTGTGAGCGTGCCACCAAAGTGTACCTTCTTGCCCTTGGATTGTGAACCGGTAAGTGTAACTTCCTCCCGGTCTGATGGGGCATTGAGTCACAAATTCTGGTCCATCAGCCCATCCTGTTCTTATCTGCCTCACACCGTGCCTATAGGGAACATGGGTAGTAAGGTAATTTAACTTCTGATATTGTTAATTTATGTACCATGCATATAATGCTTGAATTCTGCATGCCTGCATGCATGCATATACATTATTAGCAATTGCGTACCAGTGAATGGTGACGTTGTAACGAGCTCTGTTAACAACGTTAACCACTAGAGTGTCGCCATTGTTTACTTCCAGAGTCGGACCTGGGAACATCCCGTTTACTGTAATAGTGCTGTGGGTTTTGCACAGCCTCTTCACTGGTGTTGCTTGAATCTGTTTCACAAGAATTAATAGTCAACACACATATATAGAATACCTTCATAGGATAATTAATATATTGAAATTAAGTTGAAACAATTGACATACAACAAAATCGTGGTAGTGAATTTTTCCAGTTGGTGTTGCCATTATGCTAGTACAGAGAAGCAAGAGGCCGAGTACAACGAGAAACAAGCACGATGGATCTCTGAGGCCCTCCATTTCACTTAGATGTTTTTGCTTTGATGTTTTCTGTTAGTGAAATAGGAGAGAGATTTTGGTTGTGAGAGAATGAGAGAGAAAACTTCCTTATATACACAAAGATTAGGAGAGAGAGAGAGAGTGGTTCTAAGTTGGCAGATTAGGTTTTGATAGTCGGATTAGAGTGCAAGACGTAGTTCAACCCTAATCAGCAAGTGGTTACACCCACTGGCTGATCAAAATCAACAAGATTTTTCATTTTTGCTTGATTTACAAGTTTTATTCTTGAGGTTGGAAATTAATTTATTGCGTTAATTCTTAATTGATTTGTTTACGTACATAAATACATTGCTCATTTTCAATTTTCCCACCCATATTTACAGGAATTCCATGCCTACAATACACAGAAAGAATACAGCTCAAATTATATATCATCTTATATTCTTGTTTTGCGTTTCGTATCTTTTAATTATCGAATGTTGATAATCAGTGTTTAGTCTCTGTATATTATATCAATTAAATGTTTTAGTTTGATAGTAACACTATATAAAGAAAACAACTACTTTTAATTGCACGGTAAAATTGATCTTCTACGAATATTATTGAGTTGCATGGTGAAATAATTTTTTTATGAATACTCTTTTGAGTTGCACGGTGAAATTGATTTACAAAAATTTTATTTATGCATTATGCTTCCATTAAAGGTGTTTCAAAATCATTCTCAAAACACTGCGATATTAAATTTAAGACCTTTTTTTTTTTGTAGATTTTTGATTGATATGTTTTATTTTATTTTTGTCATGCTTTGATGTATGACTTGTTGATTAACGTATCTCTCAAGTCTTGAAAAAAAATACTCCGTATATCATAAAGTCTTAAACTCATAAAAGTTTTAGTAGCATAAGATTTGATATTTTCAGCCAACACTTTATGGAAAGTCAAAGGAGTAATCGTTATGTTAGTTTATCCGTCTAAAAAGCAGAGGAGAGAAAATCCTAATATACGTATTAACGTATGTAAATAGAAATTCTTACTCAGTCAAAATTTAATGTGTAGCTTTTCCGTGAATTTGATTTTAGGTGAATTTTTTTTCTGAAAGTATCATTGTTTTGCATATTAAATATTAGTATCAGGTATATAAAGTATAACCATCACATGTAAGAGTAATAATGTGTATATATATATATTTTTTTTTATCGGTAAATGTAATTGTTAATAGTTATAAGTTAGTTCACCAAGTCTCCAAACACTCCAAGAATATCTCTAAGCCAAACTTATATCTCTCTTAATTCGTTTTCAAAGAAAATCGAACCCGGACCACCCACTCAAGTGAGGAGTGCCGTGGTCAAGTGAGCTAATCCATCTGGTTAGTAATAATGTATATATATATATTTGAGTTCACACAGGTTTTTGCCAAATTTAAATTAGGTGTAGCTGAGAATTGTACATAGATGCCCAAAATCATTAATTAGATTTTATCTATTTAAATAATTCTTTTGTATTTTCTCCTAGTCAAAAGAGGCATACATACAAGTAAAAGAAATGTCAAGAAGTTATATTTCTTTTTTCCTTTTATTTTCCTAATATTGATTGTCGTTGAAAAGAGATTGGCCGGGGGTATTGATCATGTCCTACGCAGATCAGTGATGGGCAATAAAATCGAGCAGTTTTATTGTATATGTGTATCCAATGCAGCAGAGAATTGTATTTTATTTGTGCCATAATTATCTTCACACTTTTTTTTTATTAATTCCATTCTTATAATATTCTCAAATTTAAATGAAATGTTATTACATTTTGGTCTCACTAATATACAGTTCAATATACATAAAAATTTACGAAATTACAACTTAAATTTTTAATCATTACTTTCATTTTTTAATATTGGTACATCTGCAACTATGAAACTATATATATATATATATCCTTAGGAGGGAGTACTATATAAACGGTTTTATGAAAAATGATGATTCTATGCATTACAAGATTTAAATACGATCACTACGTTGCAGCAACCAACATGGTCCCAAAATAATCAAGATTTTGCGAAAATTAAGAACCCAAAAGTATAAATATTGCAAGAAAAATGTGTATTTTTTAATTGCCAACTCATGAAACGATTTTTTTTTTTAAACGTCAATGAACCAAGTTATTTAGGACACGATAATGTGAAATGAAATAGAAATATCATGATATAATTTACTAACTTGTTGATTTTTTAATACATTCGAGGTTAGCATTTTTAAGTTGTTATTGAAATATATTACAACAAATTAGTGTATATTGTGGTACTTCTCTTATCATCTTGGAATTTTCTTAGATTTTATATAAGGGATGCTTGGTATAAAAATTTGCTTAGTGTATATTGTGGTACTTCTCTTATCATATATGTAAGGGATATTTGTTATAAAAATTCTTCAATAGTAATAGGAATAATGATATATATATATATATATATATATATATATAATAAGTATAGTAGTTAATGAGATCAAATAAAGTACACAACATTGTTTTTCCTATTACTAGTGTATATTTGATCATGTCTGTGAAATAAAATCGAGAAGTTTTATTGTATATTTGGATCCAATGCAGTAGAGAGAACTGTAATTCTTTTGTATCATGTTTATCATCACACTTTCTTTATTGATACATCCTAAGAAAATCATAAAATAAATAAGGGAAACCTCTAAATTCTACTCTTATAAAATTCTCAAATTTAAATAAAATGTTATTACTTTTTTATTCGACTAACATACAGTTCAATATACATAAAAAAAAATTGTACACATTTTCAAGTATTAAATTATCCTGAGAAGGGGAGTATTATATAAACGGTTTTATTAAAAATGATGATTCTATGCATTACAAGATTTAAATTCAATTGATCACTACGTTGCAGAAACCATGGTCCCAAAACAATCAAGATTTTGCGAAAAAGACCTAAAAGTAAAGAGGAGGTCTCATATATAAATCACAGTACTTAATCAACAGTTAAAATTGTTTATACTAAAAATTATGAGCTAATTATATTAAAAAGTAAAGGTTGATTACATCGAAAAGTTTACACTGTTATCAATTTTATGTGTTAACTTTTCATTATAATTAACATTCACTTTTCATTCTAAACAACTTCAACTGTTAAGTAAGTGCACCGTATGAGACTTACAAAGTACAAATATTGCAAGAAAAATGTGTATTTTTAAATCCCCAATTCATGGAACGATATAAAAAAGAAACGCCAATGAGCTAAGTTATTCAGGGCACAATAATGTGAAATGAAATGGAAATATTATGATATACTAATTTACTAACTTGTTGATTTTTTAATGCTTTCGAGGTTAGCATTTTTAAGTTGGTATTGATATATATATATAACAACAAATTAGTGTATATTGTGGTACTTCTCTGATCATCTTGGAATTTTCTTAAATCTTATGTAAATGTATATTAAAATAAATCAATCATATAATCACGAAAGGAAAACTCAAAAAAAGGCTCAAGCTCGAAGGTATGAAGAAATAAGTGGTGTTTGGTATAATTGTAAGGAATGAAATGGTAATAGGAATTAAAAGAGTATGAAATAAAAGTCCTAATTCTCAAATAGTTGAACTATACTTAGGGGATGTTTGGTTAGACACTTTTGTAGCTGAGTAATGGTAATCAAAGTCATAATGTGTGTTTGATATGACTCTACTATGACTTTAATTCCAAAAAACTAAGTAATTTACCATAGTTCAACTATATATATATGAGAACTATGACTTTCATTCCATACTCTTTCCATTCTTATACCCTTTCTATTCCTTACAATTATACCAAACGCCCCCTTAATTTTTGGGAATCAAAGTCATAGTAGAGTTATTCCAAATACAGACTGTGACTTTGATTATCATTACCCATCTTCTAAAGTTCCCAACCAAACACCCCCTAAGTCTATTGTGTGCGTAAATCAAGTGTATTTTAACAAATTATTCTATTTGTATTAAAGGTTATTCTTTTTTATACTGAAATTCTTTTAGTATGAATTAACAAAAGTAACTTTTCAACGATGATACAAACATTTGAATTGAACGGTGTATTTAGTGAATAAAAAACTAAGCGGTCAGATAGTGGACATAACAAAACTGTCTCAGGACCATTGCAGCATTGATTAAATAACTATGGCACGTCCTCTGAATATTAATTTGATTAATAATGGAGGTTTTAATAGGCTAAAATTGCAGATAGAGGTTTCTTGATTAGGTGAGCACATGTAGATAAAAAATTAATTAAGGATGATCAAATCTTTATTGAATGGGTCTCCATCTAAACTATAATATAATATTATTCACACATAAGAAGAGTTCAGTTAATTAAGAAGCCCATAACGACAAGTAACGTACTACTAAACTTGAGTTAGGTAGCCTATATATCCAATTGCAAACGATGTCACCTTTTCTAATTGTATGATTATGATTGATAAGAGCTCATGTGTAAAAAATAATGGTTTTCTATATATTCATGTGTGAAAAATAATGGTTTTCTATGACTTGGTAATCAATATAAGATTGATTAGTTCGGGGATCAATTGAAGTTGAAGTAATTAAGTTTGAAATTGATGACCCGCCTTAAAAATTGATCAACGTGTTTGGTATAATTGTAAGGAATGGAAAGGGTATAGAATGAAAGTCATAGTTTTCATACAGCTGAACTATGGTTGATTTCTTAATTTTTGGGAATCAAAATCATAATAGAGTCATTTCATACACACACTATGACTTTGATTACCAGTACTCAGTTACAAAAGTCATCAACCAAACATTACCTAAGTTGTAAAGAAGAGACTTAAATTTTAAATGTACGCCAACTCTTAAAAGTTGTGTATACAATATAGTTTATACGTCAACACATATGAGGCGTAATTATACAAACAGATTAGATTTTTGCAACTCACTAAAATATTTTATCTTTTAATGTGTTGGCACGCAAGCAGTGAATAGCGAATTTAGGTAACGCTTGGTTAGAAAATACTTAAATGGTAACGAGAATGAAATAAACGTACATCGTTATAATGGTTGATAATAGAAAATATTCATAACACAATTATATCCAAACAGTCTCTCAACTTTGTTGTTATGATTTTTTTTTAAATCTTTTCTACAAGTGTCAAACAAAAAATTGAATTTAATAAAAGTTAGGTCACACGATCACTTGATCCCTCATTTTAGTGAAAGATCCAAGTTTGATTGCCTTTGAGAACGAATTAAATGAAGATATAAGGTGACTTGAAAAAAATATCGAGTTGTTAAAAACTTCGTGAACTAACTACTAACAACTAACTTTCGTCGATTAAAAAAAAAGGCAGCGATTGAAATACATTATAACAAAAACAAAACAGAAAATCGAAAAACAAATAATATTCATGTGATTCACTAAAAATGTAGCTACATTCATGAACATTAGAGAAAAGTTTTTTGCATTGAGAATGTGGATTAACACTTACGGTCGGATATTTACACTTTCAAACTGTCTAACATTAAAAAACAAGTTCAAGAAAGTTGAGTCCAAATTAAGACAACAAGATTAGATTAAAAAATTAATTAAATCCCCACCAAAATCACGTTGTTTTAGGCATTGCA
Organism: Prunella vulgaris; assembly: GCA_026898435.1. Lineage (NCBI taxonomy): Eukaryota > Viridiplantae > Streptophyta > Magnoliopsida > Lamiales > Lamiaceae > Prunella > Prunella vulgaris. The sequence goes on from JAPKLY010000314.1 coordinate 205,455, forward strand.
ACAAAATAAAATAAATTAAAATTTTATTTTGGTATCATCTAATTGATTTGTAAAAAGTAAATAAAAACAAAAAACGAAATAGAAAATGCTATTGACAATGGAGAAAGTGTGGAAATAATCAAATTAAAGCCATTTAAGTCAATTTGAATGATTAAAATTTTGAAGAAGATCGATTGATTAGATTAGATGGTCGAACTAAACAAAAGGGAACAATTAAATTAAAGTACGTGGAAGTGGGCAAGTTTGTTGCTGACTTTTTTGCATGACCAAAAGAGAGAATTAATGCATACTATTATTTATATATCTTTAAAAAAAGAAGAAGAAAAAATTAATTAATTAATCAAAATCAAGTCGTTAAAGAAAAAAAGGAGAACCAAAATTGACCCAATAACAACTAGAGCTAGAATCAATGCAACGGTTGATTAATTTACAGGCCACTATAATTAACCAATTTAATTACATGTCACACATTAAATAATTAATTAATAAATATGCATAATGCATGAGAGGCTAATAAATTTTATTAAAAGCTCTATAATTCTGGTTTTTTTTAGTCAGTAAATGTTAGTTGTTAGTTGTTAATTATTTGAACTAGAAAAAGTAAATGTTAGTTGTTAGTAGTTACAAACTCCAAGCTAATCTTATATATATCTCCCTTAATTCATTCCAAAAGAGAATAAAAAATAGATCACCCACTCAAGTAAAGAGTACGGTGACCAGGTGAGCTAACCCACCTAATTTTCCTATAATTCTGCCCTTTTTAACAGTCATTTAGCAATGAATTTGTTTTAGTTGAAATTTGATTTTTAAGTGTCATTTTGGAATTGGCCAAATCGCCATATTTTAACATAAAATTTTAAAAATATATAAGAAACTTTTTTAACTAAAAGATAATTTCAAACAAAAAACAAAAATTGAAACAAAAGTTAATAATTCCGGAAGAATATTTGTTGGTCTTTCGCATTCACCACTCAATGCCCAATAATATTTCTCGGATTGATGGCCGACAGAGATTAATTTATTGATCATTTCTTACTTGAAAATCATGAATAGTAGATTAATTTGTTAGTGCAATTCAAGATAGTATTATTTTCTGTCAAAAAAAAAAAAAGATAGTATTATTTGATATGATTGGAATATTTAACATTCCTAATTATGACTCATGTCGGGATTTCTCTCGCAAAATCTTATTTAGTTGTAACATTAATTAAATTTAAATCGTAATAATGAAGTACAGTTTAAATATATTTTTTAAGGTAAAATTTGTGTGGCTGTTTCATAATATGAGACTGACCAGATTAAAAGTGTTTCAAATTAAATACAATAGATTTTAGAACAAAAAACTTGAACTTGTATATTTAATTTTAGAGTGGATTCTCACACTTTGGGAAGCGCATTTAGATATCCAAGTGTTATGGAAATAGTATTTGTGTGAATAATAATAGATTTATGCACAAATTCAAAGAATGTGATGAATTTAACAAAAATTAAAATGCACAAGAGATTAATAGTGGTTCAGAGGTGGTGTATTCTGTTACACACAAAGATATTTAATCCTTTAGCAAATCATAAAGACTGACTGTTTTTTACAATATAAAATTATCCCCTTAAAATATAGTCCTCACGTAAAAAATCTAGTTCTGGTGAAAAAATTACAAGAGTTGTCACTTAGAACTTTAGTCACTCAAAAAACCTTATAATAACTCTACACAAAGTAGAAAATATAATAAGAATAGTGAGATAACAACAATAAAGAAATAATTCAACTATATGAAAAATAATTACTTTTAGAAAATATGAAAACTGAACTTGCTTTAAGAATAATTTGTTATAGGTTTGCTCGCAGATAAATGCTTTAAGACTTGAGAATTGTTATTGATGTTATTCTTCTTATGGTGATCCTCTATTTATAAAAATTTAAAAATTACAGGACTATATTTAAATTGTAAAAATTAACTGGACCAGAGCAGAAACAAACCTAACATACGAGATTAGAAAATAATTTGTCCTCCAATTTATTTTAATTTTAATGTATTAACTATTTATAAAATAAAATAAACACACTATTCTTACCAAATCAAGCTTGAATTCATCAAATTTCCAAGAGCCAAGCTCGAATTAAGAAAAATTGAGCCCGATCGACTCTAAGTCAAGTTTTGATCTTTACCCGACATTGCCTGAGCTCATGTTATTCAATTATTACATTCCTAGTCAAATCGTATATTTTCGAACTCTGAAACAACACATATAAATTGGAATAACCTCAGACATTAGTTGTTAGTATATATATTTCAGAGACAATCATTTTTTAGGACAATATACTTGATAATATTCAGTCATTAATTCATATTGATTTGATCAATAATATTAAGCAATACACTTATAGAATAGTATGTTTGATTGTTTGAATATATCTATATATGTGTTCTCATGAACTAATGTTGTCATTGAAATGTGAGACTCAGATAACTATGACATAGTTCTTAAAGTAGCAACAGTCAATGATCGCCGAGAAGGAGATATCGATTATGCGATTGAGGTTGGTATGCGATCTGCATCATTCCATTATAAGGTATAGTGATTATCACAACTATGAGATATTATGTATCTCATGATGTATGCACAAATACTTTGAAGAGTATTGACATACCCAACTGAAAAATCATTTGATGTACTCTATTTAAGTGTGCGAGAATATCGATTTGTGGAGTTGTGTAATAGTCCACTGACTTGAGGTTAATACACACGACATGTACGGAGTGATGGACTTTGACCATGACCGGCACTTGCACTCTGAACGGGGTAGATATGGCATGTGTTGGGCACATCACGAAATACATGTGTGTGGTACTTGAGCCAAGATAGGATTCATTCCTCAAATAGATTTTGAGAGAATACTCATCTTCTCATAACTAAATAGATCGTTAGTCGTTGACCTATGCACGTCACATTTGAAATAGTGATCAAATGTGATAATATGATCAATTAGTAGAATGAGATAATTACTTAATTAAGTTATTAGAATAGATACATTATCATTTTCTAGACTTAATCAGAGTATTCGTGAATAAAATGACTGTATCACTATGAGCTTCACATTACAAGTTGTTGTTATATCCTCGCAGCGTACATCATATGTTGAGATTGTCTAGTTTATTGTCTGGGGTTTGACTAAGGTCATTAGTTTGACTAATCTCTTAACATGTAAGGGCTTATGGGTCACACAATAAGTCATCTATGTTTACAAATTAAGTTGGTCAGATTAAATATTTGATTTGACTCATGAATATTTAATTGATGGAAAATTATAATAATTTTATTAGATAGAATTATAAATATTTAATTAAATTAGATGATAGATATCATAATAATAATATATTAGATTTATTATTATATATTATATGTAAAAATTCTATTTGATATTGTAAATCTTGACAGAATCAAATTTAATAGATTATGCAAACATTTTACTATATATATGGGTTATGAGCAAGGATGAAAATATCGCGAAATATCGTGGATATATCGCAAATTTTGAGTATGCGATATGGATATTGGGGTACAATGTATTTTTTACAAAGTATCGTGGATATATCGCAAAATATCGCAAAATATCGATATCAATATCGATATCGGTTCACTCGTAGTACAAAATTAATTGAAAATTGGGAAATATCGCAGATATATCGCAAAATATCGCACTACATAAAAAATCGCAATTTTTTCTTTTTTTATATTTTTATACAATTTTCAAATGATATTTTTTTTTAGTGATTGTATATTCTTTCATGGTTTTATTTTTATACATATATATTTTTTTATTGGGCACTGATCATAGTGATATGTCTCAAGATTCATATGCTTCTGACACACATTCGAGTTCACAATTTGGTTGGAATACTTGAAATGTGTTTCAGCATCCATTTTCATATCAACAAATTCATTGGGTTAGTGCACACTATCCAATCTATGGTGAAACAGTTGGAAGAGATAGAGAAACATATGAATGATATGTGCATAACTATATGCAGGATTATTCTAATGCAATGAGTTGGTACCAATATTGTTTGGACAAAGATGGGATTCCATCTTCTACATTTGAACCTCATAGGTCATCATTTTGGTACTAAATGTATTGTATCATGTAATTCAAATCATCTTTTATTGTATTATGCATTATATTATTAATTAATTAATGTCAGATAATGATTATATAGTCCATTATCTATTTATTTGCTTTAAACATGTCAATTTTTTTTATCTTAAATGAAACATATGGATAATAACATGCTATAATAATCCCTAAAATTTCATATTAAATTTTTTAAATTTTTATAAAATTTCCGTTATTTTTCTATTTTTTTTGCGATAACGATATGCGATATCGATATATCCATCGATATTTCCATAAATTTAAGGTTGCGATATTACTTGCGATAGCTATATTTTCATCCTTGGTTATGAGACTCATAAATGACAAGTATAAAAATCTCTCATTTTCTCCGTAAATTTCAAATGTGAGTTTTCCCTGCACTGGAAATATCGTAGTGACGATTAGATCGCAAATTCGTAGACGATGATTACGTGGATACCATAATAGAGGAATCTGACATTCGAATACTGTAAGGACTTTTCAATTAGATTAGATCTAATCATGTTTGTTTTATTTATGCAGTCAATTCGATCTCGTTCATTGTTGGGGAACGATGTCTTCCGCTGCTATGGACTTGGAATTCGTATCTCTAAAACCCAACATTAGTTTACCCAATAAACCAAAATATATTAGTGAAAACAAAAGAAGAGGAAGATATGTTGTTGAAGTAATCAGTGGATAGCGATCAACTGATTATATTCATATCATGGACGTGCTTAAATTACTTAAATATTCATCATGCACCTAAGAAATAAGCTGTTGTAAAGACCTCTCTCTCCCCGCCACAAATAACTTAACCCAAGCTCAAGTAATTTGAAACACAAACCCAAATAGCTAGGTTGCAACCAAGGTTAAAAATTTCGATATGGATGAAAATATCGAGATCTTAAATTTGTGGAAATATCGATGAATATATCGATATCGAATATCAATATCAGTAAATATATAAAATTTTAAGAACAAACATTTAATACATAATATAACAAAAGAGTTTGAATTATTTTATAGTTGTGATAAATTTATAAATATACACTATTTTTTAGATATTTTTAAAATTCATCGATATTTTTTTCGATATTTAAAGATATTTGGTTTAATTTGTTGAAGTAATCAGTGGATAGCGATCAACTAGTCATATTCATATCATGGACGTCCTTAAATTACTTAAATATTCATCATGCACCTCAAAAATAAGTTGCTGCAAATACCTCTTTTTTTTCCTATCACAAATAACTTAACACAAGCTCAATTAATTTGAACACAAATCCAAATAGCTAGGTTGCAACTTGCAACTAAGGTTAAAAATTTCGATATGGATGAAAATATCTAGTTCTTAAATTTGTGGAAATATTGAATAATATACCGATATCGAATATTGATAAATTTATAAAATTTTAAGAACAAACATTTAATACATACATTTAACAAAAGAGTTTGAATTACTTTATAGTTGTAATAAATTTATATATATACACTATTTTTTAGATTTTTACAAAATTCATCAATATTTTTTTAATATATTTCGATATTTTCTCGATATTTAATGATATTTGATTTAATTTGTGAAAAAAATAAGTAATATTAATATTGCAAATCGCTATTTATTATATTTTGTATGGATATTATGAAAATATTATTTCTACCCAATATCGATATTAGTGACTATAAAAATGAATTTATCGTTGATATATCGAGAAAATATCAGATATTTTCATCCTTGGTTGCAACTCAGTAAAAGGAATTTCAAATTCACCAAATCACTAAATATATGATGGATTTCAAATCCACTATACAAATTCCACCATCCAAACAACGATAGGTTTTATTATTGTTTATTCCGAAGTCAGGACGTGTTTTCAATCTCCAAAATGATAGTAAAATCATTTTTTCTATTAAATTAATAAGATCCTAATTTATTAGAGATTCAAAACACACCTCATCTCTCTAAGTCTTAACCATAAAAGCATGCATGTGAAACCTTACATGGCCTCATAATGCTGACAACTGTAACAAAATCCAGTAATATCCCCAATGAATGTACACTTCAATAACATTGAGCTGAAATTGGAGAAAACATTAAAAACAGATTTATGAATGTACAGTTCAATAACAAGGATCGTGGATATCGAAATAAACAGCATGTTGTACTCAAGTCAAGTGACATAAAATTTAGCAAACATTGGATCAAAGAGAACCTGCAGAAGCCTAAATTGATGAATGTAAACACAATTCTTCTATTGCCGAGGTGGGAGCAAATATTACAATAAATTCCGGCTAATCTCAAATAATAAAAAATGAAATCTCGGACTAAAATAGCTTACTTTTCGTGCCGAATCAGATCCAATTACTCACACACGCGTGGCAACAGCCGGAGCAACAGCCGCTGCCGCCGCGGCGGAGTTGGCGGCGCCGCCTAGGAATGAAAGAAATCCGGAGCCTAAAGGCTCCTGCTCATCCAAGAACAAATCCTCCGGCATTCGAAAAGCGCCGTGAGCGCAAACCACGGCGAGGCCAACAAGCAAGGCGGATATGAGCAGCGATCCCACGCTGGTAAGGAACACCACAACTATCGTGGACACCACCAGAATACCCATGATCTCGCGATCCGAGAACGAGCGCCCCCCAATCACCACCGGCTGATCCGAAGGGCGGAACAGGTAGAGAAAGAGCCACGCTGCGAGGAGAGATAACAATACGAGGAGAGAGAAAGGGTGCGAGAGGAGAGAGAAGGCGAGGGAGAGAGCTAGGAGGGAGACGTAATTGACGCGGAAGTAGGAAAAGTTTTTGCGGATGCGAGAGGCGGCTTCTGTGAGGGAATCAGGCCGGGAGAAAGAGGAGCGATCGACGAGCTCTAACCAGGGGCGGCGCTGCGAGAAGCCCTGGCGGACGGAGGCGTTGAGGCGCGACAGGAAAGCCCGGAAAGCCGGGGTGGCGATCGGGGGTTGGGATTCGGATTGGGCACTGGAGATCGGAAGGGAAGCCATGGGTGTTTTAGAGAGAGAAGTATATGAAACTTAATGGCAGATTTAGAGAGAGAAAATACGGTTATAAAAGCTTATAAATATCACACCACCCCCATTCATGGGAGTTTAGTTTATCACTGATTCATTGTCAGTCTATCACTAATAACAGTTAATTTTTATATTTTTTCCGCCGACGTTCCATTCATTCAACTAGTGGGTATAGATTTGGATCTGTCGACAGGATGACGTGTATTTAACGCAGTTCAATTAAAAAATGCTGTATAACGTAAGATCTAAATTCCACTTCGTTCATGGGAACATAACTTCTGAATAAACTGGAAATTTTAGAAAAGAAAAACAAACAAGTAATAATCCTAAACTTCCCAAATTCCCAATCCATAATCAAAAATTCCTTGAATAGATTATGAAGCTTGCTAAATAAGTCCACATTTGAAGCAAACATGTCTTTTTCCGCAGAGAATAAAACAAAAGGAAAAGAAAGCATCTAGAAATTGCAAAAGGCTCATCAGATCTTCACCTACTTGATACCATGAAAAGATGGCAACACAGCGACGAGGGGGTCTCCATAACCAACAGCTTCTGGATGAGTAGAGAAATAATCTTTAATAGCTGATAATTTCAATACATGAGAAATATTGACAAAAACTATAAATGACACTAATACCTCCGTCGTTCACAAGGAACTTCAACACTTCTCCAGCCACATCCGCCTATGGAAAAAGATAGAAAAAACATTAACATATGTATAGTCTGGAGGTAGAGCCTCAAGGTTAGAACGGAGCTCACTCTGAAAGGGAATTCGGAGCCAAACACACTCAGAAAGCCTAATACTTGACCCTCCTTCATCACATCGCCCTGAATCTCGTATGCAAAACACCAATTATATTATGAAATGAAAGCATAACCCCATATAGTATTTTTGATAAATATGTTTGGAGATCAAAGTAATGTTAACTGTCTAGATTCTAGAAGATGCTGGCAGTCCTCGCCTCTCCAACCATATGAAACCAATTTTCATCCAATTAAGATGGCGGTCTATTTACAGCTTCCTACTACTTTGAAAATTAAAAATTACACGAGTATAAGTTTTGGAAGTTCCATGGACAAGAACGTCAACGGAACATTCCACAAAGAAAAAAGAGAAAGAGGACAATTCAGTTAAGACAGCAATAGATAAACGATAATTCCTGTAAGGTAGTACCTCTTTACAAGCAGGAGGTTGCTTCTTTCCTTTTAGAGTCCTGGATATTCGGAATACGCCAACCTAAAATCAGGAATTGGAGAGAGTTCATTAAGTGTGTCCCACTATGGTACAAACTACTGAAGAGGTCATGCGATATATACCTTGGGTGATGATACTAAAACATACCCTGTAGCTCCAGTAGCCTCCAGTGATGCCAACTTGGCTGCCCTCTCAGCAGAGATGTTTGTGAATGGGCTCGGTTTTTCAGTGGAAGGCTTAGGTGGGGGTGGAGGAGTTGATTCTATTGCTGTTTTAATTGGAGCTGGTGATGTAGTTGTTTGGGAAACAACTGGTGCAGGAACTGTGGGGGTGGGACCATCAATATTCCGCTTCATATGGACTTCAAAAGCCCCAAACTGTCACGTAATGCAAACAAATCTCTTTAAACAGAACATAAAGGTACTCCATAGTATTGTACAGCATTATCACATCAACATTATTAAGATTGAGAACTGAGAAGCATAACTTATACATGCAAGGCACCAAAAAGCATACGTAGCCCTTCCAGTAAATCACTAAGTATATATATCAAGCCAACTATTGGGTAAACAACCTATGGACATTTTAATTCAGATTTTGACTATCCTGACTCATATTTTGTAAAATTGTTGATGCAAGTTGTTGCCAAGCAAGTAGCAACAAGATCAAGTTGGTAAGGACTAATCTTTCATTTAAAATTAAAAAGGGCCTCGAATATTCTGTATAGAAGTACTATTCTGTTTGTACAGATATGGTAGAGGGTCATATTCAATCTTTCTTTATCAATTAATTTTCGCTTCTCTCCCATGCGGAGAAGAACAGTTTGGTAGATCAAAAGGCTCATAACCTTGAGGTTGTGGGATCAAACAAATCCTGCCTGGGTAACATCTGCTTATATTTTATCCACAGAAAACAGAGGTTTGGCTCTGCTATCTAGTAGCCCCCTTCTATTTGGGGTGGGGGATGAGGACAGCTATACCCAACCCTTTAGCACATTTAAAAAAATACTTTGTTGGGGAGGATAGCAGGAATCGAACCCTCAGAAAATAATGTTGTTGTGTTGAAGCTCAAACCTACTTGACTAACCTGGACGAAACTTATAATCATACAAATTCTGAATTTTCGGTTGTCACTAAATCTTGATCAAATTTTCCGATTTATGGAGCCTCAGGTGACTAGTTTATGAGTATATTCCAAATATTACTAACCTATATTTGATCACTTCTCGAGCTTCTTTGTTTGGTGTGCACTTTAATGTCTATTCTGCATAAACTGGATTATACATAGCAACTAGCAAGGACATGAAGGAATTGAGTAGCGTATTTTGCAGAAAGAGGCAGTTTGGAAACTGCGAAGAGCACACTGGAATATCAAGTCATTAAATAATTTAATTGGAATTTTTGTACATGATTAATTTTGATGAAATCAGCATCCAACAGAGTTCAATTCACTGTATATTATATCTTGCCAATATCTCATTCAAATTTGTGTTAATTTAAACAATTCTTAAATCGACTGTATTTGAACCTGTCAACTATTTTTTCCACATCCTTCAAGAATTTGCTACTATTCCAGAATTCAGATGTTACTAGGTAAAGAATCACTGAACCGCACATCCTAATTCAATTTAAAAGAATTTTGCAGCTTACAAATTAAGATTATTTACCTTGACTTTAAGCTCAGCAATTTTTGTCTCATTACAAACTTCTGACAGCAGAGCCTGAAATGTATAAATTAACATAACCAGTAAATAGACCAAAAGAAGAAAGGAAGATAACTAATTTCTACATGCAAAACAACCGTAAAAAGAACAACTACATGCTAAGTCCAAATAAGTATTCTTATACGACATTCAGAATTCTACTGGTGATGACGACAAAGGCAAGAAACTCTGCTAAGGAGAACATATCTTTATGGACAGAATTAACAACCAATAAGCATCTTAGCAAATAGCTTTTTTAGGTTAATACAGTAGATCTTTGCAGAATTATAACTGTAAATAATTTTCGCATCAAAAATTTTCTAGCAGTAATTCCTTTATATAAAAAACTGTCATCATTGACAGGGATCATCATAAATCAATAAATGTCCATAGTGAATCATATAGATTGTGAGAAAAAAAATTTCTAATTGGATTTGTACCCTAATAGTGAATCACATGATCTACTCCAATTAACACTCATGCTTTACACACCACAATGATGCAGAAGGAAAGTATTTAATTCTTAGCACCTATCCAATAAACTGCTCAATTATAAATCAATTAGGTAGATGGAGGATGGGAAAGGTCTCCGGAAAAGTCACTATACCTACTACTATATGCTTTGAGTCTGTATAAATAAATCATTCTAGAGAAGCATATGAATATAACAAAGTGAAATTTAAATAAGACCTCAAAACCAGTAGGAAAAGTAGCAATTCCAGCTGATTTCTTTTGCAGTATTCCATTTTGTTGGCTATCTGATAGAACAGTTCCATTAGCATCACCTGAATGAGAAGATGACATCATATGATTATATATATCCATGGCTGCCAAAAGACGAAAGAATTAAGGGCTCAAGACATCTTCTTTTTTTTTTTTTTTTCACTATTGATACGGGAAAACAGCAATTTACCTTTGGATTTGACTGTGACATTAGTTTCAGAGGTCTTCACACATGAAACAAGTAGTGCTCCATGACTTTTGTTAGATGAAAGATTCTTTCCACCACAGATAGGCAATGAACTTAGGTTGCTGAAGGTTGTATTATTTATGGTAATCAAGCCAGGTCTTTGTAACAGAGATTTGAGTTGAGAATTTGTGCCAACTGCACCTAAAGCAAAATGTTCAAGTTGCTGCTTCAAATACCATTGAGAATCCACACATACGAAAACTGCTGCTTTAGCAAGCTTAAAATCTATTTATTTACATTAGACCAATTTATATAAACCAAAAATGATTGATCAACAGTTGAGTATACTGAAAACACAATCCATCCAGGCCATTCTTTCTCCCCTTCTTTTGAATACAGTTTATACAATTTGCATGAAGAATATATCACATGTAAAAATCCATTATAAAAAAAGGGATCTCAAAAGTAAACCATAGCATGATGAGGTTCAATTCACAACAAAGATATTTCTTAGCATACCTGTGAAACCCACCCCTACCCCACCAGGATATCTGCCAAAAGAACACACACATAAAACTAACATTCCCAAACACACCTTTCTGTGATTTTCATTTAAAATGGCAGAAGGCACTATACTTATTTGATTAAAAAGCTGTGCTATAATTCAAGAAAACTGAATCTTTAGGCCAAAATTGTATATCAACAAAATGTACACAGTGGTGATTAAATAAGCGTCCAAACTTGTTATAACTGGGGAAGAGTACTTTCAGAGAATATCAGAGAATATAAGACATAGATAGATTAATAAACTGTAAGGGTAAAAATTCTTTAGAGCAGGACTATAATAATTGAAGTGATCCTACACATTGACTCAGTTAGTTTGGAGATAATCATGAAATATATACATTTAGAAGCAAAATAAATGTTAGCTTACCTTCAGGAGCCACATGTTAGCAGTTTACATGAGTTAATGATGTGACACTCAAGCAGAATCTTGCGTCAATTAAATACTGACATCACTAAGACATGAAATTGTAAAATCAAAAAAGGAAACTTAAGATTAGATTACTATTGAGTCCACGTTATAGCATTTTGTTTAGTTAAATACTATGACTTCTCCATGAAGAGTTGCATAAATTAGAATTAGATATTTATCCTCTAAAACACAGAAGTAAGCACATGTTTTATATCGTCCAGAAGGAAGAAGTGGAGCAGAGAATCACTTTTATTAATAAGAAGTGCCCCATCAATGACACCGTTAAAGATGACAATATTTGGTTGACTCTGTGGCTAAATATAGGGGGGGCAGATTTGGAGGCTAACCCATGGATAACCAACTGGTTTTTCTGTACTACGTGTATCTGAATCTCTATCTCCATATATCCCCTTTCTTTTGTATCTCGTCCCCAAATCTTTGTACACAATCACCCAACTTACAATAAATGCATACTACATAGCTTAAGTTTTCAACTAAATCGAGTAGCAGGTATAATGACCCATTCGAGTCATTACGGCACAACTATCAGTTCCCCGCGTTGAAACAAGACCTAAGTTTATTCAGATCAGGCTATGCCTTCTACGCGTAGAAACCCTCAAGTAACAGGCAGCTATCAACCATGAGGAACAAACGTAAACTGGCATCTGAAATTATGTTTTAAAGTGCATAGTTGATAGGTTACATGAACATAGAAATTCATTGCTTTGATTAGCTCGCCATTAAATGTCAAAAAGGAGGTGTAAGTTCAACTTATCAAAGGCTAAAGTACCTACCGAGTCGCATTTAAACCGAGACCACACGTCCAAAATCTATAAGACATAATACTTATCTACCACCCATACATCTCATTTCCAAATCTTGCACCTATCTCAGCTTACAATTGCAAAATGAATCAACTAAATATATACAGCAGTCTCGATTGTAAAAAATAACAACGTTCTATATTGCCGTTCAGCAGAAATTTCAGTATAACCTTATGCAAGGTGCATTGAACAGGAACACATTTTGACACGACAAATCATGAAATGCAAGCTAATCCTCATCCCAAACATTAATTTCAGATCACATCTATGTATACGCGCATAAATAAACATAGTATGAAGAGGAAATGCAAACCTTGGAAAGAGCGGAGAACGGCAGCGGACTCCATGGCGATGAAAATGCCGATTAGCGAAGAGATCCGGAAATCGAAGCTTACAGAGAAAATCTAATGGATTTGTAACAGATTAATGAGAAGGGCGTGGGGTATTACAATGAACGGATTCTCTGCAATGGATGAGGATTAGGAGGTGATATGAAAGGAGGAAGAGAGTGTTTGTTAAGTAGTCTGTTGGAGCTTAGAAATCTCCGCCCCTTGCCTTAAGTTTCTTCACCCACTTTTATTTTCTATGCTACCCTTGCTAGCTTGCGCCTTTTTACGCTAATGAATTATTGTTGTGGAATTCTATTGTAAAATTAAAATTGATATGGAGTGATTTTTGTTGTAAGGTAAAAGTATTATATAAATTATTTTTACGATATAAATAACTTTGTAATAGAAGATTATATTTATAAAAAAAAAAAATTTTACCTTCATAAAAAGTGATTCATGGTATGAACCATTTTCACACATTACTTATTCATTAAAAAAAGTATGAGTTAATTACACTGAAAAATATAGATTGATTATACTATAAATTTTACTATTATTAATTTTTAGTGTAATTAATTCATATTTTTTAGTGTAATTAATTAATTTTTTTAATGTAAATATTCTCACCAGTTGTGTTGAGTGAGTAAATTGTGAATATATGCATTCGAGACTTTCTATGTTGTAAAATTAGAAGAGGAGAATATTTTGTATAAAGTGATTTTATAGGTGGGAGAGTTTGTAAAACGAACCACTTAATTAATTATAATTTACATTTTTTATTGTAAAAAAAGTGGATCCCAATTAGAATTAATGTTGCATAATCCAAAAGCATATATGAGTTGTTTTTCCAAAATGAATTTTACGTGATGAAAGTATGATTTTTTTTTTCAAAATATAATTGATTTTAGGAGTTTGTAAATAATTACAACACTTATTTAGGATGAAATTGGTTTACAGTATTTTTTTTAGTAAAATATTCCATACTTTTTAGTTAAACAATTCATAACTTTTACTCATATTTTTTTGTAAAAATAACTTGTGATCTTTAGAATTGATACTCTTTTGTAAAATAATTTATACGCTTCGGACTTGTTTATATATAAACAAATTTCACTCTATGCTTTACCTCATAATTCCATTCTAGAAGAAGAATTTCATAACTATAAATTAATTTTTAGATTTAGTTTCGATGCTGGTCTTTAATTTTCAAATGTCCAAGTTTAATATTCAAAGGTATTTGATCCAATTTTCAAATAAGAATAATGATAATAATGATAATGAAAATTGATTGAATGATAATAAAAATGAATTGGGAGAGATTTAATTATAGTGAGAATTGTGTTTCTTTTGGGATTTACACGTCGGCGATTAAGACTTTTCGAACTCAGTTTCATTCGAGTTAAAGGTTTAAAATCTTATTTTTGCATTTCATACTCTATCCACACATAAACTACCTATAAATCCTAACATCATTCCTTTTCTCAAACTCTTTCTTTTTATTTCATATCATACTCTTACACAATGCATTAGAATTATTATTCATTATTAATTTGAAATAAAGTAAAGTCTCACCCTACTAAAAATTTCATTTTAAAATAATAATTTCACACGACCACCTAAATCCTGAATCAAAATTCTTGAAATAGGTTAAGATTTTTTTTGAAAATGATTGATGATTGAGTACTTGTGAAATGCTTAATAATAATTAGAGATGTTAAAAGTTAATGACACATAGTACCTACCTGTTTAAGGTCTAAAATGATAATGTTTAGAAAAGCACACTGTTGAAATAATTAAACGATAAGATAATTAAACTATGGGATTTTATTTATAAATATTGTAGTTTTGATTTTTATTTATAAAAATATAGTCATTTTAAGGGAGGCTATCTTTCTAAGTAAAATCGTGAAGTAGGTTCACGATTTTGAAGGTATTTCGTCAACATAAGTGATGTTTTACCCTTTTCCTCCTCAAATTAATTATTTTGCAAGAATCGTGAACCAAGTTCACGATTCTCCAATTAATCCATGAACACTATATTGATGCACAATTAATGTGTTCCTTCCCAATTAATGTTTTTTATGAAAGGCTCTGCATCCGGTTTTTTTTTTTTTTAAAGAGTCATCAATTTTATATATTTACTAGTTTTTTATTTCTAGAAATGAAAGTATGTGCACCACAAATACCTAATTATTATTGAGTGAACCAAACTTTACAATAAAATAAAAATAAAAGTTATGTATTTTTTTAAGCATCCAAATATATTGAAAGTTGGATTCTAATGATTATATTATTAGTGTTATATTTTTAATTTTACTTTTAAATAATGAAATCAATAATTTCTAAATTTACTTTTAAAATGTTTCTAAATTTATAGCAAAATCATACATATAAATAATTATACCTTGAATCGATATTTAAATAATTAATTAAGAGCAATAAATAATTTAATTCTAAAATATGATAAATTTAGTAACGTGATAATTTAATAATATATCATGTTAACGTGAAATAATGTGAAAGAGTTTGAAATTTTAATAAGCAAATATTTCAATAATACATGTGAAAAAATAATTATCACGTGTCTTACAAATGTACATATAATTTTGAGACGAATGAAATGCAATTATTTTTCTATAAGATACATAATTATTCAACTGTGTAATTTTTTATTTGGTATCATAGTATTTACTAATAGTATTTATTCAAAATAAAGTATGCATATAAATTTTAAAGTTTACTTAGTCAAAAAGAATAATTAAGAAATAATCGATTAAGTACCTTATTTGAAATGATGATTATTTAAAAAAAAATTATTAAAAAGTTATTAAATATAACAAGTGATACGTCCTCCATTTTCTAGAAATTTCCTATGAGATGACACATATTTTTAAAATATACTCCCTCCGTCCATGAAATTTATGCTCACATTTTTGCACGTGGTTTAATGCAATATATCGGAAGGTATTATGAGATATTGTGAGGTCCGTTTTGAGTAAAGAAAGTATTTATGGAAAGTACATATGATATACTTTTCATAAATATTCTCTTTATTCAAAACAGACCTCACAATATCCCGTAATACCCTCCGACATATTGCATTAAACCACGTGCAAAAATGTGAGCATAAATTTTGTGGACGGAGGTAGTAATTATTTATATGTCATGTGATTCAACTGTAAATTTAGAAATTATTTAAAAGTAAATTTAGAAGTTATTAATTTTATTATTTAAAAGTAAATTTAAAAATATAACACTATATTGGAAATTTTGGTTTTGACCATATTTCAAATAAATATTAAGTGACAATTTATTTATCCATTTTGCATAAATGAATTTTGTTGATATATTTCTCAAAACCAAATTGGTGTGAATGAGAAATTAATTTCATTTAATATGTGGATAAATAGTTAAATACATTAATTAATGTATTTATTGTGATAATAGTGAAGTGTTGCGTCTCTTTGAATTAAAGAGATAACCTTTGGTGAATAGTGTTTTATAAAGGTTGCAACCTTTTGGAAAAATGACTTGGTGAAGAGTCACGTCTGTTACCCGCAACTCTTGGAAATCTATAAATAGATCTCACTCACATTAACTTGAACATACTTGAATACACTTCAGAATTGATTAAGTTAGTTCAACGATTATCTAGTGCATGCATACTAGAAAATGTAGAGTTGCATTAGAGTCGAGTCCGAAAGTTCCGGATATTCATTTGCGATTCGCCGATAGATTTCGCTTCGTAGTTCAACGGGCGGAAGGCTCCAAAGTCGTTGTATCTTGGGGACGGTTGCCATGATCCGTATTGCACCTGTGTACAGGGCAGTAACGTCTTACAGAGAGCGAGTTTAACTCGTGCCTCGACTTTACCGTGTCAATTGCATAAGTCATCTTCGTCTACACACACCATTAATTGTTGTATTTTCCAACACACTAATAATATAGTCATATCAATCCAACTTTCAATATATTGGATGCTTACAAAAACACAAATATTTATTTTTATTTTATTGTAAAATTTGGTTCAGTTAATAATTAGGGAAAATGATTTTTTTAGTCCTTTATTTTTCACTAATTGTATTTTTCGTCCTCTTAACTATACCCTTTTAGAAAAAGTCCTTTAACTTACAAAAAATTGTTTTTTTTCGTCCTCTTAACTATACCTTTTTAGAAATAGTCCTTTAACTTATCAAAAATTATTTTTTTCGTCCTCTTACCTGTCTGAAGTGGAATTTTTTTTTTTTTTAATAGCACACGCACATGTGGCTCCAGTTTGGGAAGGAAGAAATGCGCGATCAACACTGAAAAATCCCCAAATTATATCTAACCCTAAATCTCATTACCTTCAACACCATGTGCATTGAGATATAATTTGGGGACTTTTCAGTGTTTAGCGCGCGTTTCTTCCCTCCCAAACTGGGGCCACGTGTGCGTGTGTTATTAAAAATAAAAAAAAATCCACTTGAGCTCGGTACAAGGACGAAAAAAATCGATTTTTGGTAAGTTAAAGGACTATTTCTAAAAAGGTAAAGTTAAGAGGACGAAAAAATAATTTTTGATAAGTTAAAGGACTACTTTTAAAAAGGTATAGTTAAGAGGACGAAAAATACAATTGGTGAAAGATAAATGACTAAAAAAATAATTTTCCCTAATAATTATTGTGTATTTGTAGTGCACATACTTTCATTTCTAGAAATCACAAACTAGTCAAACTATAAAATTGATAACTCAACATTAATTGGGAAGGGGCACATTAAGTGTGCATCAATATAAAGTCAATGGATTAATTGGCAAATCGTGAACCAAGTTCACGATTCCTGCAAAATAATTAATGTGAGGTGGAAAATATTCAAATATTACCTCTGCGGATGAAACTCCCTTGAAATCGTGAACATAAATCATGATTTTGCTTAGAAAAATAACACTCCTGACAATGACTACATTTTCATAAATAAAAATCAAAACTACAATATTTATAAAAAATAAAACCTAAACTATGTTCTCTACTACTAGATCAGTTTGAAAGGACATATGAATACATCCACTATCTTCATAATCGTGTAACTACTCATGATGTTATCAACTGCTCATCTGTCTAGCGCCTAGGCCGCTTAATGCATAGGCTCAAAACGACTGTGTTGATTTTGTAAAAATCGGGCCAACAAGTGATCCCCTAGCGCCTAGGTGCCGTCTTGGCAATTCATCAAGGCAGGCGCATAGATCGATTTCTACCTCGCTGCTCACTTGTAAACTGCAACGATACCTGAAATCTTCTGGGTCCTCAACCTACATTCAAGAATATTAAGAATAATATATAACAAAATGAGTCGGTATAAGGAGAAATAACAAATTATGTAATGTTATCAAGAATGTTATCTCTCCTTTATTTATAACACTAAGATAATATCAACAAATACTCCATCAGTCTCACATTTATGGCAACATTTACTGCACGATTTTTAATGCATGAATTGTTTATTATATAAAATTATTTTTTATAGAGAAAAGTGCATTATATGAGTTGTTTATTATATAAAATTATTTCTTAAAGAGAATGATATATTAAGTTAGGTGAAAGTTAAAAATATATATAATTATTTTAGAAAATATAACATTAAGTTTAGTATAAATTTCGTTAGGTAAATGTAGCATTAAACATGGAACAAAGAGAATATAAATCTCTCAGTCACTATAAACTTAGATCTATGATCTGGTCTTAGAACAAATCTTATAGACTTTCTTCTTTTCACATTCTCGCTACATGACTACCTATGTCTCGTGGTTCTTGGTTCTTTGTTCGTTTTCATAGTCATGTTGTTCATTCCCTTCCTCCATTGTGCTAACCTATTTTACTTTCTACATTATAAAACACAAGTTGAACAAAAATTAAGGCAATTCATCATCCGCCCCCACAATAAACTTCACACCCTAAAAGGAAAAAGAAAATACTCTTATAATATCTATTTTATTTCAAACTGATTTTATTTATTAATCTAAAAAGTTAATAAAATGTTTTTTTTCTTAATATGTGTGTTCACCATTATAAGAAGCTAATTTCAGGACATTTGGAGTATTGTTCAATGAAAGACATAATATTTTACTATAAAAAGAAATAACATTTTTTACAATTAACTCCAAAAAAAAATTACATTGAAAGCTGAATAATATTAATTTAATTTAGCAATCAATTAAAGATTATATTCGAGTGCTACACAATATTAATTATAATTGTGTAATATCTTATAATTAAATCTAACAATATAGTTTTTGTATCTAATACAGGTACTATATATATGCGTAAACAAATACTAATATTTTTCACGTATACAAGTTATACTAATGATCAGAATAATCAAATATGAGGTGAAGTCTCGATTGCATAACTTATATCACAATGTCACAGAAGAATCTAATTAATCAAAATTTCCATTTCCTTTTTTTCAATTTGTCCTTTATTTTGAGCTAAATTTATACTCCTCACCTCATTGACCATGCTGGTTGACAAACTTGTCAACTTCTAATTAGTTATTCATATTTATTATATAATATACTTTATTTTAATTATTACTTATTAAAAATAAAAATAAAAAATAATTAAAATTCGTATATCTTCATTTTCTATAAATAGAAAACACTCTTATATATTTTGAAGCACATTAAAAATTATTTATTTTTCTTATAATTTCTCTTCATCTTCATTGACACATCCGAATAATCAATATTTTTTAAATTCTAAAGAGTATCTCAACCCTCAAAATTATCCAAACACTCAAAATTAATCTAACTCCCGAAATATTCTCAATGAATCAACTTTTAGACAAAAATTTATATAAAAATTTCTACCGTATAAATTTCTAAAAATAAACTAAAAAATAAAAGAATTGACGGGCATGCCCTCTATCTATTCTCGCGGATATGCATCATGACTTCCTTATTTCTAGCGGGTGTGCGGCATACTTTCCAATTTCTCTATTCCACTGGAAGCCACTCCCTTCCAAGTTCCAGGTATTCTTCCCAGTTATAATGTGTTTTCTTTTTATTTTTCAATTTTATTTATTTAATTTTTTTATTTAAGATGTAAAATTTACTCTTAATTATATGTTACTATATGAATAAATACATGTTATTATAAAATAAAATATGTGTTACTATCCAAATTAAATGTTATTTTACATATATTTATTTATTTTTATAAAATTATACTTTTATCCTTAAAGTAACATGAATGTGTTCATATAGTAACACACATTTGCTCATGTAGTAACATAAAATGATGAGCAAATGTGTGATACTATTAGAGCAAATGTATGTTACTATCATATAAAATAGTATTCTTTTTATATATATTCATTTATTTTTATAGAATAAATTTTTTTTATATAATATAAAGAGTAAAATGTGTGTTACTATAAGAATATATATTAGTTTTTCACAAATATATTATTTATTTTTATAGAGATATTTATTTTATTATATAATAACACATAAAATAGTAAAAAGTGTATTAATACATGATTCAATAAATTTGTAGATGATGAATAAATAAGAAACACATATTTATTATTATAAAAATTCATCTTGTCCTTAAAGTAGCACACATTTGCCCATATAATTAATAACACAAAATGAGGAGAAAATGTGTGTTACAATTAGAGTAAATATATGTTACTATCATATAAAATGTTAATTTTTACATATATTCATTATATAAAGAATAAATGTGTGTTACTATAAGAATAAATATTAGTTTATCACAAGTATATAATTTATTTTTATAGAAATAATTATTTTTTCGTAGAATTACACATATAAAATAGTAAAAAGTGTATTACTACATTATTAACTATACCTAGATTTTAAGGTGATGATGAATAAATAAGACACACATATTTATATTTATAAAAACTCATGTTGTCCTTAAAGTAACACACATTTGCTCATATAGTAACACAAACTGGAGAGCAAATTTGTGTTACAATTAGAGCAAATGTGTGTTATTGTAAAATTGAATATGTATTACTATATTTACAAATATTTATTTGTCCTTACAAAAATATATATTGTACTTATATAAGATATATAAGGTATTAAAAGATGTTTCAGTATATTAACAACATAAATCAATAAAAAAAATAAAAAAGAAATTAAATAACATATATTTTATTTTTGCAAAACTACATATTTTATTTATTACCCCCCAGCTCGCCTTCATCATGGTTCGTGGCATGTGTCGGCG
>JAPKLY010000314.1:238794-251473 GCA_026898435.1 Prunella vulgaris
GAAGAGGTCACCTTGGCTTTTGCTCTACTTGCTTTATATTTGATTTGGTTCCTGATATCAGGCATTTTCTACACCTATGTAGGTCGATTCCAAGGTAGAAATTAATCAGTTGAAGAACAAGTGCCATATATTAGAACCCATGCCATTCTCTGCAAGAGGTCATAGAGAGTACTCTACCTCTAATCTCACTACTGAGAAATCTGTTTTTATTGTTGGAGGATTTGATGGGAATTCGTGGCTTTCGAATTTGAGTAAGTATTGTCCATCAGAGGACCATATTATATCAATTTGTCCAATGACATTTTCAAGGCAACATGCTTCTGTTTCGAAGTTGAATGGTGAGCTTTATATCTTTGGTGGTACACGTGATGGTATATGGTATGACATAGGTATAAATTACATAGCCTGGCTCTCATGTCATATCTAATTTTTCTTCTTTACTACATTCTGGTAATTAAATTAGTGAACCTACTTGTTGGTAGTTGAATCATATAACCCAGCCAGTAGTCAGTGGGTCCAGCGCCCTTCCTTAAATAGAAGAAAAGGAAGTATGTCTGGAGCGACCATGTACGGGAAGATTTTTGCTGTTGGTGGTGGAAATGGAGTTGAGTGTTTCTCCGAAGTGGAGTTATTTGATCTATACATTGGAAGTTGGGTATACTCTCAACCAATGTTTGAAAAGGTGTGTTTCTCTTTTGTTCTTGGGTATGGTTTCTACAATTATGAAATGAACCTTCAAATCTCATGTTGTTTGGACTCACGAATTCTCTTTTACACAATGATATAACATCTTATGTTACACTATCTATATGAATGACACATTGGCAGTATAACTAAATAAGAACCGTTCAGTAATTATGATGTAACCATTTGCACTTTAAACGCGTCATGCATATAAGTAGTGTAAACAAAAAAATGTTACACCATTGTGCAAGGGAGATCTCATTTTGCTATTTGGATTGAGATTTTGTATTTTGGGCAGTAATATCTTCTTGACTTTGCATTTTTTTCTCTTGATCAAAAAATTTATTGCTCAGCATAAAGGGTACAAGGCATACCTTTCTTGTAATGATTTTGAACAGTTTACCAGTACCCTACTGTAGGATTACATAACTAATCATTAAAAGAAAAGTTACAACACCTTGTTTCCTTCTCCACATACCAACTCCACAGTCTTGCCTACAGTTCCTCCACAATCTTACTCCCTGATATCTCTTCATTTTTAAATAACTTTGAATTTCTCTCTTTCCAAAATTAGCCTCACTACTCACTCCCAAACACTCATGGCCATGATCCTCCTGCATTTACAATGAAAAAATCTACTAAAAATAAAGTAGGTTCCTCACTGGCGCAGCGGGCAAGACTGAGACAACTCCCAACCACTTGTAACATTCCATCCAAACTTCATACGAGATCAAGCATTTTAAAAAAAGATATGATTTACCGTTTTGTAATGAGATCCACACAAAACACAGCTGAAATCATCATCAATGAACTTGACTATGGATTTACTTATAAAGGTGTTGACTTATTTTGTTCTTAGTTATGATTTGTACAAAACTATGTGATGAACTTTTCATAATGTCATGCTATCTGGATTGAGAATCATGGCATCAGATCTCCTTTTCCAATTTTATGTTTTCTTTTGTTGTGTTTCATTGTCTTTAATGCACTTCAGATGCATTAAATGGCATCCCCAATTAACATGGGATTAGTTTTGTATGCACCAGTTACACGGTGCAACTCAAGTTCATTTTTTTTAAAAGTTAAACAAAATACTATTGAAAAGTTACACATGTTATTACTGAAAAGTTAAACTGTGAAAGATACACTTTTCAGTAATAACATGTGTAACTTTTCAGTAGTATTTTGTTTAACTTTTAAAAGATGAACTTGAGTTGCACCGTGTAGCTGGTGCACAAGAGACTTACTCATTAACATGACATGGGCAGTAATGATGGACAGCAAATTTACTAAAGGGGAAACATTTTGTACTCCTCTGCTATGCTTACAAGTGCATCTGCAAATCATTTGTTTTAATAATCAATTTGACAAAGACATGAAATGTCAATCCATCTCTGTAATTGCCTTCCCATTCTTGAGGACATTTACATCAAAGCCTATTAATTTCTTTATCTTTACTTTGAACAAAGTCAGAAGCAATGTCATGTTTGTTTGTAATTTCTGGAGATGTTGTAATCTGTTTTCTCTCTGCAGCGTTTTGCTCCTGCTACAGAAGATTTGAATGGCGCCCTCTATGTTGCTGGTGGATATGATGGAAGATATTACTTGAGGTAGGACATATTTCTTTCTCATAATTTGCACTGTTATAAATAATTAGCACATTACTTTTGAGAACCGGGAACCGGCCATAGATCTGGTCCGGTTACCCCCTAAAAACCGTTTTTACGGTTCAACCGGAAAAAACCGGTTGAACCGGTTCGTTTTTTTATTTTAGTTTTTCAAAATTTATTTTTTATTAAATTAAATCTTGAGACACGTCCCAACCCCAAAATTAATTTATTCTACAATTTATATATTTTAAATGTTCATTGTAATATTTTAATTTGAGACTTTACTATGCACGAGTTATAAAACATATCATGGATTACAATCTGATATTATAACTTGAGTTATTTTAAATATTTTAATTTTGATTGTCTATAATTCTATTATGTTTATTACAATATGTAAGTTATAATTTATTAAAATTTTATATTAGAATATTTAACTTATTTTTTTTTGTAGTGTAACATATACTACCTCCGTCCATGAAATTTATGCTCAGATTTTTGCACGTGGTTTAATGCAATATGTCGAAGGGTATTACGGGATATTGTGATGTCCGTTTTAAATAAAGAGAATATTTATGAAAAGTATATCATATGTACTTTTCATAAATACTTTCTTTACTCAAAACGGACCTCACAATATTCCATAATACCTTCCGACATATTGCATTAAACCACGTGCAAAAATGTGAGCATAAATTTCGTGGACGGAGGGAGTATAATATTAAAAAAATAGGTCAAAACGATTTTAACGGTTAGACCGTCGGTCCAACCGGTTGAACCGGGAACCGTTGCTCTGTCCGGTCTGATCACCGGTGTTTATGAAAACACTGTTAGCATGCTATTTCAGGATTTTTTATACATATCCGAAGGAATTACATTCGCCTGCTTGTTTGCTATCAAATTCTCTTTTGGTGTAGCATGATGAATTAATTAAAGATTATAATTTATTGAACTAAAGATCCTTAAATTTCTAAAGATACATTTTTCTTTAGCAATTATTCAGACAATATGTAATATGTTGTTCCTTATGCTAGCATTCTTCCACTATATCAACTTTAACGCCATCAATTTATAAGTTAAATAAATTAATCGATTCCCTAGACTGAGCATAACTTAAAAAACGAGATTATTGGCGAAAAAAGAATTGAATTAAAAAGTAAAAGATCATGATTCTTTACCCAAGGATTCAATGGATTATATGTATTTTTATTGTATGAATTCTTAGGTTTTTTTTACCCCATACATATATGTATATATTTTCCATTTGTTAGTGGAAAAGGTTCGGGGAGAATATATCTCTTCACACATTTGTTAAAACGATATTATATGCAACCACAACTCAGTTTTCTTGCATTATTTGTAACTAGTCTGATTGTCAAAAACTTAACTGAGTAAAAGTTACTCCATTCATAAGCGTAAAGACAACACAGATGAAAGTTAGTTTGTCAGCAAAAGGTCAGCAGCTGACCACAACATGGATGTTTCGTCTAAACTTTTTTGACATTCTCCATTTACATAAAGTTCTATAAAATGATAAATGGCAGTATAGGCTATATATACCTATTTGGCATATAATTGCAAGAATTAACTCAAATCTTTAGAGAATTTATGTCCATAATAAAATACTGATGTCACATATGGACACTGCAGATGTTCTTTTACATAATTTTTTCATTTTGAACTTGTTTAAATTGGGTGTACCGGCAAATGTAACAATATAATGTCTATGTCCGAGCATTCCAATGGACAAGAGTCTGAGCTTTGGAAAGAAAAAGTTATGCCTAAAATACGAAACTGAGGTACTGTGTCCACCATACACTCTAGACCTGGGGCATCATTGCAACCTTGAAAATGGTGCCCCATCTCCAAATGTTGAATTTGTCCCTCTTTTCTTCCTACTTTCCGATTTCATCTTTAAATTTCCCCTACTTACCAATTTCAGTTTTGTCATCAAAGTAGATTCTCTTAGAGGTATTCAAATTCTGAACAAAATATTCACTTAATGCCAAGATCATCTGTGGTCATTACATATTGGGTCCAAAATATATGCCATGGATAATGTCAAAGAGCTGTCTATAACAATTTTTGTTGATTTGATGGAACGAGTAAAACTTTTTTTTTAATGATGGTTTCATGTTATGAAGATAATAGTGCTAGCCTATGGGTCCTCCGGATTAGTCGACCATTAGGCCGGATGCTGAGTAACAAAAAAAAAAAAAAGTTCTAGCATGCATGAGCATGTGTTAGTTTTATCATCTTAAATACTCTCTTTGTCCATTAAAAGTATGCAACTTTCTTTGCATGTTGTTTAATGCAATATTTTTGGAACATACATATGATTTACGTTCTAAAAGTATTCACTTTATTCATAATCGGACCTCACAATACCCCAATATATCCTTCGACATATCGCATAAAACCACGTGCAAAGAAAGGTGCACACTTTTAGTGGACGAAGGGAGTATCTTTTTTGGTCTACCAAAGCTGAGTTTGTCCAAACTGACCCCCTAGATATTTTATTGTTAGGTGACTTCTAGCTTTCCTCAAGTATAATATATCTTCTTCCACTATGCACCGGATTGCGTTTTTCCATATTTGTTTAAATCTGTGGTTAGAATATTAACTCAGAGGTGCAATTATGAGATATTTTAGCCTCTAAATCTGCTTACACCTCCATCAAACCCATTTTCCTCTTTGACCTTTTATGCATTTCTTTTATCTTTTATTTCAAACAGCACCGCTGAAAGATTTGATCCCAGAGAACATGCGTGGACCAGACTGGGTGATATGAACATGAAGAGAGGGTGCCATTCTCTGGTTGCATATAAAGAAAAATTGTAAGTCAGATATGAGCTTCGTGTACAAATGTGTGTCGTTTTCCGTTTTCTTATATAGCTTTAGCATAATTTACTTATGTTTTTTCATAGTCTAATGATTGTGCTGTAAACCCTTGCCTTTCCAAACAAAAATGAGAAATGGTTTCAAATTCCTGAACATAATAAATGCAAATCCATTTGCTTAATTCATTAAATTTGGAGACTTCTTTTTCTTTTATTTCTATTTTTCTTTCAAGTATGAGTTGTTATACGAGCCGAGCAAGCCCAAGTAGGCTCGGCTCGTTAAGATGGGCGAGCTCAAAATCGAGCTTGGCGCAAGCTCGATTTTGAGCTTGGCTCAGGTCGTTTAGCTTAATTGAGCTCAAGCTTGAAATTTACGAGCAAAGCTCGATTGTCCTCTTCAAAACTCGACTTGAACTTGAATATCCTGAAAAAATATATTTAACTAATAATATATCAATAACTCCATAATTCAACATATTCACATTTTCATACTTCAAATAAGAATAAAAGTACCACCAATGCATTAATACGAGTGATTTGACAATTAGAGTTGAATTATTATGTAAAATAATATAATTTTATATCCTAAATTATATATAATATTTACAAAATAACCCCTATTTTTTGAGCCTATCAAGCAACTTGGGAGCCTGCAAGCTCGGCTCGTTTTATACATCGAGTTGAGCCGAGTCGAGCCTTAATGAACCGAGCTGAGCTCACAAGCGGCTTGTTTCGTTTAACAGCTCTGTCATGTGTCTTGAGATCAGTACTTTTAGTTGGACACCACTTAGTTATATTTCATTGCAGATATGCTCTTGGTGGTTATAATGGAGATAAAATGGTATCGACTGTTGAGGTTCTTGATCCACGCTTTGGTTCGTGGAGGATGGGGGCACCAATGACGGCTTCTAGGGGTTATTTCGGCTCATTTGTGTTGGGGGAGAAAATATACGCAATTGGGGGTCTGCAGGATGGTCAGGTTTTAGATGTGGTAAGTTATCTTAGAGAGACTGCTAAAACTGAATTTGAGGCAACACATCAACTTCTGCCTGATGATAATATCACAATTTTCTTTCTTTTTCCCATGGCAACAGACTGAATGCTACACGGAGCAATCGGGGTGGCAGATGACTGGAGCGACAGCCCTTGGCAAAAGGTCTTTCTTTTCGACTCTCGTTTTATGAAGAACAGGCTAATACGGTAGGACCTGATGCAAACATTAGTTCTTCTTTTGTTGTTGTAAATGATCGCCCGCTGCAACTTGAGAAGTGATGATTTTCATGCTTTTGCACAAATGTTGCTTTGCCATCACACTTTGCTCAAAACAGTATTTGGTATGATAATTATGACTAATTGCTTCATTATCAGGTGGAATGATGTGAAACAGTCGTAAATGTCTATAATTATGTGATTCATTGTCTACAATTCTTCTAATTGTTCATCCTGTGAATTTATTACGTGGAATTTTCTGAAAATGGTACCCTACAATGGATTTTCCTTAATGTTACAAGTGTAGGAATTCTTTTCTCTCCTGTTATATGGTAAACTGAACTCCGATTAGCATCTCAAAAACTCGTGAGTGATCATTTCACCATAAAATCATTGTGACAGACATTATCAATTTTCATTTGGAAATTTTCAATATAGAGTACATCAATTTTCAATTTTTTCGTCTTCTAGTGATTTTTTTTTTTTACGTATTTTCTTAGAAGGAGATTCAATTTATTTGATGTAAAGTGTATCGCTTTACAAAATTTTACCTTAAATGATGCACTTTATAAACATATTTTGAAAAGAGAAACTATCTTAAAAGTAATAACAATTGTATTGAAAAGTGATATCCGTGTGAGAAGGTTTCATACAATATTTTTTTATTTTAAAATTGCACATCACCATACAATATTAGGTAATATCTATACTCTGTGTTACTTGTATGTTTGAGCATGTTAATGATTGGAGAAATTGATTTATGTTTATGTAATTTAGATATTGAGAGATGCGATAAAACCTCTTTAATCAAACATTGTCCCAAAGTTGTGTACAATAGTTTATAGTCTCTATTCAAAGCTTTTGGCAGTGTTGCATTTGCTTTTTGTCAAGTTCGTGTGTATATATTGTATTTTTAAATAAGCTTAAATTGATCCATGTGGAAAACTCAAAGTGGGTGGTCTTGTTTTCAAAAGTTGAGAACATTTGCTAAAATTCTTATTTCCTTTGATTAGAAATAACTTATTTAAGTTGTTCAGTAACTGTTTCTCATAATCATTTTTAAGTGATTATAAATATCACTAAGGATTTTTTTATTTAATTTTGAAAAATTAGAAGTGTGTTTAAGCTCATGCAGAGCTTACAACCGCCCGATTGTAGCATAAGAATACACCTTATCACTAATGGCATATCAATTTGATTCTAAGAGGCGTTTGTTTCAAATTCTTTAATGGTAATGGAAATGAAATTTCATTTTCCTTCTCTATTCTTACATATATTGAATGATAGTTTGTGTTTATGGTAGTTATATTATTAGTGTTATGCTTAAATTTTATAAAAAAATGACAAAAAAAAAAATATATTGGTTATGGTATGAGTGATTGATTGAGGAAGATGTTTATAAGATGAGATGTGAGTAAGCAAATGAGGGTGATGATTAACTTATTTAGAAGTAAAATTAATATTGTGAACATCATTTGTTCACATTATTTACTATAATTACTATATATATATATATATTTCTCATTCCAATTATTATTAAAGAATTTTCGTACCAAACGTGTTATGAGTGAATTTGAGTAGAATGTCCATACCCACCATATTTAAAATCTTTATCCCTGCGTAATTCGACAATTCTTGTTTTTTTAGTGCTCCTATTTCTTTTGGCAATATGATAGAAGAGTAGACAGTGATTGTTAATCAGGAAAAAACAAAATAAAGATTAAAACGATAACTTAATCGCGACTCCCACATAATAAAGCAATAGACAAGTTAAATTAAACAAAAAATAAATGGTTCCTACAGAAAAGGAGTTAGGATTATGATCTCATAAAAAAAACAATTTGGGGATCTTTGGGGGGATTTGGGTATTAATTAGGCTATTCAGGTTTCAAATTCTGAGGTGGAATTTCTTAAGACAGTTGAGAAATTTGGTTTATAATAAATTTTCATTAATTAATGAGCAAATCTTTTGTAATACCACGGTTATGCATACCTATCATTATCTAAAATATATTTAATTTTTTAAATAATGATAGTGCATATATATAATAGTAATAGAGAACATATATAATAGTTTTAATTTATATAAATAGTACAAAATTTTGTCTTTATTAGAGAGTGTGTTGTTTGTCCTTAGCAAATTTGGGTAACTCCCAACTAGAGATGTTAAACTGTCGACGCTAATAAGTTTCGGGTTAAACAAGTTATGACCTTAACCAATTAATTATTAGAAGTCCTTGAAACCTAATCCTAATCTTTGCGGGTATCGGACTAAATGAGCCACAAACGAAATAGTGCATAAATATACACTCCTTCCATCTCAGCTTTTCTTAGTGTGATTTTTCATAGGATTTAATTAGAGTATTAATTAGTGTAACATATGATGTAAAAATTAAGTGTTCCAATAAAAAGAATAAAATTAAATAGTGATAATTGATGTAAATATAATGAGATATATGGATAATTATTTTATGGCGTGGAGTCATTTACTTTCCAGAAAAAGAATGAGAAAATTTTGGTGGAACTCCCAACATAAAAAGATGACGTTAAACTTTCGGCGAGAAGAATGCATTAAATTGTAGGACTAAAAATTTTACCCAAGAAGAATGAATTAGTTTGAAGGATTTTTCGTACAAAATAAGTTAATCATTTATTGTCCCCTAAAAATGAAAACAGACCCTAATATAGAACAAAACAATCCTAAAAGCCCATTAAATTCTGGATTTAGCTATGACAATATTGCATTCTCAATTTCTCTCAGAAACACAAAAATTAATTGTTGATCTTTTATCAAACGTCTCGAATGAAATCATTGTGCAACTTCAAAAAAGTAGTGGATGCATGTTTCCACAAAACAACTAATACTATTACACACTAATGCAAATAAATTTTACGGTGAATGTTATCCACAATACACTTTCTTCATAAAGAAAAGATTAATATGGATGAATGGTGCTTGCAACATTAAGTATAGTATATGTAAGCAACTAAAATTAGTTGTCAAAATAAAAAAAATAAATAAATTACGTGTTAAATTAAATTTGTTATTGGGAATTTGGATAAATATAATTCCTAAATAATAAATCAAATCGGACCTCCAGAGTCCAATAAATCAAATTGAGTCTCTAAAGCTCAATAAATCAAATCGGACCTCTAAAGTCCAATAAATCAAATTGAGCCTCTAAAGCTCAATAAATCAAATTGGGTCTCTAAAGTCCGATAAATCAAATCGGGCCTTTAAAGTCCAATAAATCAAAATAGAACCTCTAAAACCCAATAAATTAAATTAGGTTCATAAAGCCCAATAAATCAAATCGGGTCTTTAAAGCCTAATAAATGAAATCGGACCTCTAAAGCTCAATATATTAAATTGGGCTCTTAAAGCCCGATAAATTGAATTGGACCTCTAAAGTCCAATAAATTAAATTAGGTCTCTAAAGCCCAATAAATTAAATCGGACTTCTAAAGTCCGATAAATCAAAGTGGGCCTCTAAAGTCCAATAAATTAAATTGGATCTCTAAAGCCCAATAAATTAAATCAGACCTCTAAAGCCCGATAAATCAAATTGGATCCTTAAAATATAATAAATTAAATTGGATCTCAAAAGGCCTAATAAATTAAATTGTCTCTTAAAAGCCTAACAAATTAAATTAAGCTCAGCATAATATATCAAATCTTAGAAGCCCAATAGATCTTTCAAGATATCCTTGAAATTTATCAAATCTGGCATATTCTGGGAATATTCCCCAAATCAAATCTTTCGGCCCATACAAATTTGGTCTGCGAATTTAGAATTCTACACATATAAATAGAGGTCTCATTCTAATCATTTGACACATGTACACACACAAAAATCAGAGAGAAAACAAATTAGAGAGCAAAGTTCGATAAGTCCGCAAATCAAAGATCTTTTAAGATTAAAGTCCCGAGAAGTCTCTAAAAATAACGTTTGACCCGAAATAAGGCTCGACGCCCTCGGATTAACTATAAGTTCGAAAATCAAAGATCTTTTAAGATCAAAGTCCAAAAAGTCCCTAAAAATAAGGTTTGATCCGAAATAAGACTCGACTCCCTCAGATTAATGTTATAAGTCCGAAAATCAAAGATCTTTTAAGATCAAAATTCCGAAAAGTCCCTAAAAATAACGTTTGATCCGATATAAGGCTTGATGCCCTCGAATAAACGTTATAAGTCCGAAAATCAAAGATCTTTTAAGATCAAAATCCCGAAAAGTCCTTAAAAATAACGTTTGATCCGAAATAAGGCTCGACGCCCTCAGATTAACGTTATAAGTCCAAAAATTGAAGATCTTTCAAGATCAAAGTCTGAAAATCCGCAAAGCAGCCCCAAAGTCAAGATGTTAGAGAAGAATCATGAGAGAAATTAGAGATTGTAGAATTCCAAAAATTTCGGTAGATCTAAAATAAATCAAATTGTAATTTCTTTTCGCATTATTAATAATAAATTTTAATTTCATGAAAATTTGTTGTTACAGTATATATTATCGTAAAAATATAAAATAATGAGTTTTGACACACATGCATGAATTAGTCGAATGAGTTTTGACACACATGCATGAATAACTC
Source organism: Prunella vulgaris (assembly GCA_026898435.1). Lineage (NCBI taxonomy): Eukaryota > Viridiplantae > Streptophyta > Magnoliopsida > Lamiales > Lamiaceae > Prunella > Prunella vulgaris. The sequence goes on from JAPKLY010000314.1 coordinate 249,725, forward strand.
TCTGGACTTATATATAAAGTCTAAATATATACGCATGGAATTTTCCCATTTATGCATGTGTTTTTCATGCACGTTCTCTCTCTCTCTCCCTCTCTCTAACTTTTTTAAGCAATGGAATAAGTTGAAACATCAAACAGCTAGCGAGCGAATATTTATATAGCCTTTAAGGATGGAATTCTTTGACTTAAGAAACGAAAATATTGTTACAAAAAGCAGGTGCCCAGATAAAGCCTTTTTCATTTAGATGCTCACGTATATGGGAAAAATTCTTTTTTAATCATTTTTATTTGGTTAAATTTCTTTTGGCCATAAACTCCTTTTTAACCATTTTAATAATTATTTATATAAATACCACTCATTAAATTTTTTTAGTATCGAATTAAAACATTGATACCACTAATAAGGTTCATTCTAATGGCCATTTCAAGCATTCCCGTATTAAATTGTAAATCCTTCAGTGTGGGCTACAAAATGTAATACACGGAGAGAACCGTGAAAATACCACACCTGGAGACCATATATTTTCCAAATCAAGCATTGAGATTACTAATGATGTTTATTCAGCAATTCCAACTAATTTCTTTGCATTTCTGGGATGTATGCGAAATTGCGAAATTTCAAAATGACTAAAAAAATATTTTTTTGAGTCAACGAGGCTAAAATACAACTTAGCCATATGACCAATGACAATTTTTCATAATTTTCACATATATATATTTTTTTAGAAAAAATTATGAAAAATAGTCATTGGCTATATGACTTAGCCACGTTATCTCAAAAAGATATTTTTTACCCATTTTGAAATTTTGCAATTTCGCATATAGCCCAGAAATACAATACAGGGGAATTAGTTGGAATGACTGGAAATGGATATCATTAGTAATCTCAATGCTTGATTTGAGAAATGTATGGTCCTCAAGTGTGTGGTATTTTCACTATTCTCTCCGCTTATTGCATTCTATGGCCCACACTAACGGATTTACAATTTAATTAATGGGGGAATGATTTGAATGAGTGTGAATGAACCTCATTAATGATCGCAATGATTTAATTTGGTACTAAATTTTTTTAAATGAGTGGTATTTATATAAAACAATTATAAAAATGGCTAAAAAAGAGTTTTGTGACATTACATGACCATAAAAGAATTTAACGAAGAAAAAATGGCTAAAAAAGAATTTTTTTCCTATTTTTTAACATACAATTTAAATTGAGAAAATTATGAAAAATAGCCATTGGCTACATGATTAAATTATATTTAGCCACATTGACTCAACCATTATGAAAATTTGCAATTTTGCATACTGCAAAAAAATGTAAGGGAATTAGTTGGAATTGTTGATAATGGACATCATAGTGATCTTAATGTTTGATTTGAAAAATATATGGTCTCCAGGTGTGGTGTTTTCACAATTCTCTCAGCGTATTACATTTTATGGTCCACACTGAAGGATTTACAATATTTAAAGCGAGAATGATTTAAAATGGATGGGAATGAACCTTATTAGTGGTTTCAATGCTTCAATTCAGTACTAAAAAGTTTTAAATGAGTAGTATTTATCAGTGTTTTCATAACCGGAGCGATGATCAAACCGGACAGAGTACTGATTGCCGGTTCAACCGGTGGTCTAACCGTTAAAATCATTTCAATCTATTCTTAATATTATATATATATATATATATTAAAAAATAAATTAAATTAAATATTCCCATATAAAATTTTAATGAATTATAAGTTATAATTGAAAT
>JAPKLY010000314.1:254473-264484 GCA_026898435.1 Prunella vulgaris
AATATTCCCATATAAAATTTTAATGAATTATAAGTTATAATTGAAATAAACTATTAATACATAGACAATTCAAATCAAAATAACTCAAATTATAATACCAAATTGTAATCAATGACATGTTTCATAACTCATGCATAGTAAAATCTCAAATTAAAATATTATTAAAAAAATTTAATATATATATATATATTGTAGAATAAATTAATTTTGGGGTTGGAACATGTCTCACAATTTAATTTAATAAAAAAATTAGAAAAAAAATAAAAAAAATAAAAGCAGACCGGTTCAACTGGTTTTTTCCGTTTTTGGGCGGTTTTTCCGGTTTTTTCCGGTTCAACCGTAAAAATGATTTTTAGAGGGTGACCGAACAGGTTCTATGGCCGGTTCCCGGTTCAATCGATTGAACCAGCCGGTTCAACCGGTTCTGAAAAACAGTGGTATTTATATAATGCAATTATTAAAATGGCTAAAAAAGAATTTGGTGACATTACATGGCCAAAAAAGAATTTCACCAAACAAAATTGGCTAAATTAAAAAGAATTTTTCCAATTTAAATTTACTTTTTAATTAATACCGGTTATTTTAATTGAAAAGTAAAATTAATTTCAACAAAAATACAATTGTGCACTGCATAAATAGCCGCACTTTAAAATGTAAAATAACTAATACAATTTAAAAAAATGTATTTCAAATTAAATTGCATGATGAACTGCAGCTACTACTGTCTACAACATATTTTGGCGATATTAAAATAGGATTAGGAAGAGCTGCAGCTATTTGGTTTTTATCCAATTAGAGAAGAGTTCAATTTCTGCTTTGCAAAAGCAGATCATTCGTTTTCATTAGTAAATAGAAAGAAAGAGGGGATTCTCTCATCCCAACTGGTTGAGTCTAGCTAGTCGAATCCAGCTTCTCATTAAAAATATTAATTGAACATGATACATACATATATATATATATATAGTTGTGATACCATCATGATTTAGTTATGATATTAATTACATGTAATAAGTTTTCAATTGGTACTGATGCATGTTGGGTGCAAACAATAGTCCAAATAGAAAATGAATGTATAGATAAATAATATCTTCATTGGAGGAAGTTTAATTAATAACAAACTGGTGCGAACTCATACTAAAGTGAATAATATAATACCAATGTAGAGATTATGGTTTCATTCAGTGGTATCAGAATAATGATCTCAAATTAATGAAATGATGTGGAGGTAAAGAGACATTGAACAACAATGTGATCTATGTGGAGTTGACTTGAACAGAAGGGATCATTTGAAGGAAATTAAACTTGATAATCTCCATCTGTTTGAGCCGCGCGAGGGGATAATTAATTGTTGGGCTTCAATAAATTTATATCCCACAAGGTTTATAAGGATGTACAATTAATGATGAGACATACATGCATTTTGAGAAAATACTCTAGACTCGGGATAAAATGGACAAAATCATATCAATAAGGAGATTGAAGTCCAACATCAATTAGTGTAATATTTTTGAGTATGCTCTATGTTTGCTGCATTGACTGATTTTTCATGTTAGAGAAATTAAATATCTTGAGAATTTATATCTCATTTATTTCATTCTGGCCCTTGCATTCAATTTCCAACAACTGAATCATAGAGTTCTGATACGTACGTAACTTGACGTATTCTCATTTTCTCATACTTTTTTTTCTTCATTAAAAGCATAAGGTTTCTTACAGTTGAATACGTACTCCTCTTTCGACGTAGGGGCAAAAGCAAAAGTGATCAATATTTACTTCTTTTAATTAATTACTTGTGCAGAATAATGACAATAATTAATTAATTAAAGAAAATTGTTTGAGTGTGGGCAGACATATATAAACAATACTTGAAAAGAAATTTTCCAAAAATGTTAGGCAATATACAGAAAAAAATTATCATGGTTAAGAGTGTTTTTCTGGGTCTTAATTTTTTACTATTTCCAATTCAATTTCATTTTTGTCAAAAGCTTATCTCCAGGCATTGAACTCTCCGGCGGCTGCGAGAATACGTGCAATTCCACTTCGAATTTCAGTTGAGTCACAAAATGGCCACCGAGGTTGTTATTTAGTGGAAATGAAGCCACGTATCCCTCTTTTCTTATCTTGCTTAGTCAAAGCATATATATATATATATATATATATATATATATTCCTCTTATTTATTTAATTTTTACATATTTAATTTTTAAAATTTACAGATAAAAATTTTTTACAGAGGGCCTTCCTGCGCCAAGTAGTTCCTATGCCCTCACTCTCTATCTTCTTTCTCTTCAGTAATCTTCGATGAATCCTATCTGTTGTTTTTTACATTTATAATGTTGTGGGGTTTAGTGTTTTGAGTGGTGCGTTTTTTGCATTTGAAAGGTGGCATGCAAAATTAGGAATTAAGTTGTGGAAAGAGTTTTTAAAATACTTTACTTTAATTATTTAATTTTTTTTAGGTATTGTGAGTTGGTCTTGAAATATTATAAATTATATTCTTGGAGTATTTACTTATATTTATTCTTGGGTATTGTGATTTGTTCTTGGGTATTGTTATTTGTTCTTCGAGTATTGAGAATTATTCTTGGGGTATTATAAATTATTTTTGGGGTATTTACTTATATTAATTTGTTCTTGGGGTATTGTGATTTATTCTTCAGGTATTGTTATTTGTTTTTCGGGTATTGAGAATTGTTCTTATGTTATTTACTTAGACTTATTCTTGAGGTATTATAAGTTGGTCTTGGGGTATTTACTTATACTTATTCTTGGGATATCGTAACTTGTTTTTGGAGTATTATAAGTTTTTTTGGGGTATTGTATGTTGTTATTGGAGTATTTTTGCATAGAGTTGTTTTTGGGTATTGTGAATTGTTCATGGGATATCCGCCCATAATCTAAACATATTAATTTTACTACTAATTAAATTGTAGTAAAGTATAGCATTAGAACCTTCTAGGCACAATTTACTCTGTCATCAATATAATTCCAGGATGTTCCAAGTTGTAAGTTGTAAGTTGTAAGTTGGAATTATTCAAAAACAATTTATTTATAATATCCACAAGACACGTGCATTTCAAATTCAAAATATATATAGTTCCGATGGAAATTGCGAATATTTTCAAGTCGAATAAATTACAAGTCATGTAGGACGTGTTCTAACTTCTAAGAAAATATATTTTATTCTAAATATTTAAATATAATGTAAAAAAAAAATTTATGCATGCTTTATCAATACCCCAAGAACAATTATTAATACCATAAGAATAATTTAGTTATACCCAAAGAACAAATGTTTGCAATACCCAAAAACAACTTGATATACCCAAAAATATACAGTACGGTGTGTAGTGTGTGTTTCTGAAAAAAGCAAATTAAATTTAAAATTGAAGTAAAATCCAAGTGCATAACATGCACTTGTGTGCACGAGAGTTTTTGCGCGTGGTTAAACTACATTTATAGGCATTACTCATCGGCTTAGTTTAAGTATGTACCAAGTGCATCATGTAATTCAATTTTTTTTTTAAATCACTTGTTATTGAAAAGTTACCGTCATTTATATATACTGAAAATCACCACACGTTCAATTGATTAAACAAGAGTAATTTGTCTATAACAAACGGAGAAATAACTTTTTAAAAATACATTTAAGTTGCACGATGTATCTAATATTGCACAATATACTTACTCTTATTCCTCAGTATAAATATGTTTGTACTACTCATTTATATCTGTGGTATTTGCTTTTAGTTAAATTTATAGACTTACATTTTCTTGTAAGAGCTCGTTTGGTAGGCCTGATAGGGAAACAACCCAAGAAAAGTTCCTAGAAACCATTTCCTTATCTCACCAGAAAATAAAAGTTTCTGATGTTTGATAGGCCTGATAGGAAAAGATTTCTAATGTTTGGTAGACTAAAATAAATACTACCTCTGTCCCACAAAAATTTGCATACTTTCCTTTTTAGTTTGTCCCACAAAAGTTTGCACACTCCCAAAATGGAAATATTCCTTTAAATCTCCACCTTAAAATTTTTTATCTTACAATCTCCATCATACATATTCTACTCATTACATTTTTCCTTAAAAGTTGTGCCCCCAAAAGTACCGCAAACTTTTGGGGGACGGAGGTAGTACGTTATTTCTTTCATGTTGTTTGGTAGATCAAACTGGAAACAAACACAATATTAATAGAAAGATATTACTACCATGACCAACAACTCGGCCAACAACCCAACGAACAATAAACTTAATCGGAATTTTTCAATCAGAATTCCGGCCAACATTAACTCCATTCTTCTTCTTCAATTGGATTTTTTCAATATAAATTGACAGACAACAATTCGAATTTGCTATAGAATCAAACCAAATCAAACCTAAATCAAATTTAATTAAATTGATGAATCAAATGAAGTTGCTACAGAATTAAACCCTAATCAAATGAATTCTACAGAGCATGATGAGAATTTGTGCTCCCTCAAATGCTGCAACTGATGAACTGCTTTCACGTGTACTTGATCGTGGATTTATTGATGGGGAGATGATAGTTTATCGACCTGATGTTGCTCGAGTTAGTGTGGATTCTCAGGGAAGGGGATTGGAGAGGAGGCGTGACCTTCTTCACCGCCGTAAAATTCCTTCAACCACCTACCATATGGTCAACTTCCAAAATCGAAAGCCATGGCCGACCTCTAAAATCGAAAGCCATGACCGCCCGCGCCTGAATCGAGTGCCGCCGCTCGGAAGCTATGCTGGTCAGTAACACGACATCGTCGTCGATGTGCGTATCCGATTCCCTTGTCAAGGTCCGAAATCGTCCAGGTGAGATGCTACACTACCCCTCACGCTGTTCAGATAACAATCCATGAAACGTATCGAGGGGGAGAGACTCGATTTATTTTCTGGATCTGTGGCAGGAGAACAAGTCAAATTGTGAGGAATTGTAGGAAAAATTCGGGCAGTCAAGAAAAGAGCCGGTCAACTAGAAAATATTTCATGTTACCAAATATCGGAAAAGGATGGAAATTGTTTCTTTATCTGGACTTTTCAGTCCTACCAAACGAAGAGTTTATAGAAGTATAGACTTGATGTCTTGATGAATGAAGTTTCCGATGGTAAAATAAAATGTGACAAGCTCAATTTCAAACATAGGAAGGGATAGACATAAGTCAATCTTGGCCAATCTTTGCACCAAAATTATATAGGTCCAAACACAATCTTTTGTTTAGATTTTTTTATAGGCTCGACTCATGACTTTTTTTTTTTTTTGTAAACAAAGCAGTCATTAACATCATAAATGGTTATTTTTGTAAATTTAACCTTACATATTGTATAATATAAAAATGTATTGTTCAATCTTATTGCAACAAGGATAATTCATTATTTATAAATTATTATGATGTAGGCTTGAATGGACTTAGCATATTAATAAGGCTTTTATTATCAATCTACACTATTAATTTAACTAAATAAGACTTTTAAAAAAATATTTTACCCGATGGATTAGGTTTCATGTAAGTCAGATCGAACCAAGTTATTATTATTAATTTTTTCATTAAAGAAAATTTCTTTCAATAGAAAATTCAAGGGTACTCCGATTCCTTATACTAAATCACGACAATAACATTTACATCATACAAACTAATAAATACGTACCGGCCCCTCAACAAAACAATTCACATTAATTTATTATCAATTGCCTATTTCTTCTCACAAAAAAATAGCATGATCTACAAGAAGATAATTTCAAAATCACCCATGATCACATTCTAATCTTTGGGATTAATACCAAAATCGTCCCATTACGTTTTCACTTTTTTAATTTGGTCTAATTATGTAATATTTCAATTTAATCCCATAACAATTTAAATTTAATCAAATTAGTCCCATAACAATTTAAATCTAACCAAATTAGTCTCAAATCGCCGGAAATGACATAAACAACGTGAATATATATATTAATGCATAACATTATACAGTGAAAACTATATTAATGCACACGTGAATATATGCATATGTAATTAACTAATAATTAATTAAGAACAATTAATTAAATTTAAGCCACAATAATTAATTAGCTCCAATAGTAAATTAAATAGAAAAGATGGGATATCTACACAAGAAATCAGACCCCCACACGGTTAGTATTGGTGCATACATAACTTCTCAACTCAACTTTATTCCTTCAAATCTATTATTTTTCATTTGATGAAATTTTATTCTTTTTTTTTGTCTTTAAATATACATATAGAATCCCATTCCTCCTCATACATTCGGTTAATCCCACCTATCCTCATGGCTTTTCCGTCCTTTCCCGACGTTTTTTCTTGGATTGAAAACCTTCCACTAATTCCTCAATTGAAAAATTCTGGATCCGTCCCTGCCATCGATCTCTGTTTCTCGTCCTCGTCCTCGTCCCGACCCTCTTTAAAACTCTCTCTAACCAACATCACAAACTCCCACGTGTCTCTATCGATAATTGCGGATTACAACCTCCCCATCCCCCTTTGGACATCAAAGAAACTCGTACTCCCAAGTCCCAAGCCCTCGAATGACGAAATTACCATCCTAACCCTCATGCACAACTTCATTCAAGACATCCTAAAGTACAGCCCAAACAAATGCAATTCTCCTCCCAAACTTTCCATCTCCCAAACAAACCCTAAAGACACCTTCAACTTCACCTTCCTCACCCTCTCCTTCATCGTCTGCATCTACGAGGCGCCCACGGATCTACGTGCCTCGTGTTTGAACACACTCAAGGACCAACTTGCGTGCCCTAAATCTAGGGAGGTGTCCAAAGTTCTTATGAGGCTTCTAGGGTCAAATTTGGAAGAGCAATGGATGCGTTCGATGAACCTCGCCATCACTAACTGGATTTCGGAGCTCCAAGCCTCGAAGAGCTGTCTGAAAACGCCGTGCCCGTTGTTCAGTTATTCTGTTTCCCTATTAGGGCTGTGGAAGGTTCAGCTGTACTGCCCGGTGATAGCCATGGACGTCGAAAAATCGAGCGGATCTTCGTCCGACGATCTGTTGTTTTCGCTCAACTTTCACCAGCTCGAAGGAGTGATTCAGCTGAATTATAGGGTATCGGTTCTTGAAAAGTGGATTGAAATCAAGATGAACACGGATAACATAAGGTATATTATAAATTAATTAAACGATCGATCGACTAATTATTCATGCAACGTGATATTTTTTCATTTTATTTTTAATTATGTGTACTCGATCACTTTATTAATTCTAAAAAACACCATGCATGTATGTAAGAAAAGTTTGTGTTGTTATATATATATAACAACTTGTTTGTCAATACTCAATATATATATATATGCTTCTATATATCCTTATATTTCTCGAATAATTATCAACTTTATCTTTAAAAAGTATATTGATTTTTATATATTTTATTCTGTGATTTTTATATATGAAAAGTGTTTAGGAATGAAGGGATTAAAATTTTATTAAAAAATATGAAAAGTGTTTAATTAGAGCAATTTTCTTTAAAAATTTATATTTTATTCTGTGATTTTTAAATACTTTTTCAGATTTTAAATGTAATTTTTGCACAGAAAGTCTTGTATGAAACAAAACTTTACTTTAATATTTGAGTACTAATTATTTTATAAAGGTTGGTCACTATAAACGCATGGCTCAAAAATGAACGATCCGCCGCGTAAATTTTAGTCTTTACACAATTATTATCAGATTTGTTTACAAGTTTTTATAAGGGTAACGCAAATTTATTGATTTTTATAATTTAAATTTAAATATTATTGACATTCCTTGATTTTGAGTATTAATTCTTTTGAATTCATGGCAATTTCATATTCTCTTTTCATTATATTTATCTCTTTGGCAATTATATATACATATAAATTATTATATGAAAATAGTAGATAATAAATTTATCATGAAATAATTTTATAGAGTATCCAAAATTTCATTAGAAGTATCAAAATTAAATCTGATTCAATAATATTATATTGTTGCTATATATATATTTAAATTTTATTGACCTCAATCCACTACAAAAAATGTGTTTTAGATTTTTTATGCTTGAAAACTGTTTATAATAAATTTATCATAAATTAATTGGTCAATAAAATAATTAGCGACCGTCTCGTGATGGTCTCTAACTATAATATGCATTTAGCGATCAAAGGCAGTCATAAATTTGATCAATCAATCGTAACAGTCGCTATAAAACACATGTTTTGTTTTGTAGTGATTGATATTATTTTTTAAACAAATGAAAAGAGAGAAATTAAGAGGAATGCGTATTGTTCCATTATTAACTCTTTAATTAGTGGTCCATTAAACTTAGATGTGCACGGCAGTAAATACTTTGTGGTCCTTTAATGCGACTGATCAGGACTTAATTAATTACGTCGAGTCATGGTCGACCAAAAAGTAATTTAATTATTCCTTTCACAAGTGACTAATTAAATTTGAACTGATCAGACTAAATTAATATTATATTTACTTATTCCTTCAATTATTTCATAAATAAATTTCATTTAAATAATGTTTTAAATTAAAAAAACCATAAAACTGTACGTAATATATTTACCCTCAACCAAAATGAAAAAATAGTGCGATCGAGGAAAAAACTCTCTTTCATTATATGAAAAAATGTTAAAAAAGCTAAATTGATAACTATTTTAAACAAAATTTACACTCAACCACAATTAATACTGCGCATCCACCTTTTATGAAATATGTACTTTTCTTTTATGAAAATCGTCATCTTTATTATCATTCTGTACAATTAATTATGTTATTCATTAATGAACTCCACAATATATTTACTTTGTCTATATTTTTTTAAATTTGTGTAAGCACGATATGATGCACAAATTTAAATCACAGAAAAAATATAAAATAAAGAAAATTACTTAACTTCTATAAGCGAAAAGTTGGTTTGCCTTTTTTTAAAAACTAACATTAGTTACTTTTTTAAAATATAATTTTAATTTAATAGTAATATTATATTGTATAATAAAAATAACTAATACAATTTTAATTTGCACGACAAATGAAAACTCTTCATTAATTATTTGATTTAGGTGCGACGTTGTGAAGCTCGTGTCAGACACTCTAATGAGCCAACGAGGCGCCGGATCTTCCGAAAAACACTTCCCATCACGAATAGCCTTACAAATCACACCCACTATGCAATCCAACGTCATAAGCATCTCCGTCAGCAAATCCTCAGAGAACGCCTCCATCGGCATAAGTACGTTACTTAAATAATTTCGTCTCATCTAAAAATCCAAACTTTTAATCAGTTTTGTATGTACATACATAATTAATTCATTTATATTAATTCCCCCGACAGGTACGGATAAGGGCATGGAGGCCTCGTTCGAGCCTCCGACCTCGATCGGCCTCCATTTCTCGTCGGGCGACTCCATCTCGACCACCCTTCGGCCTTGGAAATTCGAGCAGTCGGTGTACGGGTACACGGCGAACCTGAATTGGTTCCTCCACGACAGCGAGGACGGGCGGGAGGTGTTCTCGTCGAAGCCGTCGAAGCTGGCGTTGCTGCACCCGAGGGCGTGGTTCAAGAACCGGTACTCGAGCGCGACAAGGCCGTTCACGAGGCAGGGCGGGGTGGTGTTCGCCGGAGATGAGTACGGGGAGAGTGTGAGTTGGAAGGTGGATAAAGGGTGGTTGGGGAGGAGCATGGAGTGGGAGATTAAGGGATGGATTTGGTTGACTTATTGGCCTAATAAGCACAAGACTTTGTATAGTGAGACAAGGAGGTTGGAGTTCAAAGAAGTGGTGCATCTTAATTTGGTTTAATTTCTAATTATGGCCTACCATTGTTGATATATATGGAATTAAATATATGGGCTTTTAGTTAGAATTAGTTTGGTTGGTCATGATGAAAAGGTTCCTTTAGGGTTTGCATGTTTTATTATTTTTAGTTCAAGAAAATATTGATGGAAATGTCATGTATGGTGTTGTGCAGAAAAATATTTATAAATACCTTACAAAATTAAATACA
>JAPKLY010000314.1:269299-289037 GCA_026898435.1 Prunella vulgaris
AGAAACTAAAACGAGTAGAATCTAAGGGCTCACTTTCCGCACGTACTTTGACTCACTGAGATAGTTGTCCAACTGACTCGCTTCCGGGCAATCAGTAGGTTTGTTATCTCTACTGAGTCTCCGAGCACTTTACTCTTACTCTGCTTATCTGACTCGTTACTGAACCGTCCCTGCTGTCCCTGCGGACATTCAGCATACTGAGTACTTCAGGGATTCCTGACTGAGTACGTTGGAGCATTTTTCTGAGTCTTTCAGAAAAATCTGACATCAGTGTATCCCCCCCCATACACTGATCTAACTCGTTTCGGGACCAACAATATATAATATAATATATTTATTTAAATATATATATATATATATATATATATATATATATATATACGGGGCGGGTTCACCTAATACCAAGACCCGTCCCAGACCCGGCGGGTTTTTGGTCAAACGGGTCCAAACCCGCCCCGCGACCCGTTTGACTGGATTTTTACCCGGCCCGTACGGGGCGGGTTCGTGGCGGATCCGGGTTTGAACCTGCCCCATTGTCATCCTACGTGTAAAAAATTGGACGCATAACTTGGGAATTGGGATTAATTAATACCATTTTCATTCCATAACTTTAATTTTTTTCGTTTATCCAAAATTATTTATCTTTTCATTTTAGTTCTATACAATTCAAATTTACTCAAATCCGTCTCAAATGATCGGAAATTATATTAAATAATATTATTATGTGCCGATCATGTGCTACTATTTTTTGATTATTTAGGACTAAATTGGGTAAACTTAATTTGTTATAAGACTAAATTGAAAAAATAAATAATTATAGCACCAAAAAAATGGATAAGTTATGAAGCGAAAATGATATTTATCTCAGGGTTTATCCAATGACCTTTAGTTGTGTTTGGATAGGATAATTTGAAATTTAAGAAACTAAAAATAAATAGACTAAAAATTTTGTAAATTTCAAATGACATAGTTTTGTTTAAAATTCTCTCAAATTGAAGTAAAATTAGTATTTGAAATTATTAATTTTAATATTTTATCAAACAAATGGAATGAATTTAGTATTCATAATCTCAAATTCCCATACGTACGAACACAAACTTAGAGAAAAAAAACTGTATTTGTCGAACTGGCAATTTTTAAAAAATGGGTATCAAATTGTTAATTTTAAAAGCATGTTGGGCTAAGTTAGGCGTTTTTGGGTGATAAATTAAAAATAATAACTCTAAAAATGATAGATGAGGCCAAATAACCGGAATCAATCTAAATCGGGCTAATTGGCTCAACTTGGGCTAAATTAGAGAATTTTATGTGGCAGATTGAGGGGCAAACTCTTATATATCCACTTTTCAAAATTGCTTTATCTTGTATCAAATGGGAGTTACATCAAAGAGAATTCTTTCAGGAGCATTAGATATGAATAGTAACGAATAGAAACAAAGCCACTTTGTCGTCCACTGCTACTAATTCACCACCCCCATGTTAAATTGGTGGTTGTCGTTGCCCCCCATGCCTTGCCCAAAATGTTGCAAAATAGTTAGAGAAGAGGTTGGCTTCTTGGGGCAAAAAGAGAACTTCTAAATAGTGGGGCAAAATAAAATTTGGGGCAGTATTGTATACTCCCTTCGTCCATAAAAATACGCTCAGATATTTATATGTGATTTAATACAATATGTCAAAAGGTATTATGAGATATTATGACGTCCGATATAAATAAAGAGAATATTTTTGAAAAGTACATATGACATACTTTCCAAAGATATTCTCATTATTCATATCGGATCTCACAATATCCCGTAATACCTTTCGACATATGACATTAAACCACGTGCAAATATCTGAGCGTATTTTTTGTGGACGGAGGTAGTATTTTTTTATTGAGTAAGTAACTCATGTGCATTTTTAAAAGTTACACACATTATTACTGAAAAGTACATTTTTAAAATTGATTTTTTATTAATAACACGTGTGACTTTTCATTAATAAATAATGTAACTTTTTAAAAATTGAATTGCACGTTGCACCTGGTGCATTCAAAACTAAAAAGAATTATTTTAAAGTCATGACTTCTTATACACACTTAAATTTCAAAATAAACATAGTCTTTATGATTGTGTGTAAATTCACATGAAATAGAAATTTTAGAATATTCATTTTTAACATTTTAAAATTTATTTTAAATACTTTAAAATTTTAAAATCTTTTATACCTACTCTAACATGAAAATAACTTAATAGCCTAGCTAAAAAATTATTTTCCCCTTGTTAAAAAATACCTTAATATCTTTATAATTTAAAATGGTGAACCTATTATTCTTGTGGTACTTAATTTTTAATTTTGATACCATTTCATTTGGTCATGTTTTTTATGGATAGATATTTTTATCTTACCAACCAAATGAGCCCTAGATATTAAATTAAAATTATGCATTAGATATGAGATAAACTAAAATATCTCAAATTTCAGCAATTGTAATATTTTATACCTACTTATGAAGGTATTAATATCTTAAAATTGAAAGTGGATAAACAATGCTCCCTCCGTCTTTTTATAAGTTGCTCATGTTACCATTTTCGTCCGTCTTTCTATAAGTTGCTCATTGTTTTTTTACCTTTTTTGGAAACTACTATTCATTTCTTTATTATTATTTTCAATACTTTTTACACTATTTTCATTATTTTTTCACTTTTCTCCATCACATCACTCATACTTTTTCACTTTTTCTATCACATCACTTATACTTTTTCACTTTTTCCATCACATGACTTATACTTTTTCACTTTTACCTTAATTCGTGTGCCCAAAAACAACGAGCAACTTATAGAAATACGGAGGGAGTACTACATAATTGAAGTAGATAAAATAAAATTATTAAAGTTAAAAATGAATATTTAATAAAATAAAAACAAATGTACAAATTCCGTGGAAAATGTGATTTGGTTGCCCCATCATGCCAACAAATATGAACCACTGAATAAATCGAAATCTTTTACGTCAACAGAAGAGACGAAAATCCATGAAATTACGAATGCTCCTTGAAAACGGATCTCATCGGCGTTGCACTCATCTCACTGGAATATGAACAACCAATAAAATGGAGCCCCGCGTTATACCCGTTAACGCCCCGGCTTTCTATCCAATTCCCCCCAGTTGCCGCCGCCTCAGCATTCCGGTTCTTTGCCGCCGTCGTTCGGAACATTCCGGCGCTACACGTCAGCCGAGCCGGCGGCTTGTGCTCATCACTCCTTTCCTCGCGGCCGGAGCTTATGCCTTTCGCTCTGCGGTGGCCAAGGCCGATGAGAAGCCGGCTTCGGAAGGTGAAGTAGGAGCTGTGCAACCGCCGCCGGTGAACTCGCCGAGTGAGGGGGGCGCCGATCAGGCGGAGAAGGATGAAGTGATTAATTCGAGGATTTATGACGCGACGGTGATCGGGGAGCCGATGGCTTTGGGGAAGGATAAGAGGAAGGGCGTATGGGAGAAGATGATGGATGCGCGGGTTGTGTATTTAGGGGAGGCGGAGCAGGTTCCAATTCCTGATGATAAAGAGTTGGAGCTTGAGATTGTGAGGAATTTGAGGAAGAGATGCGAGGAAGCAGAGCGGTCTGTATCTTTGGCTTTAGAAGCTTTTCCTTGCAACTTACAGGAACCGCTCAATCAGTACATGGATAATAGGTTTGGTTTCTTACTCTAAAGTAGATGAGTATTGTTTTAGAATAATCAATTTCGGTATGTGGTTGATGCAGAATTTATATATGAACTTGAGAACTGCAGCTTATTGATGGATATTGGACTGAATAGCATTGTCATGTTAAACTAAGACTAGATGGGTTTATACATTCAAAATGTCTTTGAGTTGAATTATTTATGTTCCAATATGATGGTCTGGTTGGTTTTGTTTTGTTGGATATTTGGACACGATTAATTGTTCTTGTGTTACTACGATTTTTCATTTGAATCTACATGTTTGAGGATATTGCTGAACCACCATTTGATTCTCTAATATGTGAGATGTGTGCAAATCTGTTGTTAAAATTATTAACTTTTGACAGGATTGATGGGAATACCCTGAAATCTTTTGTCACACATTGGTCAAAACAATCTTGGCAAGAGTACGAGCCTCTATTGACCTACTGCCGTGATAATGGGGTTCGGCTTATTGCATGTGGCGTTCCACCTGAGGTACTAACTCCTTTCATATTGCTAATAGCCATTTTGAATTCTGTTCTTTACTGACGTCATTGGAAGTGAGAGAACACCTGAGACTTATAGTAGAATTTTGTAAATGATAATAACAAATGGTGGAAGAAGGAATTAACCAAGCATGGTAAAGAAAGCTTCATAAGAGACTTTCCAGTATAAATGTGTTTTTTTTAACACAATAATGTTCATATCCTGAGCCAAAAACAGAAACTAGATTGGTAGAATACTATCTTTCTGGAGCAACAAAAGAACTTGCATGTAAGTTCTCCTGGAGGTTTTATCATTAAGTGGAAGTACTCATTATGTGAGTTTAAGAACCCTTTTCCTTCTTTTTGGTAATAGTGTTTTTAAAAAGTTTTGCACTTCTAATCTCCAATTTGTATGCTCTCTATGCCAATCAAATTATTCGATCTTCATATGTTAATGGCATTGTTATGGTCTTTTTGGTTTGGTAGGTGCTAAGAACAGTTCAAGCCCTGGGTGTTCGTGGGCTTTCTGTAGTTGATCGAGAAAAATATGCCCCTCCAGCTGGTTCAGGATTCATATCAGGATTCCCTTCTATCTCTAAGAGATCATTTATGGACAATAATTTTTCCAATCAGTCTGTTCCATTTGGCCCAAGGTCATATCTTTCTGTACAAGCAAGAGTTGTTGAGGATTATACAATGTCCCAAATCATCTCACAAGCTGTGACAGACGGTGGATCTGACATGCTAATAGTGGTGACAGGGGCTAGTCATGTCACATATGGGTCAAGAGGAACTGGGCTACCAGCAAGAATTTCAAGGAAAATGTCAAAGAAAAAGCAAGTAGTTGTATTACTTGACCCTGAACGACAACACATACGAAGGGAGGGTGAAGTTCCTGTTGCAGATTTCTTGTGGTATTCTGCAGCCAGACCTTGCAGTAGAAATTGTTTTGATCGTGCTGAAATTGCTAGAGTTATGAATGCGGCAGGCAGACAGAGAGATGCCTTACCTCAGGTTAGTTCCTAATCATTCCAGTGTTATGCCTGAATATTTTTGGTAATTTCTTCATGCAGTTTTCCTGCTATGCTCCATTAAAATTCCCATGGTATTTCCTGATTGTGGTTAAATTCATTATTTGGTTATTAGTTATTTATCATGCTTATTATTAAATTAATTAATAAAGCCCATTTTTTTTGTTACATTTAACTTTCATAATTTGAACCTACAATATTTTCAGTTCTGAGGTAAAGCTTCTTAGTTATGTATAGCTAATATAAAAGGGTTTTTCTCGAAAGCGCTATGATGTATTTTATAGATGTGGTGAGCATGAGTATTGTATACCACAAGTATCAATGTACTAAACTTTTAAGCATCGTAATCACAATAGTTCTTATATTGTTCGATGACCTGTATTTTGAAAAATGATTTATCATTATGCGAACTATAACTGAATTGAACAAATCTACTGTGTAGATAAATTAAGAATACAATTGGAGAATGAAAACAACATGTTTCACAAGGAATATTTCAGAATTATCATTGGTGTTAATCTTCACTTATATTTTCAAAAATATTTATAACAAACTTAACATTATCTTCCCTATGACAGCAAAAGCTAGATTGGATTATCCCTACACTTATATCCATTCCTCGCAGACAATCAGAAATTTATATGCACATTCGTATACCTAAAATTAAAATCCACACCGTTGATTTATGATTTAATAATCAAACAAGTTTAATTATTAGTCAAATAATTAAACAAGAATAACTACACAGCATATGAATAAGGAATTATACATGAACTTGAATTTAAATAAATTATCCAATATAAAATTCAATTAACATAATTTCTCGTCCTTGAATAACTAAGTTGTGTAGTAAGATATAAAATAACAAATTCAGAGATAAAATTTTTGTCTCAATGTTTAAAATAAACAAAAGAAAAAAAATTAAATAGAAAGGAGATTAAACACAATATTGGACGATGATGAATCTTTCGATCTTCAAGCCTTCGAATTTTTTATCTTCTTGAGTTCTTCCTCAATTAGGCTTCTCCAATGGTGGATGATTGTATATGCTGGGAAGGTGTTATATCCTAATTCTAGGTGATTCAATCATATCAAGTTGACTTCAATTTCATTCCTTTCTTGGCCCAATTTATTCATCATATCCTATAGTTGGTTCGCACTTTGCACTTTTCGTCATCAAAATCCTACAACACCACAATATACTAATTTTCTTCCAAAGAAGTGAATCAAGCCAAAAACTGTGTTAAATAATGCATGTAATGCATCTGAATGAGTGAAGTCCACACCAATTTCATGCATAGATGGCATGTGTCACATGCCATTAACTGCAAATGTGCAACCTATGTTTGCAAGGAGAGCATCTCTGGCCTCGGTAATTTGTTTAAGTTGGTAGCTGTTATATCCAATGTGTCATTAAGTCACCCATTTAGTCCCTTGACTGAATGGGGGAAGTCTGCACGGTAAACAAAAATAATAATACCCTTCCTGATTGACTTCTCCACTGTGTGTGTTTTATTTGATAACTTCATTCATAATGTTTTTCTTCCTTTTCCTCTAACCTGAAATGGTGGGAAAGAGTGGAAGGTGCATATATGTTTGCTTCTGTCGGGGCAGTGGGAAAATGAACTGGCATCTACTATGGTGTGGATCTTCATTGAAATATCAATGAAAATATTAGGTTTCTAATGTTATATACTGAAGATTTATTCTACCTTGTACTTATTGATTTATGAGTTGGCATTGAAGCTAAGATAAATATGTTTGTTTTCAAGATTTATGCTCATTTCTTTTCTCTTATTGCTAATTCTATCCAACGATGAGATTCTTTTGCTATAATTTTCATGCCCCAGCCCACATCTGATGTTGAGTTATATCTATGAGCTTTTCAGGACCTTCAGAACGGATTAGATCTTGGACTGGTATCACCAGAAGTGCTTCAGAACTTTTTCAATCTGGAGCAATATCCTATTATTTCAGAATTGACTAAGCGTTTCCAGGTGCGTAGACTTTAGTTAGCTTTTGTTCTTTCAACTCTTAAATTTGATTACATCAGGAAAAGATAACTAGTCACTCAGAAAAACATAAATGGTTGACTATATCATCCTAATGCACAGGGTTTTAGGGAGAGGTTATTAGCAGATCCACAGTTTCTGAATAGATTAGCCATTGAAGAAGCTATCTCAATTACAACTACCCTCCTGGCACAGTACGAGAGACGTAAAGAGAACTTCTTCGAAGAGCTCGATTATGTTGCTACAGATACACTAAGGGGAGTAGTAGTTGATTTCTTCACTGTGTGGCTTCCAGCCCCCACACTGTCATTCCTCTCAAATGTCGATGATGCCCCTGGGAGCATGGAAGCATTGAGAGGTCTCCTGGGGTCCATTCCAGATAATGCATTTCAGAAAAACCTTGGAGGGAAGGACTGGGATTTGAATCATAGAATAGCATCAGTACTAGTTGGTGGTTTAAAACTGGCTGGTGTTGGATTTGTTTCGAGCATTGGTGCAGTGGCATCCTCGAATGTATTGTATGCAACAAGGAAGTTTCTTAATCCAAACCTTGTTAGCAAGAAAATGAATAAACGATCACCCATAATGAAAACAGCACTTGTGTATAGTTCATTTCTTGGAACATCGGCTAATTTACGTTACCAGGTGAGGAGCATTTTATGCTGAAAGTTGAACTTTGTTTATCTCTACCACTGAACATGTGAACATTTTGCTTTGGTGTGAATATATTGATTGTGATTGAGGTACTACTTAGGAAGGCTCTATTGTGTTAGGTCGTTTAGTAGTAGGTTCTCATTTTAATGGCCAAGATCATGATCCATCATGTTCATTCACTAACCACTTCTGCTGCTGCTTTTTTCTCCATCAAAATAGAAAAAATTGGAAAGCAAATGAGGTACAGAGGCTTCATTTTTTATTGGGGCTCATGCATGAATTCTTAATCACTGATATACTTTCAGAAGATTCCAAGCATACAGAATAAAGTAAAAAATTGGGGTTAATGAAAGCAAGATTTTGGATTAGGTTTCATTTCTTCATCCACTTAACAGTGTGCATCATCTGTTTAGTTTTCATTTTTGGATGAAATATTGAAATTGGGACTTCTTTCTTATATATTGGTAATGTTCCTTTTGTCTTATTATAGGTTATTGCAGGATTAGTGGAACATAGAATTTCAGACCAGCTGTCTGACCACCCGTTACTCGTAAATATGATCTCTTTCGTGGCTCGAACAATCAACTCCTACTGGGGAACACAGGTCAGAATCGATATTTCCATTCATTTGAGCCAGTTATGCTAGCATATATTGTTCTTGTTCTTCTCTCGGTTGAAGTTCCAAAGTTTAAGTACCCTACCATAGTTTCTTTTAAACTGGTCATTTTTTAAAGTCACCACATCTAAAAGCTTTTACTCTCCGATAAATGGAATTTCTTCAACAATGTTTCTTCTCTGTATAATTGGTCATCTGATGACAATATTTCTGAATTTCTTTCAGCAATGGGTTGACTTAGCACGGTATACAGGACTACAACAAACTCGTAAGAGTGAAGAAGTTCACCTCCAGGCTCCAGATTCTTCGAATCAAACTCGTGAGCGTGAAGAAGTTCACCTTGAGGCTCCAGATTCATCAAGTCCTGGTGCATTAGAATGCAACATCTTAGAAGATGCCAGCGCTGACGAAAAGAACAAACCGTAGATGATATTGATACGATGCCATCACTTGTGCCTCGGTATTATTTATTTTGTTTTCCTATATCTCTTTTCTTGTATAAATTTTGTGCTCTCAAGTTTTGGCAATAGAATAGGCAGTACAGAAGGCCAAAAATAGAACCTCAGATGAGGAATATCTAATTAGAATATTGCACAGTTCATAGGACTTCTTCTTTCTTCTTATCTTTTTTATTAGCACCTAATTTTCTTGGTTGGTTTTGTACATTACGTTTACCAATATAATTTACATTGGTTCAATTTTTTACCATTTGGGGAAAAAAAAAGGGAAAGGATACAAAGGAGCATAAAGTAAGAAAAATGAAAGTATAAAAGGCAAAAGATTTAGAAAGAGAGAAGAGGCAAAAATAATCAATAACCAAGTAAAAGGAAAAGTGCATAGGTAAAGCTTTAATGGAAAAAAGTAAAACAAATTAGAAAAGCAATGCACCAAAAATATAAGTAAAAATAATGAAGGCAGCAATAAAATGATAACCTTGTATACCACGTGCACCTTAAAACGTTCTTTGAACAACATCGAAAAGATGAGGTTGTTTTTACTTGCACTATACAGTGAAAACAACTGCAGTTTTCATTAAAAACAATCAATAATGTTAAAGAATATGTTTAAGTGCACGATATCTATACATCTGATGCATATAAGACTTTGCCAAAGGCATATTAGAATTTGTTTTGGAGACTTTTAGATAAACAGCTCTTTTAGTAGTCCCATTTAAACACGTCTGAATATAATAGCATCCAACCTAGATATTAAATATTTGTGCATACAATAACTTTTACCAATCATACAAATCAGAAAATGATAAGAATACATTTTGACATGCTTCTGATTGTTAGCTGCAGAAAGGTTCAGCTTAGATGCGTCTCCTCATCCATCCTCGTCTCCAACTTTTCCTTAATTGTCCCAAATGCAAGTTCTAAGTTCTTCATCTGTGTTCAGATTACTATTTTCAATTGCAATATACGAAATAAGAAATCGGAAGTAGAGCAACCCGATTCATTACCTGTTGTTTAGCAAATCTGTTATGGATAAACAATCCAGCAAAGAGATCGAAACTATCTCTAGATGTGCTCTCCTTCTGCATATTGGTAATTATAAGGACAGAGAAAGTGAAGTTAAATGGTGGAAATAAAATCAATCAATGTAATGTGAATGTTATACAGCATACCACTTGAACAAGCTTCTGAAATCCCTTTGTGTCGATGGGGGTTGGTTTGATCTCCATTTCTGCCAACACCCTGTGCATAAGCTTGTTTTCATTACCATACAATTGATCCACAGCTATCACTTTACAGCACAACAACTTATACCATAGTTTGATGGATCGGGGCATTACCTGCCAATAGTGTGAGTGAGGAATTGACTTGAAGCGGATAATTTATCGTGCTCTTCGCAACTCATCTCCATCATTTTGCAGCCCTGTATGAATGTGTAGTCAGTCAATATAAACTATCACACATACAAATGCTTCAAATTTGTTCAATCATATAAACATCCTTTTGTCTCATCATCTACAGAAGCAATATTTCTGTAAATTGTTACTATTCTTTTCTATTGTCTAAGGTTGAAAAAATGAAATAAATAGATTTCAAATCCACCCCAACAACAGAGTATCCAAACAGAAGACAATGGACATCAAATTCATTTCCAAATCCTTAAAAATGTCCTTACCTCAGATGCAAATATTTGCAGAAAGCTCGAGCACGTAGCTTCATTCGTAATTCGAACTTTCTCAAACATGAAGCTAAGATCTTTCCACCCATCCTTGCCACTTTCTGGGCCGAACATTGGATGTGTGCACAACACATCTGAATCATGAGGCAATACCTTTTCAAATAAAAACTGATTATGAATGCAAGCTTAATTCCATATTACACCCAGTATCAATTCAATCACCACTTTTGGGATTATTATAAGAAACTCTTATGCATAAACTTTGATATAAAAACTTGATCATATCGACACTAATATTTATACCAACAAAAAAACGTGCATAGGGTTACAACAACTTTAAAGGTTGGATTTTTTTTATTATAATATCAAAATGATGAAAATTTGCATACTTGGAGCATAAGATCTCTGGGGTATTCTTTGACTGATAGAACATCAACAAAGAGTGGTGGGTGTTTCAAGCAATCCAACGGCAGTGATTTGATCACTTGTGAGAGAGAGAGGATTGATGTGCAGAGCAGGATAACTTCATTTTTGGATTCAAGAAATGCATTTGTGTCCCTGTTTCATTCATTAGCAAATTCAATTCATTTCATTCAGACACACACAAACACATGATTATGAATGATATATACCTGAAAAAAGAGATGCCCAATTGAGAGCAGATGTCTGTGTAGTCTGATCTGGAGGTAGCTGTAATGGAGTGCCCTTGTGTAATCATCGTTTTCACCAAGAATTGTGCAAAAGGACCAAAACCTACTATCCCTATTTTCAGAGATTTCTTTGGACAAGACAACGACATGGTGAGGTGGGTGTGAGTGAGTGACTTCTTGTGTTAGAATTCTGTTTTTTCTTTTTTCAAATCATGCCTTTAAATGGCAGAGGTAGCCAAAGTCGAGGTCTTCATCTTTTCCATTTTTTCTAATTTCTCTTTTAACGTTTTGTTATTACATAACATAAATTAAAGGTGGCCTTTTTTTTTTAGGTAGGAAAGTCTTGAGATGCAAATGAGATTGAGAATAGGATAATTATTGTGGTTAATGGAAATGTAAAATAATAAATGGCATTTCTTCTCTTTCTATGATGGTTTCTCTTAAATTAATCTCTTCCACTAACACTAATAAAAAAAAAAATCCATCTCTTTATTTTAAAGAACAATACGAATAATTTCATCATCATAGAGATAATTATTTTCTAATATATCCAGATGGAAAATATATTTTCATTCTCAGTCTGATTGAAAATCTTGAAATGAAGTGTGTGCAATCAAAGATAAGTTGCTAATGAATGTCTAATCCAACAATTTGTGTAGAGATAGATAGGAGTGAAAATGGTTGAAAAAGGAACTACATGTATGAAATTCAATTATCATTCACTCACCAATTAGGATTATGATCAGTAAACAAATTACTAGGAACTACAATTTCCTGTGCTGCTTCATGGCTAACCACAGTGGGCCTAATGATTCTATTCATCATGTTCTCACCCCTAAATCTCTGCTGCTGCACGACGAGGACGGAGGCGGTGCTGCCGAAGTCCTCGGACGACAAGATGTCACCGACGACCCCTAGTTCAGGGCACTCACTCCAAGCACCAAGGCCCATTAGTATCTGAGAGGCCTGATGATTCCTGCCAACCATCAATAGATCAAAGCAATTCTCAAGAGCCCTGAGTGATGCAGCTAGTCCCACCCCATCCTTGACAACTTGTTCTTGATAAACAAAGTTTTGATTCTCTATGTTTTGTTGCCTGACTTCATCAATCAAACAGTTATCCTGTTTCCTGTCTCTGGCAGAATCGCAGCCGTAGAGGAGGAAACGGATGATGGTGAGAGTGACGTTGATATGGGTCCCCATGCGGGCGCCATAGCAAAGTGACTCAGCATCATCCGGGCCCCCAATGTAGATGACAGCAACCCGGTAGATAAACTGGTTGCTGGTGATTGACATTGGCCCCATTAGGATTCCTCTGTCGACGAGGATCCCAACGGAGCATGGTGCGATCTCGAGGATCTTGATGTTCATGTTCTGTACAGACTTGTTGAGGGATCCAATAGAGCCGTCAATCTCCCAATGCTTGTGGAATGGGAGGATGATGATGGTGGCGGATTGATCTATGGCGAGACGAGAGACGTCTTCATGGACAGTTTGGAGGTGAGAGACGGAAGAGAATGATTGGATGGTGACACAGCTTTGGTTGCACATTTCGTACTGGCGCAGGGCGTTGATAATGTGACTTGATCGGGAGTTGTTGGGTTGTAGTGCTCGTGTCGATTGATGAGCCACCAGCATGGTGGTGATCCTTCCCACCACCTCCTCCAGTATGACTGCTATCACAGCTATTGGGTTCGTCTCCGTTGCGTTTGATGCATCCAGCAAGTTGATGATCGAAGGCACGTTGTCATGGTTTTGAATGCACACCAGTATTCTCAGCTCCGCCTCCCGCTTTGAATGCTGGATCGTCCTTCGCTTAAGGGGCACCAGACAGTGTGATGGATCATACAGCATTTTTATCAATGGTGTTATGATTGCTGTCACTCCAACCACTGATAGAACACTCAATGCAAACTCTTGTTCTGTTAGAACCTGCCATTTTTGGTTATTTTGTTTCCAAGTTAGTTAAGTTAGTTACAATGAATGACAAATTTGTGAAACAGGAGACCTCATCTAGCATGCATGCATAATCGAAAACATTACATTACATACCCCGGAGTCTCTCCCTAGATTGAAGAGAAGAAGCTCCCAAACGCCTCTCGCGTTCAAGATAAGCCCGACGATAACTGAGTCGTAAAAATCAATGTTCAAGCAATTTGAGGCCAACACCACAGCACAAACCTTGGTCACACAAGAGAACCCCACCAAGAATGCCACAATCCAAAATGACCGAATGTTCACCTTAAAAATGTTGGTTTTGATCCCACTCGTCGTCAGGAAAGTCGGGTACAGAAACTTCCCTATAGGCAAGTCGAGCTTAGTGACCATTGGCCCGCCCAGAGGCGGGCCATCGGGCACCATGTAGCCAAACACCAACGGCCCAAGTGTAAAATGCTGTCCAATCATCTCAGTCACTAATCCAGCAATCAACACACCAGCAAAACAGAACATCACATGGTCGTCCCCCAAAGGCTTTCCAGACGGTATTCGCCTCACTATCCGTCTTATGATCGGGCCAACCACATACGCCATGACGCCCAAAAATGCGTACGTGGACGAGACGGCCCATGCGGACCTCACCGGGTCTAAGCCCGATTGTCCTAGTCCAACCAATGAACTGAACATCAATAAGCCCAAGAAGTCACACAACATAGCTGTTGAGGAAGCTATACGGCCCAAGTCGGAGGTCGCCATCTTAAGCTCGACTAGGAGGCACGAAACGTTGGAAAAGGCGGTGAGACACTGAGCTGCAGCTATGAAGGGAAGTCCACGCGCAAGAGAAGCATCCATTGGCACATTCTTGATCAAGAAAAAGGACATCAGGACGGAGAGGAACAACGTGCCAAACATGGCTGAGAAGCCTAGGACCAGGGCCTGTTTCCCGGGCCGGACCATCATCCGGGTGTCTGTCCTTACACCTATCGCGAATAGGAAGAACATGATGCCGAAAAAGGCTAGTGTTTCGAGTGGGACGACGCTTCTA
This sequence comes from Prunella vulgaris, assembly GCA_026898435.1. Lineage (NCBI taxonomy): Eukaryota > Viridiplantae > Streptophyta > Magnoliopsida > Lamiales > Lamiaceae > Prunella > Prunella vulgaris. The sequence continues at coordinate 283,545 of JAPKLY010000314.1, forward strand.
GCAGGAAACAGAACTGTGCCCATAAGCCCTTCATGGCCTAATAGTGAAGGACCAAATAAAATACCGCCCTGTTTGGCATGCATGAATATATTTATGATTATGCATGAATTATAATGCATGATACTCAATGTGAATGAGAATGAGAATCTTACGAGGATTTGAGCGACGATGGAGGACTGGCCGAGGGGTTGGAGGAAGAATTCGATGACCAGAGATGTGAAGGAGATTGCAGCCAGTTGGAGAAGCATCAGAGGAATAGAGTAGTTCAATGGATTCCTGTTTATCCATATTCCAAATGTTGAAACACTCTGTTTGTATTGACAAACAATGTGTTTGTTTCCAACGGCTAGATTTATTGCATGAGACATTTTTGTAAGGATTTCTAATCACAGAGAAACATCGGATTAAGATGAAGGGAAGGAGGTTGAAGATGGAGTTCCATTCTTTGTTTCTTCACACACACACACAAAACACATATACTCTCACTCTCTTTACACACACATCACCCAATGGGAGGTTTACCTGAAATTTTGGTGGCTCTCACATATTTTTCTTTATTGTTTATATAAGTATTTGTATCTATATTACTATAAATAGAAGTGCTGAGGTACAACATTCTTGTTTGTGAAAAGAGGATTGACAGACACCAACTTTTCAGCATCTATAAACAGATTGAGGCTGCTTCTTCTTCTTCTTCTTTTTTAAATAATAATAACAACGATAAAGAATAACGATCTGCATAAGTAATTATTCTATATTTTGTCAACTATTAGACATATTTGAATTATTCTTTAAATGAGTTGGGTGAATGTGAGTGAAAACAGGTCTAATATAAGTGGATTATTGATTTCAGTCGTTTTTACTTTTTCTAGTTCTCCCTTTAATCGTATTTTTCTCTAGTTTAGAGGTGATTCTTTCATTCTTTTGATTAGAGAGTGCATTAAATTGAACGGACAAATTTATTATTGCAACTATTTAATCTTTCTCGAGTCAAGATCATATATTTTTCAATTGGCCAATGTTTAAAAACCATAATGAAGAATAACATAAATAAAAGTGATCAATAGGAGGCTGCAATTTTCTTTAAAACTGTTGAGTGAAATGGATACACATAGACTACATATATGTATATACATGCAAACATACACCAAAATTGAGAAGTAGGGCTATATATTGATTAAACAGACTTCAGATTCTGGTGTTGCACCACCAACACAGAAACAGGAGTAGTAATATCAGATGCAGAGAGCATATCCCCAACCGGACCAAGTTCCGGTAGATCATTCCACTCGCTAAGCCCCAATAACTGGGGCGTATCGTCCTTATGCCTCCGTCCCACCATGATCAGATCGAACGCTTCTTCCATTGCATGAATCAGCAGAGCTGTCTCCGCCCCGTCTTTCACCCTCTCCTCTCTATACACAATATTATCCTGATGTGCCCCCTGCATTCTTGTCTCCTTCAATATCTCCGCATCCAACACTGCGTCCCACTGGCTATCCCCTGCGTAAATGTCCCATGGGACGAACCGGACGACCGTCAAATGCACGTCCGGATTTTGTGCCATGCGCTTTGCGTACGCCAATGCCTCCCGATCGTCAGCTCCCCCGAAAAACGCGATCCCGACATTGTACGTGGACGAGAAGTTACGGCGTACTTTGTGACGGTCAACAAGGATGGCGACCGAACATGGCACTAATTCGAGCACCTCGCAGTTGATGGCTCGTAAACTATTGCTCTCCAGTATCATTTTGCCTTGATGATTCCATTTTCGATGGAATGGGAGGATTACGAGCGACGTCAGTTTGTTGAAGGCGACGGTGCAGATGTCATGGTGCATGAACTTTGTTAATGACATGGCGGTGTATTGTTGGACCGTCGCAAACCCTATATATTGCTGCTCGAAGGAAGTGAGTATCTCGATCATTTTCTCCGTTCGGGTGCCACCGGATGACTTTTGGCCTAACTGGTGATCAATCAGCTGTGGGTGGGCACGACCGGCAAGCTCCACGAGATGGAGAGCGTATACTGAGAGTGGACTTTCTCTGCTGGGGAAAGTGGCTTCTAGAATTTTCCGTCCGGCAGAGACATCCTCGGTTCGATGGGCGCATAAAAGCACGCGAAGCTCGGAGTTGGATGAAGTATGCTGAATGTCTCTTTTCTGGTATCCAGTGTACATTCTCGAATAATCGTAGAATGCCTTTACAGCTAGATTTGCAAGTGAAGCTTGTATGAAGACTGCGGTTGTTAGATTGGAAAAGGTTTCTCGATCAATTGTCTGTCATTCATCAAAACAAAATTAAAGTTTAATTACAGGTAACACAATATCAGTTGCAACATACACTTTTCCGCCCAAAAGTTGAACACGTGACTTGCACGTTTTTTCTCAGCGGTAAATTCGCCCATCCAAGATTCCATGCATTGGGTTTAACATGGATTTTTTAGCATATTATGTTATAAGTGTACTATGTGGTACTCTTATGTAGCCAGATGTAATATTGAAGAAGGGAGCAGTGTCCTTGCATTAATCTTGAATAGATGATATATGAGAAACAGGAGTGCAAGTCACATGTTGAATTTTGTACAGTAAAAAGTAACTAAAACAAAATACAGGTTGCAACTGGAGTCAATATCGAGTAGAAGATGAAGCAATTGGAAAAAAAATATACAGGCACCAATTTGATATAATTAATATAATACAGGTTGCAAAATGAAATCAATAGATACTTAAATTAGAAGAAATTTGATAGTGATACCTGATTGACAGCATTATAGAAATAAAACGACAACTGAACGACTCCTTGAACACTCATGATGAACGCGAGAGCAACAGCATCTTTAATCGGAACTTTGCAAATTACAGCTGGAACAAAAACAGCAGAGAGTTTCATAGCATAAGTACAGCAGACAATTGCCCATACAGTAAAAACGAAGGACAAATCAAATAACTCGAATAGGTTCATGTTCATCCCGCAGTAGGTTATCAAGAGTGGTGCCAGCAATCCCGATACTAGGGTCTCCAACCGGTCGGCCAATGTAGCCCCCAAAGGCGGCCCATCTGGCACTACTAACCCTAGTAAAAATGGGCCATACTGATAGTTAAGTCCCACATTATCGGTCAGCAAGACCACAACTAAGACCAGAAGAGCCATGAGGGTCACATGAAGTTTGCTGACCGGTTTTCCTTCAGGTGTATTATGGATGATCCATAGACAAATGGGTCGCCCCACAAGGAAGATGAATATAATCAAGGATACCGTTAAGATCGATGAGTGAAACATTATAACGTTTGCATACCCCATCAGTCCCACTCTCCCATATGTAATGATGTTGGATGTTAAATTGCTAACTAAATCACTGATAAGGGCCGATGCCAGAGCTAGACGTCCAAGCTCAGAGTTCATGATTTTAAGATCCACAAGCATGGAAGCTATCACAGGGAAAGGGATAATTGTCTGAATAGTGGCTATAGTTTTGATAGCTGGCCAACGGTACCTATGAAGGAGCGGTAATTTTACAGTACTTGCTGCCAAACTGCCGACAACTGGAACTGTAGCTGCAAGAAACCCGATTGTCCATGCCTTGATACCTGTTTTAAGCACTGTGTGGGGATCCATCTTCACACCACTAAGGAATATGAAGAAAATATAACCAATTTTGGACAGTAAATCCAAGTAGACATTGCCTTCTTGTGGAAACAACGCAGATTGGACGTTTGGCAACTGTCCAAGAAGACTAGGTCCCAGTATGATTCCAGCCTGGTTGAAATGATCCAATGATTAAGTTGCATCTTACTAATATAAGGATGTATTAAATATACATCTTTGTATTTAAGCTCTATATGGATAGTTTCCATAGACAACTTAACCAATTAACTTCGAAAAAATAGTAAGCCAAGTTGATAAACATAATATGTGGAGAAGTTTCCCTGACCCCCAACACTATAATGAAGGTCTGCAACAAATCATTTGTCTCTGTATTTCTAATTAGTACATATTATGAAACTTTTATATCCAGTCGTATATGAGGACATAATTGGATAATTTTCAAATAATAAAGAGAGAACAACCAAAACATGAAAATTGTAGATTGTTTGATCATGCATTTGCCTCTATTTTGAACATATTGTGCACACGCAGGGGTTAATCTTTAATGGGTAAAAAATGAAAGAACAAGGAATATATCAACGCCCTTGGTTGTACATTAGACCAAAAATTATAATGGCATTTAACCAAACACATGTGCCAAGCAACAAAGTAATTCATCAAAGCAAATAATTACAGAAAATGCAAAAGGAAAATGTAAAATCTTCCCATTCAGGCATTTGATCAAACAGTGTGTAGGCATGGAGGAAAAGAAACAGGAAAGAAAATCGGAACATGCATGTTAAAACAAAAAACAGGGAGAAAGAGAAATACCAGGATCTCCGAAGTAATGCGGGGGAAATGGAAACGGCGGAGAAATAGATGAAGGGATTGGGTGACAATGAAGATGATAGCAAGCTGAAGCTGAAGGCGAGGCAAGGCGTAATGAAGGAAGGTTTTGGCGGCCTCGGAACCCCAGATGCCGGGGGAATGCAGCGCGGTATCGACGTAGCAGAAATCGCCGGTGACATTTCCCGGGCGTTCAAGGTGAGTAGTCCAGCCGCGATTTAATGACGGGGGATCGTCCATTTTGAAAATAGTTCTCTGCCAGCCCCACCTTCCGATGATGAATTTGGAAGGGAGGAAGAAGGGAAAATTTTACATATGGAAGAAGGTTTATATGGGATTTTGACGGTGAAGCAAGATTTTTCTTGGGATGATATTGAAAATGGATGGCCTATGTCGGGTTCCCGCCGAGAAACATTCGCAGCCATTTGAGGTTAGAGAAGATGCTTCTTCTCTCTCTGTTCTATCCCTTGGATTGGAATGACAAAAAACATATGCCAAAATCGAAAACCAAACCAAACTGCTAAATTCGGTTCAAATTTTTAAATATAAAAATATTACTAATATAAAGGTGTGTGACAATGATAAAAAGATGAGAAAGATAACACTCCCTCCATCACAACTTTTTTTTCTCTGTATTTTCTATTTTAAAATATCCCAACTTTTTTATCTTATTTAAAAAAATTTAATTTATATCTATTGATAGGCGAACTAAAGCGAACTACTAATTAAGGATTACAAGGATAAATAACCAAGTCTGAGGAGTTGGCCAACATGGAGAAGCTTGTCAGGGTTGGCCAACCTCATCAGGGTTGGCCAACATGGAGAAGCTCGTCAGGGTTGGCCAACCTCGTCAGGGTTGGCCAACATGGAGAAACTCGTCAGGGTTGACCAACCTCGTCAGGGTTGGCCAACATGAAGAACCTCGCCAGGGTTCGCCAACATGAAGAACCTCATCAGGGTTGGCCAACATGAAGAACCTCGCCAGGGTTGGCCAACATGAAGAGCCTCGTCAAGGTTGGCCAACATGGAGAACCTCGTCAGGGTTGGCCAACATGAAGAA
>JAPKLY010000314.1:289047-328512 GCA_026898435.1 Prunella vulgaris
AACCTCGTCAGGGTTGGCCAACATGAAGAACCTCGCCAGGGTTGGCCAACATGGAGAACCTCGTCAGGGTTGGCCAACCTCGTCAGGGTTGACCAACATGAAGAACCTCGCCAGAGTTGGCCAACATGAAGAACCTCGTCAGGGTTGACCAACCTCGTCAGGGTTGGCCAACATGAAGAAGCTCGTCAGGATTGGCCAACCTCGTCAGGGTTGGCCAACATGAAGAACCTCGTCAGGGTTGGCCAACATGGAGAACCTCGTCAGGGTTGGCCAACATGAAGAACCTCGTCAGGGTTGGCCAACATGGAGAACCTCGTCAGGGTTGGGCAACCTCATCAAGGTTGACCAACATGGAGAAGCTCGTCAGGGTTGGCCAACATAGAGAAGCTCGTCAAGGTTGGCCAACCCTGACGACATGGAGAAGCTCATCAGGGTTGGCCGACCTCGTCAGGGTTGACCAACATGGAGAAGCTCATCAGGATTGGTCAACCTCGTCAGGGTTGGCCAACACGGAGAAGCTCGTCAGGGTTGGCCAACCCCGTCAGGGTTGGCCAATATGGAGAAGCTCGTCAAGATTGGCCAACCTCGTCAGGGTTGACCAACATGGAGAACCTCGTCAGAGTTGGCCAACATGGAGAAGCTCGCCCGTACCCAAGAAGACCAAGCTGACGTCCGTCTCCACATTGCTCCAAAATAACACAAGACAACGAAGCTAGCAAGGAAGCTCGCCTAGGTCCAAGACATAGACATCGGTCGTATTGTTGATAGGCGAGCTACCCCAGGATAAGCATAAAGCCAATTAGCCAAAGGCTAGGAAAGTCTCCTACATACCCAGAAGGACCAGGTTACTAACCTCGGCCGAAGTCAACATAAAGAGACTCGCCCTGCAAGGATAGAAGCTCGCCGAGGTACCTGGCCATACCCGAGAGAGAAGGTCGGTAGAGAAGCTCGCCCATAGTCAATGGGGCCGAGCCTAAGTCCACCACTACACAGCTCTGGAATCACACAAGATATTGGAGGATTAAGACGAAGGTTACGAACCTTCGTCAACACCGGAAGCCATATAGGCTCGTAAGGTGCTACCTCACACTCGCACACCTATAAATAAGGTCTCTCTTGTACTATTCAAGGAGAATTTAATAGAATTACAATCATAATACAACAAGCTTTCTCTCTCTAAACTCTCCACTTTCTCTCTCTATATTATCAACTCAAGAACATATTCTTGGGTTATTGTTTGATAGGATTAATATGTTATAAAGCCACATAACAAACACGATTAGTAAATTCTATCAACAATTTGGCGCTAGAAGGAGGGCCGTCAACCCAAAAAATTTGAGAGTAGAAAGTTAGGGTTTGTTTGAAGATTTGAAGATTCGAAGGTGTTCTTGAAAAAGCTCAAGAACACTTGAAGATACACATATATTTTCATTCTTCGAACGAAAACCCAGATTTCCGGATCCATAAAAAACTGCCAAAAAGGTTTTCAAACGCACACGTGTACACGAATAAACCAGATTTTGGGCAATTCGTTACACGTGAAGCTAGACGAAAACCTAAGCAGGCACACACTCGGCGGCCTACCTCGCCAACCTCGGCGACCTTCGACGAGCTACCACCCACGACGAGCTTGACGAGCTACTACCCAAACTCGACGAGCTACCCCCAATGAACTCGATGAGCTACCCCCGACAGACTCGACGAGCTCGACGAGGTACTACCCCGGACGAACTCGAAGAGCTATCCCCGACAGACTCGATGAGCTCGACGAGCTACTACGCCCGATGAGCTACCCCCGACGAACTCGATGAGCTACCCCCGACAGACTCGACGAGCTACCACACCCGACGAGCTCGACGAGCTACTACCCCCGATGAACTCGACGAGCTACCCCCGAAGAACTCAACGAGCTACCACCCACGACGAGCTTGATGAGCTACTACCCAGACTCGACGAGCTATCACCCCCGACAAACTCGACGAGCTACCACCCCGACGAACTCGATGAGCTACCCCCGACGAACTCGACGACCTTCCCCCAACGAAAACCCAAAATGTCTAAGGAACAAACCTCGGCAAATACAAGGAGATGGAAAGGGGGAGACCTCGCGTCGGGCTCCCCAGAAGAGCAATGCTCCGCGACCTCCCCAGCGGGTTTCGGTGACTCAAAAGGAGCTGAACCCCACTCTGAGGGACCTCGCCAACAACCCCGACGAGCTCCAACGCACAATTGCAACCTTGCAGAGGTTGCAACAAAGGCAGTTCGACGAGCTCGCCCTGGTACCTCGGCGAGCTCCAGCCACTGAGGCCAGAGAGCAAACCAGGCCAACCCAGGGCACTCAGACCTGGGGTCAATATAGCGACCTCCATACCGAGCAGGAGGCGAGCTCCGCCCAAGCTACCCAGCACAGGGAGCGTACCGGGAAAGCAAAGGTGGTGGAGGAGCCAGCTCCGCATACTGGGCGAGCTTCGGCCTATACCGAAGCGTCCGCCACCCACCAATCGCTGAGGAGAGGGGGTCCTCCAAGGTAGGTTGGGGCCGAGGTACGAAGAAAATGAACAAACGGCGGCCCCGACTACATCACAAAGGGGAGAGTCGGACCTACAACCTCGTAGGTCCGCCCATGATCGATCGAGGAGGCCCGCAGCTGATAGGTTGGGCCCCGATGGAGGGCGACAATTCCGACCCATCACGGAGGGGTCACCCCAGAGTGAGGCACCTCGAGGGCGTGCATCCACGAGGCGCACAACCTTCGAGCAACCTCCGCCGGAGGTGACCCACAACGACGAGCTGGCCTCGCTGAGAAAGGCCGTCAAAATGTTACCAGCGCAGGTAGCAGCCGAATCTGGCGGATCTGACGCCACCACTCTCCCCACGTCTCCATTGGCACCCGCCATCCTCCGAGCACCGGTCCAAAAGAAAGTCCAGTTCCCGGTGATGTCAGCATACGAGGGCGAATCTGACCCGAAGGTCCACTTGGCCAAATATGCAGACTTCATGATTTCGGTGGTGCTACCGATTCCACTCAGTGTCGGAACTTCCCTGCTGACCCTTGGGGACCAAGCTCATCGCTGGTTCTCATCACTCGCCCCGGGGTCAGTCCACTCATTCGGCCAACTCTCGCGGGAGTTTTTGGCCCACTTCTCCTGGTTTGGATCCTACCTTACCCAGAAACACCGACTCGCCAACATCCACCAAAGCGAGAACGAGACCGACCAGCAGTATCTAGAGAGGTTCGATAAGATACTGCTGGAGGGCGAGCCGGTGAGTGAGGATACCAAGATCGTCGTGGTGATGGCGGAACTGAGGAAGGGCACCGAGCTCTGGAAAAAATGCACCTGTCTTGCCCAAACACCTACGCAGAGTTCCGACACAAAGCAGGGGTGTACGTTGCTATGCAGGAGGCATTACTGAAGGAGGTCGGTGGCACCGGAATAAAGTCCGGGGGCATTTGCAGCTGACCGTCTCCGTTGATCATGTATTTGCAGCTGTCAAAGACAGAGCAATGCTGAGTGAACCGAGGCAAATTCAGCAGGACCGTGCCAAGATTAACCCCAACAAATTCTGCGCTTACCATCAGTCCATCGGACACTTCACTAGTGAGTGCTGGGACCTACTCAAGCAACTCTGGAAATTTTATGAGGATGGTAAGCTGGCTGAGTTTGTGAAGAGGGCCCCGGCGAAGAGAACCAGGCATGTGATAGCTCCTTGAGAGTTACGTACCCAAGTGTAGGTTGATTTCAAGTAATAAAATTTCTCGGGAGACCGAGTGTCGAACCACAGGGAGATTTGGAAGAAAAAGATATTATCTAGTTGAGAGGTTTAAATAAAGTAACAAAATACTAGAGCTTCGGGATTCCACTTTAGATAAAAATACTAGAGTTGTGATCTTGGTTATCTTTGATAACTCAATCGAAATCTAACAATCAAGTGATTTCAATCGGAAGATATAACTTTGAGCACATATAATACTTTTGAAAAGTACCTTTAGAAATTCGAACAAGTTTATAAAATCAATAGTTGATATGTAAAACTAAGCATTTGTTGTGCCAATAAGTCTACAACAAATCAAAGTAATGACACATCAAAACCTCTCTTAAAAACTCTTCAAATGACTAAAGGATTAAAACTTTGAAAATCTTTATTCAATAACCAAGAACATTACTAATACTTTACTAAAGCTTCATCCCTAACTCTAGTAAAATATTTAGCTACTCATACTAATACAATAAGAACTCATATTTCTAAGAGAGATACTAGACTAAGATAGAAGGATTACAAGGAAAATGGGATGCCTTCAAGGGTTGCTAAAGGGCTCTTTATATAGGCCTCCAAATAGTGAATCATGGAGACTTTAGGAACCAATTCACGTGACCTGTAAACATCAGTAATTTAATTGCCCTTGCCGTCTGAATTTCATCTTGACTTCTGAATAAAAGTTGTAGGCCGTTGGATTAGCTTTCCAAGGAGTCTAAGATCTCCAAAATTGGATCTCTAGATTGTGAGTTATGACCATAATAGTGGAGTTGGTAAAACTGGATTGTTTTTCTCCGCGAATTTATGGTGGTCTATTGAAAAACAGATATCTCAGCTTGCACAAAATCAACGCCTTTAATATTTCTACTGTGTCTTGATGAATTTCTTGTCTAACCAATGGATTTGGTCTTGTGTAAATTGGACTTTTGTGTGAATTATGGTGAATTATTTCCCAACATGTGTACTGAGATGGCGGAACTCTGAAGCCCTGCATTGATTGTCATTTTGACCATTGAAGCCGAAACTTTTGACACTTGAGCCCTGAAGACAAGTTGTAGAGCAACGAATTAGTGATCAAATACAACTGGAATTGGTTCAATTGGTTTAGTGAGGCTCCAGATATTGTGCAAATACGAAAATGTGTTTTGAGTCCAAACATTGGACAGAATTGGAGTCTTCACTTATGAGTACAAATACAATCCAAACATGTAAAATTGGATCACTAAAGTGTCTTAAGTATTTAGTACATTGTCTTAGGTGTTCAATATCATAAAATTTGGATAAATATAACTCCACTTAAGACCTCAACAATATACAATAGACATAATGGTTAGGTTGAATTATACATATGCTTCTTATTTAAATAGAAAACATAAATACTTATAACTAATTAGAAAGTGTGAAATTATATATAAATACGCTAAACAATACATTATAGTACACAAAATAATACACAAAATAGGTAAAATGCATGCATACTTAAACGCTAATCAGCATGTAAGGGGGAATGAGGACTCAGATGACGAAGAAGAAGATGAGGTCCGACATGGCCCAAACAACAGACGTTGAGGACCTCGGATGAGACCAGCCGGAGGCCTAGAAGATGGAAGCTGCGCTAAAAAAAACACAGGTACACACGCTTGAAGACGAAAGACACCCCTCAAGAGACGAGCCGAACATCCTAGATGTCGTCTCAGTTGAAACTGAGTTGATGGAGGTGGACAACCAACCGGGGAGGATGGAGATCATCCAAACATATGTACCAGTCCAAGTTGAAGAACCGGTGCCGATGAAAATTGACGAAGGACCATCCAATCTGATCCCTCAGGAGACGAAGGAAACACATGAACCCGCCAACGTTGATGAAGGAAGTAATAACCTCGAACCTTGAGTAGGTTACGAGCCAATGACGAAGCAGAACTAACAGAGGTAGTCATCACCAAGTAGAAGGACCCCTCGACGTCCGATTACAAAGTAAATCAGACTTCGAGTGGGGGCAGGAAGAAGGCGATGATTGGCGCACTCCGATCAAATTTTTTTTTGAAGATATGGAAGCTACTCGGCTAGTAAAGCAAGCAGCCAGATACACGTTGGTGGATGACCAACTATACAAACGTGAATTCTCTCTACCCCTACTCAGATGCTTATCTGAAAAGCAAGGGTTCGAGGTGTTAGAAGAAATCCACCAAGGAATCTGTAGGAGTCACACTGGGGGGCAAGCTTTGACATACAAGACGATCAGACAGGGATACTACTGGCCCACTCTTCGTAAAGACGTTATACTGTTCAAGCTCGGAATCTGCAAGGACTCAAGTCCCAAAACGTTATTATCTAAAGCTCAAGGCAAAGGCCAAAGTGCCCAGGTTAGCGAAGGTGTCCTTCTTAAAGGATCGCCAAGCGCCCACAGCCCAAAGACAAGAAAAAGTTCACAACAGACGATTTAAAACGTCTAAGGCAATGTTTTTAAAACCCGATCGCCCAAGTGAACAACCAAGCACAACTCGCGGTCCCAAGCGGCGTAAGACGAACAAATAAGTGCCAAATAAACAAGTACGATTCGCTGCCCAAAGCGGCGTAAGATGAACGATTCGCTTCCCTAAGTGGTATAAGACGAACAATTGCGTACCCATAATAAAAAAATACGAGCTACTTAAAGATAATAACATGCAAAAAATGAATACAAGCCAAATTAGAACAGCAAAGTTGGGAGTTCGCCTACACTCGAGCTCTCACCCACAGGGGCAAATCAGCTCGCCCACACATTAGAAGTATCATGATGTGAACGAGCTGGGGGGCAAATGTTGATAGGCGAACTAAAGCGAACTACTAATAAAGAATTACAAGGATAAATAACCAAGGCTGAGGAGTTGGCCAACATGAAGAAGCTCGTCAGGGTTGGCCAACATGGAGAACCTCGTCAGGGTTGTCCAACCTCGTCAGGGTTGGCCAACATGGAGATGCTCGTCAGGGTTGGCCAACCTCGTCAGGGTTGGCCAACATGAAGAACCTCGCCAGGGTTGGCCAACTTCGTCAGGGTTGGCCAACATGAAGAACCTCATCAGGGTTGGCCAACATGAAGAACCTCGCCAGGGTTGGCCAACATGAAGAGCCTCGTCAGGGTTGGCCAACATGGAGAACCTCGTCAGGGTTGGCCAACATGAAGAACCTCGCCAGGGTTGGCCAACCTCGTCAGGGTTGGCCAACATGAAGAACCTCGCCAGGGTTGGCCAACCTCGTCAGGGTTGGCCAACATGGAGAACCTCGTCAGGGTTGGCCAACATGAAGAACCTCGCCAGGGTTGGCCAACATGGAGAACCTCGTCAGGGTTGACCAACCTCTTAAGGGTTGGCCAACATGGAGAACCTCGTCAGGATTGGCCAACCTCGTCAGGGTTGGCCAACATGGAAGGTCGCCAAGGTGGGCGGAAGCTAGGTCATTGGTCCGAACCAAGACCAACACAAAGGACCTCGAGGAGGTAGGTGGGGACCTTGCCCGAGCTCCCGATAGGCCGAGATCAGCGGCCAGAGGCACCAAGGGAAGAGAGACTACGGGCGAGCTACCCCTCGAGAGAGGGAGCACGCCCCTATCCAAGGAGACGTCGCCGAGGTCCACCGCTGCATCATCCCTAAAAATCGCACAAGGCAAAGGACCTCGCCTAGTCCAAGAAGCCCAAATGACGGGTGCATAAGTAGGACATGTACATGTAGTGGGATAGAGCGTTGTAAAAGGGTGCATTGTGAGGGACCAAGGCGAGAGTTACGAACCTTCGTCAATACCGGAAGCCATATAAGCTCATAAGGTGCTACCTCACACTCGCACACCTATAAATAAGGCCTCTCTTGTACTATTCAAGGAGAATTCAATAGAATTACAATTATAATACAACAAGTTTTCTCTCTCTAAACTCTCCACTTTCTCTCTCTATATTATCGACTCAAGAACATATTCTTTGGTTATTGTTTGATAGGATTAATATGTTATAAAACCACATAACAAACACGATTAGTAAATTCTATCAACAATATCCACAAAAATTAGTAAAATATATTTTTTATATTTTATTAATTAATCTCACATTTACATATTCTACTTTTTCTTAATTCGTATGCCAAGATCTTTTAAAAAAAAAAAACATGAGACGGATGGAGTACAAAATATCTATCAACGGTGCATTCATTCAATAATTGAAACAATTTATATTAAAAAGTGAATGTTGATTACACTGAAAAGTTACAGTTTGATATCCTGAAAAACTTACACTAAAAATTCGATAATATTGTAAACTTTTCAGTATATTAATCTGCAACTTTTCAGTATAAATAATTTTAACTGTTAAGTAAGTGCACCGTATACTACTTATACATGAGACCTTCCAATATCTATTCATGTTTCGATATGATTTATACTTTTAACTTTATATTTTTTTTATTTTAGTAATTAGTATATATTCGTCACATAAGTCATACCATTATCTATAAATAATTTCATCATTAATTTATCTCACGGGCCAAAACTCTTTCAAATGTAGATTATGTTTATGCTATCGTGTATCACACATGTGACATTATAGTAAATAAAATATTGTATATTGTCCGATCCTCTTTATTAGAAGATATTATGAAATTTTACTCTTCTTTTAAAATAAATCGCAAGGAGTGAACCGTTGACTTTAAAGTTTAGTCTTCTTCCTGCGGCCACCGACCCACCACAGTTTAGATCTCCTTCAATTGAGGCAAAAATATTCGAGACAAGACAACCTAAGCAAAATTAAATACTCCCTCCGTCCCGTAGGAATTTGCACCCTACGGGACTGCACATTTAAAAAAAAAAATTATATATAAAGTAGTGGTATATGAGTAAATATGTGTAAATATTTGTGAGTGTGCACGTAAATCAATGTTTCTTTTTTTTAGTAATATGCAAATTTGTGTGAGACATCCAAATAAGAAAAGTGTGCAAATTCCTGCGGAACAGAGAGAGTATAAGAGAAACCTTCCTATGAAAATAGTTTATAATAAATATATTATGAAATTATGTTAAAATTGTTAATGTATTAAATATTATTTAATTGCGAGTATTAAGAATTTCACCATGCTAGTATCATGAAATTATTTTAAAATATTAATTTTTTTATTAAAAGTATTAAAAAACTCATCAACTGTATCAAAAATTTTAAATAAAAAGATTTATAATTAAAATATAATACCACTTATCTAATTTTTGATATTATCGATGATATTTTTATTATGAATAATTTTTATACAAAACTTTGCCATTATTGTTAATTAATATAAAAACTATTATTTTTTTAACAATTCATATTTTTCATATGTGAACTATTTTATAATTTTATTTTTTTTTGTTGATAGATAACACTCTTTCCATCCCATGAGAATTTGCACACTTTTTTTTAACGTCTCACACATCTATAAATACTATTAAAAATTAATTTATATGCATATTTATAAAATTATACATATATTTATTTATATATTATTATTTTATTTATAAAATATATATTTTAAAATAATAGAGTTCAGGAATTATCATGTTACCATATTACGGCTATCCTCATACCGTCATACGAATTATTGTCAACAAATAAATAAATAAATAAATAGCAGTAAAAACTTGAAAACCAATCAAAACCCGCCGCGTAGCCTTGCTTCTCTCTCACTATTTTCCAGTGAAATTCAAGAAAGAATATCTATTGTCATATGATCCCACCAGCAATCTCGCCTTTTCCCCAATAATTGAAAACCTTAATCAGATTTTTCGTCCTACATCTCCCCCAAACCTTATTTACCCAATTCCCTCTGTAAATGGGAAATGCTCTCAGATTTTTGTGCAGCCAATGCTGCAAACCTTCGCCGGATTCCGGTTCGGCCGCCCACCACGGCGTCACCGTCGACACCGTCGGAGTTTCGGCTTTGGCTCACGATCTCTACAACTTCGAAATCACCAACCAGGTATACCTTTTTGAGCGATTGAATTGTAGTTTTATTATACCTCTGATAATTTTTCACCTTCTGGACTAAAGGTTCCTCAAGAGCTCGGTAAGCATGTCGTCTCATCGAGAAAAGCTCAGGCCAACTGGTAAAATTCACATATTTCTTCAGAAATTACGCAATTTGTTAGATTAACTCAGAATTTAGTAACGCGATCTTGAGAAAATGAAGGTACCGGAAACTTTCCGAGGCCTGGAGAGAGACGAAACCGCCGCCGAAATCGCCTGAAGAAGCTTCGAGGCTTGTGATCCAGACATTAAAGAGACATCAGAAGGCCGATGTTGAAGTATTGATATATTACTTTACTTTATACGAATTAGAATAAAAAAGAGCCTAATTATAACCATGATTTCTTCTGTTTTGTTCATTTAGGGATTATTGGCATTTTATGGTCTTCCTCTGCCTCATGCTTTAGTTGAGCTCACTACTGGGGCTCCTCCTTCACAACAACAAGGACTCAAATTTGAATTGCATACACTGCCTGTAACAAAAATGAGAATTGCTACTTTCTTTTCAATTTTCATGTTATTTTCTGATTCAAAATGCATTGGTTTGGTATATAGGTGGATGCAAAGGCCGTGGCTGATGGAGATACGGTAACTGTCTACGTTAGGGAGTCTTCAAATATCCCTAATGACGTCCAAGTTAAATATGCTCAAAGATCCAAGGCTCGAGCTCAGAGGAATTATGATAAAGCAGATGAACTTCATAGACAAATTATTGATTCGGGATATAGGTCGATTGATTGTGATTCAATGTCTAATACTAGTGTGTTTCTGGTTAAGAGGACTCACACTTTTCGTGCAGGGTGCTAAACATCAACAATGAGGATATTCTTGCACGAAAATACAGAATACGATTAAGGTTGTAGAGGCGGTGATGGTGTTTGGTTTATTTGGGATTAATTATTCGTTGTGAATGACGTTTGTGATTGGAACTTAACAGGGGAATCGATGCACCAGAGAGTAAAATGCCCTACGGACAAGAAGCAAAGCAAGAATTGGTAAAAATAGTCCAGAACAAGAGTTTACGAGTTCTTGTGTTTGATGAAGATCGTTATGGTCGATGCGTTGGAGACATCTATTGCAATGGCATTTTCGTGCAGGTAGTCTCTTCAAACTCTTGATGCTTTTATCTTGGGGCAGATATTTCTGTGCACCAATTGTATAAATTTGAAATTGTTATTAGTTATTTCATTAGAAGATACTAATTGTTACTATATTAAAAGGTTTTAAGTGATCACTGTTAGGTTTTTTTCCACAGTACTGATTGTTTACATATTGCACTCAAATGTATCCCCACATGTGATGTGGGGGGAAAAAAAGGGAATTTACTCAACTGGGGTTTTGAAATTTTGATGTAGGAATCGATGCTCAAGAAGGGGCTTGCCTGGCATTACAAAGCTTATGATCGACGTCCAGAGTTGGAAAAGGTCATCTATCTTGTTGTATTTTAAGCTTCTTGTAAGGATAATTTTCACTCTATTTCAGACGCCCGTGTTTAATGGCTGATTGTTCATGCAGTGGGAGAAAGAGGCTCGGGCAAAACAAGTCGGGTTGTGGGCAGCGTCGAACCCTGAGAAACCGTGGGACTGGAGAAAAGACAGACGTGAAGGCAGATAAACCTAACTTATTTCGCATTATTTAAGGATTGGATTGTTAATTTGTTATAAGCAAAGGTAAATGGGGAGGCATGGATAAGGATTCAGTCATTTAATCTTGTAATTTGTATGATTATATTTATAACTCTTTTACGGTTGTCAAATGTCAATACATGGAAAAACTTCTCATATATCATTTGATGGTGCTCCCAAGTCCAAATAAACGATAACAAATGTGTTTTTACACGAAAAAATGTCCCCAATGATCGGAAAAAGTATATACAATCTAAACGAGTTGTTTCAGACAGGAACTGAAACCACTAAAATTTGTGAATGCATCCAAGAAAATCTGAACTGGTGTACTTTGATATCAATAGTCAGAGGAAAAAATGCGTACAGATGAAACTCTCAAGCTGAAAACAACAAATACGAAAACATTTCAGGAGAGTACCTAGGAAATAATCAAGAAACACTGTAATGTAGTATAAAAGGAAAAGTGTGCAGTTTGAAACCGAGGAACAATGTTACAGAAGCATGGTAGACATATATGCCGGGGAACCAAATACATGCACTGCACTGCAAACAGAATAAATCTCGTTAATACTCTGTTGGAAGTCATATACTTTCCAGAATAACAAAAGCCAGTCAGAACATTCACGCAAGCAAGCAAAGCAGATACATCATGTTTCCAGCATCAAACAAGGGAGTTGGGAAAAGATAACGAAACAGCTAGTTAACTTTCAAGCAAAAATCCTAGTGAACGAAAGGATTCACGAAAATAAAAACCAATAGGTGAATTAAGGGATTACTATACTCGAGAACAAGACTTAGTGAGCAACCATTTCAAATATTGGGGTCAACTTTTGCAATAGTTCTGATATCTGGCAAAACAATAATCATGAGTAGAAATAATGATATCAAATTATGTAATTGCTTCAGAATAATAATGTGTACTTTATTTTTATTGGTAAATTTACCAAATTTTAGAATTTAATTGAATATCTTCAAGTTTTTGATTGTGGGGGTTACATCGTCCAACCAATCACTAGAAAGAAATGTGATTACGCTGCTTTTCCTGGGTGCGAAGGGTCATTACATATAAATCTTGAGGATAAATTACTGAACTAACTAAACTGGTAAACTCGCCAATTGCCGGTTTACTTACTAGGGCATTGTCGAATTCTAAAATGTTTAAGCTAGTAACACAGTGCTCTATCAAATGACTTTGGTAATGTTCAGTTTAGTTAACAAAATGACAAAATCAAATGAGTTGATTTAACTTTTGCCTAGAAAATATAAAAAACAGGACTAGTGGAATATAGAACATAGATATTATTTTTAGTGAACAACCAAAACCAATCATGCAATGAATCATTATTGGTTGATTTAAGACTCCGTATAAGAGTTGGACGAAGATAATCATACGTAAGAAAAATGATGAAAGATACTCATGGTTCAAGGCAAAATGAGCAGTGTTTACTAGATGTGACTAGTGAGAAAATTGATACATTTTATGTTAATTGTATGAGCCATACGACTAGAACTAGACAATAGGTTTAACAAATTTCTGCTTGAGATTGGACATTGGCCTTGATAGAGGGATGGAGGTAAAACCCATCTAGCTTACTGACTAAAAACACCTACAAAAGTGTAATGATTCGAAAGAGGATAACTCTTGCGGATAAATTCCAAAGAAACAAAGGACCTTAAAATAAGTTCTACGGTTATTTTACGATAAATTTACCTTTGCAGTAGTCATTAATTTACCTAGACAGCATCTATTTTCTCAATCATGCAGATTCAATCTTTAATCTTTTTATTTTAAAAGTAGAAGGTGAGAATACACCTTGTGTTGTACATACGCCTTGCATCATATGTAGCTCAATTAACTGTCAAACTCTCTACAATGTCTACTCCTTAAAATGTACTTTCTCCGTCCCACAGGAATTAGCACACTTTCATTATTTGGACGTCCCACACAAATTTGCACACTACTAAAAACGGAAACATTGATTTGCATGCACACTCACAAACCTATACAAATATTTACCAATATGTCACTACTTTATATATAAAACACATTTTCCTTAAAAAAATGTGACATCCCGTAGAATGCAAATTCCTACCGGACGGAGGGAGTATAAAACTCGAAAATATAGTTTACATGAGAATCAAGCTTTTGGCACCAAGACTTCCCATAGCCATAACAATTAAGCATGTATAGCAAAGACTCTCCCACAAGTGACATATACATATGTACTTTGACACTTAAGAATATTTAAGATAAATGAACTTGATTCGAGAAGAATAAATAGTGAAAGACAATAAAAATTAAAACTACGATTCAGCAACATAACTAAATGTTTTGTGCAAGACAGAGGCACATTTTTAGTATCTAATAATTGTTCCTTTTCATTTATTCAGAAGGGATAATTCAAGAGCAGAGATACAAAATAAAGATGAAAAGCAAATCATAAGCACATGGTGAATAGATATTATGTCTTAAATTGGTAAACTTTCAGTAAAAGTAATCTAGTAATGCTCTGAAATAACCAGGGGCAAGAAGATAATTCACAACACTTTGTCATAATTTATGTTACCAGCGTAATCTGCTTCTCATTCTATTCCATATCTTCTTTTGCATCATCCGAATCTGAATCACTAGCATTATAACCTAGATAAAAATGTCACCAAGAGAAATAAGATAGAAGCGAAGATTCCCAAACCTAAACAAAAATGTCAAACCACCAAGATTTCAGTAGATGAAAAAAGGATCAACCACCTGGACGCTTATCGCCTACTTTCAATGCTGAAGATCGACTCCTTGAGGCTTTAGTAATCCACGTTCTTCCCTAAAGCCAATAGAAATGAGAAACTCCATATCCACTATACGCACTCAAAGAATGCAAATTGACTTCTCATCACAGTAAAATGATCCACTACTACAAAATGTTTTGTAAACAAAGAAACTAATCATATGTACAAGGAAAACCTCTTTAGTGAAACAAAACCATTTGACATTTCACAACATAATCTTAAATCTTCCTAAAATTAACAAAATGGCAGAAATATCAAATATTTAAGCAACCAACAAACACAAACAGCACATGTAAATATGTGAAAACAAAACAATGGGAATAAAAGATATAGGAATAAGAACAATCACCTTCTGTGCATCTTTTGCGACCCCATATCCGCTAGAGTACATCTGGCCCACAAGAACCTGCATTGCAATATCACCGTTCTTGGCCTCTCTGAGAGTATCCTGAAACCACCGCTTGACACAGTCGGATACCACTTCCGCTAGCGGCATACGCTGAGACCGGTCGGAGTTCTCCGCCACCGCCATCTGCAGCGTTTTTACCCTTAGCTGGGGCAACTCCGGTTTGGATTCAGTTGGATCAGGGGAGGAAACAGGTCGGGCCTTGGATATGGGTTTCAATTGGGCGGTGCGGCGTGACCCGTTATTGGGGGAATTGACGACGCGAGCAAATTGTTGGATCCTTTGAGCAGATGGAATTGATCTTCCCATAAACATAAAATAGCAAATTGATTTTCCCTTTGCTGCGTCGACGCTGCAACGAATGCTTTCATCAAATTCAATATCTTTATTTTTAGGGTTTTAGCACAGGAGGAAAGGGCCGAAAGATTAAATTTTTCCTCTTTTGGTTTTTTAAATCCTTATCACATAGGAGGACGGATAATACGTTGCTGTGTTTTTCTATTATTTTCCGATTTGAAATTTTTTTAAAAAAATACTTTACTTTAAAAATAAGTTTCACTAAAGTTTGTTTGTGTTTTAAATAAATTTGTTAATAGCAAAATTGATATATTGTGTATCATGTCCATGATAAATATTTAAATTTAAAAAAAAATTACTCAAATTAATAATTAGTAATATTTTAAGAAATAATTAGTGATACTCCAAAAGATAAGCAGTATTACTCTAATTGCAAAAATACATAATTCGACATGTACTGTGTATTTTGATTAAATTAAAATTAAAATTGAGGTTAAAAATTCAAATGCATGTCATGCATATTATAATTTGTATATTTTAATTAAAAGTAGATTTTGTGTGAAATTGGTTCATATCATGAACCACATTTTAATAAGACAAAAAAGATAGGCAAAGTATTGTATGAAAATGGTTCATGATAAGCTTATCATGAATGAGTTTTAAAGTATCAAACATTTAATCAGGAGCATCAAAAATCTCATTAAGTGTATCAGAAGTTGAGGTCAATAAAATTTATATATTGACTTCAACTTTTGAGTTTTAATACATCTGATGAATATTTTGATACACTTGACCAGATATTTGATACATTTAAATATTATCATGAATTATTTTCACACAATATCTACTCAAAAAGATAAGCACATAAAAATAAATTTTGTATCACAAAATGATTAATACATTTTTTTTAAAAATTAAATGCTTAAATTTATGTATCATTATTGTATTCACCGTGAATAAATAATTTTTTGTCTATGAAGGGTGCAAATGGCGCTTGGCGGTCGGCGGGCGGTCGAGTGTCTTCAAGCGCCAAGACCGCCTAGGCGCGGCCTTGGCGGTGCCAAAGTTTTTCTATTTTATTTTTTATTTTTTATTAATATTAATTTTTTTAAACATATATTAATAAAAATATACATTATAGATAAATTATAAATTTAAAACATAATTAATAACTATCAAAAAATATAAAAAGTCAACAAAATGTTAAAAACTATCATAATAGGACATAGAAAGAATAAATTATGAAGTTGTTCAATTAAACTTTCATTTTTTAGTAATTTAGTAAATTAATTTTTATTTTTTAATTTTAGATCTAACTTTTAAATTGAAATAAAAATTAGAAAAAGAGGAGTAATGGTCATCTAGGCGGTGCCAAGACGGCCTCGGCGGCTGCCTAGGCAGCCTCGGCAGTGCCAAATGTGTTGGCTGATTTTTCTCGGCAATTTGACCTTGGCGTCGGCGGCCGAGGGTCTTCAAGCGCCTAGGCGGTCTCGGCGACCGCCATTTGCATCCATTTTCCAATGTTAATAGTACTAGTATATCACCCATGTGTTGCACAGTTTGTGAGAATAAAAAAATATTATTTTAAATTATTTTCATAATATTATTTGTATTTTTATACATTTCTATATATTAAAAAAATATAAATTTTATTTTACATATATTATATTTGATTCTTTTTTAATCATTAATAATGACTTCTTTATAAATTAAGTCAATTGTCTTTTTTATTATTATTTTGAACGTGGCAACATAAAACTACCCACGAATAAAAATTGTCCTCTTAAAAAAAAATTATGTTTAACTTTGTGATAATTATTGTACAAATTCAATCAATTGTTTTATGTTTTGTAATAACATATGATAAATATTATATAAAATTGAAAAATGGTATATTTTAAAACACTATTTTCAAATTGGTACAACATGAAAAAAAAATCTATTATTCAACTCGTATTTACTCTATTATAATTTTTTTTTATAACAATATAAAAATAATACTTTAAAAATATACCAATTTGAAATTATTATATAACTTTATCACTGTAATCAAAACTGTGAGTTCAATTTTCGTTAAATGCATATGGTCCCTCCCCCACTAATCTTTTATTCAATTTTTCTAATATATTAGTTTAATTTTTGACATGATAATGTACATATGAGTATCTCAAAGTTATTACATTAATAATATAAATAAACTATTCACTACTAGTATAAACATAAATTATTAACAAAATTCAATGACACTCACATTTAAAAATAAATCTTAATCCAACTCATATAAATAATATCAATAGAAAAAAAAATTCATTCTTAAAAATAAAATCCATATTTAAGATTTGAATTTTGAATTTCAAGATATTTATGAATTATAAATTCAATTTAAATGTAAAAAAAAATGTTGACTGAGTGTATTAAATATAGGTTGGTAATTATGATTATTGATCTTGAAAATGTAGATAATTGGTTGGTTGTGTTGGTACTAAAATTACTATCACGTGTGTACTATATATAAATAGTAATTTTTTTCTTCTTATTTTTTTAATAAAATATTTAGTTTGTACATAAATTTTAATGGAACTTTCATTTTTATCACAATTGCATTTTTATATAAATGTAATATAATTAAACATATTTCTTATATATTGTAAGGTTAATTCTATAAAAATGCATCACCTTTTACTCAACTTTTAATTTAATCATGTGCTTCACGATTAATTTAAGGAATTTCAATTCGGTACATTTTTTTTTATCTCCGGCTAGCAACACATGGCGAGTCTTACCGGAGCGTGTGAAATTTTACCACATTGGCGTACAACCGTACACACATTTAATTATCTTATTATTTATTTAATTTTCACATTATATATCATATGCATATATATGAAATAACAATATTTTTTATTAAAAATATTTTTGTATCATATGCATATATATGAAATAATAATAATTTTTATTTAAAAATATTTCCTTGCTGTAGAAGGGAAAAATATTTTTATATGTTTGTAGCGTTGAATATCAGATTCACAAAATACTTGAAAAATTACCCAAAAATCGTAGAAAAAATTGCCCAAATCATACAAAATTCTTCAAAATCTCAACACTGGAGGTTTGAATTTCTAAAATTTATGAATGTACGCTAGCATGACAAACTTTTATTCACTCCATCGAAATACATCATCAGTGGCCGGTCGGAGATGAAAAATATGTATCTGGTTGAAATTTTGAAAAGATTGTATTTTTTTTAATTATAATTATAAAGCTCCAAATTAAATTGAAACAAAAAGTAGTGTAGTTATATAGAATTAACCCAGTATTTTATTCTCGAGTTCATTTATAAATAATGATGGACTTGAGCTATTAATTTTTATTTTTTTTATTCTTACTCGCACATATTCTTTATTTTAAATATTAATTTGATATATTATGTTTTTTTATTAATTTCAAACACACAATTACTTTTAAAATAGAAGAATATTGTTGGATGAATTATACTATTTATTAATTATTTATATATTTTTATTAAGAAATCATTTTTCTTCTTGTTACATACAAAAGAATTAACAAATTTTCAATTTATTTGTTGTGTATATAATATAAAAAACAACAATAATAATAACAACAATAATAATAAAGCAATTAGGTAACATATTACTTTAAAAAAAAAATTTATATTTTTATAAATAATTAAATAAATAAAAAAATTTATATGATATAATTTTCTTTTAAAAAAATATTTTATATTTTTATAAATAATTAAATAAATAAAAATTCTTATATGATATAATTTTTTTTAATAAATTTTTAATATTTTTTTAGCAAAAAAATTGATTGGTTAATCACACATTTAATTTTAATTAGATGAAATATTATATATTGTATGGACTTTTGGTATGACTTGATTTTTTTAACATTTTTTTATTGGACTTTTTTTTAATTGTGCCTCGGCAGTGTCAAATGTGTTGGCGGATTTTTCTCGGTGATTTGACGTTGGCGTCGGCGGCCGAGGGCCTTCAAGCAGTGACGGAGCAAGGAATTTTGGACAGGGGGTCCGATTAATATTTCTATAAAGATGAAATAATGTTATGTTATTAAAAAATCATTATAAATTTATCAAAACGTCTAATTTCATTTATTTAAATTGAACAAGTTAAGTTTTGTTATGATTTTGAAAAAAAAAAATTGTTTCGATTATATAGAAAATGTGAGATGGTGTTGAAATTTCTAAAATATTAATATTATTAAAAAATTTATTTTCTTTCTTTAGGTAAAACGTAATCACAATATTCATCAAAATTTTAACTTCTAATTATTCCATTTATTTAGAGGATAAATATTTTTAAAATTTTATTGAAATATTATTAGGCACTACATATTGTATACTTTATATTCCATAGTATTAAAAAAAATTAATATTAAAATGTGTAATTTTATTAATAACTTTTTGTGATAAAAAAATATGATAATATTAAATATTTTGATTATAAAATTAATTAAAAATATACAAAAAAAAACGCATGAAACTTGAAAAAAAAAAAAAAGAGAAAGTTAGTTTATGCTAGGGATTGAACCCTTGCCCTTTTAATTTAAACTATCATTCCATAACCAATCTGGCACATGTGCATAACTTTTATCTACTAAGAAAATTAAAAATTTTAGGGGGGCCCATTGTCCCCCTATACCCAACGTGGCTCCGCCCCTGCCTTCAAGCGCCTAGGCGACAGCCATTTGCATCCATGATTTTCATTGTTAATAGTATTAATTTGATGATTAAATCTATATCAATATCTCTTTTTTATGTTTAGACCTGTGAATGAATATTTTTCATATTTAATAAAAAAATAAGTTTAAATAGTTTTTTTATAATATTTATGATACATGGCATTGTAGGGATCAAGTTTGCAGAAGACAGCAGATCCAGTAAATTAAGGGTGTGTTTTGTTTCGACGGGATAGGTTAGTTTATCTATTAAACAAAACACACACTGACACAAAGAATAAAGAATGTGCAGAGAATGGTGATCTCGTTGATTGCCTCACTATCAACACATATGCCAGAAACGTCTAACTTCTTTTTCAAGCAGGGTAATACACTGAGATTTTTGTGAAATTCTTTGTCTAATTACATTGTAATTTTTCGAGCATTTAAGTTCTTTTCTTGATGATTAAATGTCTGAATCTTTTGCCCATTTTTTAAAAATTAATTATTTGTTGCTACATGCTTGTTGGAGTATCACTAATAGTAATTTTGTTAAACTATTTTATGTAAATTTTGGTCTTGCATGGTGCCTTTGATCATGAAAATTTAAGGCTTGACAGTTTGCATATGAGAAATTTATATTTATAAGTCTTATATTAATTGTGTTTATTTGTACTTTTATAATACAATTAAAAATAGAATTCTAATCAATCATAAAGGATGATAATTTGGATTTAGAGATGTTGGAGGAAGATCCTCACATTATAAAGAGCACTCACACTCTTAAGGACACCATAAGTACGGATTTGGATCCCCTCCTATAAAGGAGGGTCCTGTGTAGAAGGAGGACCTTTAGATCACACACAAGCATACAGGAGGTGATCTTCATCCCACAAGTACAAATGTCTCTTTTGATACTTCTAGCAATAAAAGTTAAATACTAAAAATAGGGATATTACCAAAACTCCACATAAAGGGAATTAACTAATAAAATTTTATTCCTAATAATCTTGATTCTCCAAACCATCATATTATTATCCTAGATCGCAATTGTGAGCTCATCTCCATTATTATGTACTGATACAACTTCATGAGTTTAATTATACAAATAAAATTATTTAAATAAACACAAATTTTTTGGTGTACCCAAATGCATACTATGCACTTATGTTTTGCATTCAATTTCATTTTAATTTTGATTGACCAATTACATTAAAATTCATGGGAAAACAGGTCAGGGAGCTTAACAGAGAGGATGTGGTAGAGGAACAATGTTTGTAGAGACTTGTTTCCGGGTTCAAAGAGAAAGCGCTTGAATTCTAGGTTAAGATCGGTATCGATAGCTTCATATTTAGGTACAAAAAATAGTGATGTTATGCTTGGTTACTCCTTCTTCGAGTGGCTGGAGAAGATGAGCCTTTCTAGCCACTCGGAGAGTTGGGTTCAGTGGAATCTAAGAGTGCGATTAGGATTGAGGTGGAGCTAATGGGTGGTGATTTTTCGACAATGTGGGGGTGATGGTGACTTGGTGAGTAGAGATGGATAGGATGAAAAATAGGTGGAAGAAGGGAAGAGAGAGTTCAGGTGGCCGCCATTGGGGCGGAAGAAAAGAGTGCGTACAAACTACAAAATGCTTGCATATAAATGTATTCAACAATACCCCAAATTTTAATTAGTACCCCAAGAACTACTTAGCGATACCCCTAGACCACTGAGTAATATTTGAACAACAATTGAGTAATATCGCATACTATATTTAATAATATCTCAAATATTAAATAGTAATATCTCAAGAACTAATTAGTGACACCTCAAGAACAATTGAGTAATACCCAAAAAAATAATTGAGTAACACCGTATACTATATTCGACAATATCTCAAATATTAATCAGTAATATTCCAAGAACCACTGAATAATACCCCCAACACAACTAAGTAATGTTGTCATACTAGTGAATTATTCTTCGAATATTAGTGAGTTGTTCTTGAAATATTTCATCCAATTCCGGATCCATTTATACTAATTGTTTTCACACAAAACCTCAGAAGCAATCACTATATATATACACGGATAATTTCAACTAATTTACTTGAAGAATTATAACAAATGCAGAGAATTGAAAAGACTACACATAAGAAGAAGGTTATAAAGTTCCATTAGAAGCCGTAAATTTTGACGAAAAGAGAGATAAGAAACATTGGTATCTAAGGAGGTATTATAGAAATACACTCACAAAATTGCCATCATCTACTACTTCTTCACCATCGGTGTTGATAGACGAGTTGGAACAAGCAGAGTTAAGAGAAATAGTCAAGAAAGATTAACTCAAAGTTGCTCGTCATCCAACTCGCCACCCAGCACCACTCCACCACCAGGTACTTACTCCCAACCCAGTAGGTACGGGCTGCTCGTCTTCCAGCTCGCCACACAACATCACTCCACCACTAGGTACCTACCCCCTAACCCAATGGGTATGGGCTGCTCATCCTCCAGCTCGCCACCCAACACTACTCCACCACTAGGTACTCATCCCCAACCCAGTAGGTATGGGCTGCTCGTCCTCCTGCTCAGTGCTCGCTACCCAACTCGTCCACCAGCTTGCCCAAAGCACACTTCACACAACCAGGTACCTGCCCCCAACCTAGTGGGTACAGGTCGAATCAATGCTACGTAGTACGAGCAGGTGGTGCACTCGCATCCCACAAGTGGTCCACATTAGAGAGGAGCCGGCCACCAAGTGGAGAACATGAATCCCACAAGAGGTCCACCTCGGAGGGGGACTGGCCACCAAGTGGCGAACAGGAATCCCACAAGGGGTCCACCTCGGATGGGAGCTAGCCACTAATTGGCGAACTCAAAATCCCACAAGGAGTCCACCTCAGAGGGGAGTTGGCCACCAATCCCATAAGAGGACCACCTCGGAGGGGAGCTGGCCACCAAGTGGCGAACAAGAATCCCATAAAGAGTCCACCTCAGAGGGGATTTGGCCACCAAGTGGCGAACTCGAAATCCCACAAGAGGTCCACGTCAGAGGGCAGCTGACCACCTAGGCGACCTACAAGAGGCAAACAAGAGACGAGCTAGGGGCGAGCAGGAAGAAGATGCACATCACCAAAGCTACATGCTCACTACCTTGCAAGGCAACCAAGCCTAAAGGTTCAAGGTTAAGTCACCAGCCCTACCTCCAGTAGGAATCCAGCTGTGAGTAGGACCCCTAGTAAGGGTAAATTAGACAAATACATTGTAATTAATGCTAAATGGATGGCAAAATGACAAGTGTAAAGACACTTGTCATTTTATTAAGCCACTTAAGCTTAGGGGGCCGTTTGGTATAATTGTAAGGAATGAAAATGATATAGGAATGAAAAGGATATGGAATGAAAGTCATAGTTCTCAAATAGCTGAACTATGGTAGATTCCTTAGTTTTTTGAAATCAAAGTCATAGTAGAGTCATTCCAAACACACAATATGACTTTGATTACCATTAGTCACCTTTCAAATGTGTCAATCAAACAACCCCTTAAATCATGCCACATCATGCCATGCAAGCATATAAATATAAAATTTTGTACTCATTTAGGGGGATTTCAAGCTTATAATATAAGAACAATTTCTCTACACTTTCTCTCTCTACCTTCTCTATATATTCATACAAAATCAAATTAATATCCTTACCTAGATTATTGTTTGGGTGATTTCATTAATGTGATCAGCCACATAATCCACCTCATTAACAAAATCATCCAACAACCGGCATTTAACAATTGCTTTTAGCCATACATTTACTCTCTTTCTCCAACTACCAAAGATATAATTGGAAAATAACTTTTTTGGATTCATCACACTACAGGCCTATTTGCAAATTCTTAGAAAAAAAGTTTTTTTAAAAAAAAAAACTCTTAAAACATGTTTTCAACCATTATTTTAAGTGCTAATTACTTATTTGGGCCAAACAACAATTTTTATCTTCTAATTAAGCACTTCTACATATTTCTTAAAAATATATATATATATATATATAACTCAATACCTTGTATAGAAGCACTTATTTTGTAAACATATTTTTCTTTATTATTTTTTAAAATCACTTAATTTTAAAATATTTCTTATTTTTTATTTTACTACAAAAATTACTTATTATCATTTTTTAAATCTACTATAGAGATTGTAGACATGCACTGCCTTTCTACGTACTTAATATTGCTACTCTTTAGGATTTTTGGTCGCCGTGTGGTATTCCTCTGATCAATTAATACTGTTTGAATCTTCATCATCTGATATTGGAATCTATAACTTCTCCAATCACCGAGTGAATATTCGTGCACAACTCTGTTCAATAAAACCCATAAATTATTTATGAGTTTGGATCAAGTTAATATTAAATTAAAAGAAGTCTAAAAATTCAAATGTAACTGCACACAACTACTAAAAAATAAGATTATACGTATTAAAAGTAGTCAATTGAGTGTGGTTACCTCAACCAGCAGTGGTTGAACCATATATATATATATATGATTAATTAATTAATTAATTAATTGCGTGCATGATTGTAAACACTTGCACTAGATATTTATTATTCTGAAATATATATATTTAAATGCGTCACGATTTTAGCGATAAACCCCAATCTCTAATTAACAAAAGTTTGAAAATTCATCCAACTTATCACATCAAATATTCAGGCTATAATTTTTCTACAGACAGCCTACGTTGTAAGAAACGAAAAAAGATCTTTTCTTTTGGCATGAAGCATGATTATACATACATATATTAGCATATATAGCTTATTGGTCTCTTATAAATATCCACAAAAATAATATTGCAATACAAAATTGCTTTAGAAAAAGGTGAGAGCAACTCAAAGAGCACATGTTAATATAGTTAGTGCAAGATTCTTAACCACACAAATGAAGTGGACTCATGTCATAAAATCAAAATGGGGAAATTAATGCTTGCTATATACTTTTAAGGATGTTGATGTGTTTTTATTTTAGTGCTTATAATAGTGGTGTATCCTAACCAACTTATTCGATACTTCATGATTTTTTCACTATCACTATTATTCATAATTAAATGTAAAAATACAACCCCTATGAATTCGACTCCATCAAATTCTGATTTGAATATTACCATTCACTACAAAAAAAATGGGTTTTAGCGACCGATTTCGCAACCGAAAATCGGTCGCTAAACACATTTACCGACCGATTAAGGTGGTCGGTAAAACTGTGGTCGCTAACATTTAGCGACCGAATTTCCATTCGGTCGCTAGCTTAGCGACCGCCAAAACGGTCGGTAATTAGTCGCTAAAAGGACCGGGATTTGACCCGTTTTTTAATGTTAGCGACCGATATATCGGTCGGTAAATGTATAAAATTTAGCGACCGAAAATATCGGTCGGTAAATATATAATTAGCGACCGATATTTCGGTCGCTAAATAATAATTTTATTTTTTAAATATTGTGTTATATTTTATTTAGCGACCGAATAATCGGTCGCTAATTATATATTTACCGACCGATATTTCGGTCGCTAAATTTTATCGTGAAAAAAAAAATTGGGGCCAAGGTGGTTCGAACCCAGGCCTCCAGTGTGGCTCAGCAAGGCTCGAACCACTTGGCTAAGCCCCCAACATATTAACATATGCACCGCAACCTTTATTTGAGCCATATATGGCTCAGATTAATTCACCCAATTTCGCGCCTGTGAGGGGTCGAACACGCGACCTCTGGGCATCTCAGAGGTGGCGTGACCACTCGGGCACTTGTACGTTGTTGTTCATTTTTGTGCAATTAATTGTATATAACTCCAAATTGAGTCACGTTTTTTTTAAAATGCTTCTAATTAAATGAGTATTGTTTCTACTTTATTTATGTTTATATATATTTTATTAAATATTATAATGTTAAAATTTTATTATTTAATATTACCAAAATTTATTAATTTGTTCATTTTTTTTGCAATTAATTGTATTTAACTCCAAATTGAGTCACATTTTTTTTAAATGTTTCTATTTTATTTATGTATATATATATTTCATTAAATATTATAATGTTACAAATTTATTATTTTATACTATGAAAATTTATTAATTTGTTCATTTTTTGCAATTAATTGTATTTAACTCCATATTTTTTAGTCATATTTTTTTTAAATGCTTCTAATTAATTGCTTGTTAGTTCTAATTTGTTTATGTTTATATATATTTCAATAAATATTATAATATTGTAAATTTATTATTTAACATTACGAAAATTTATTAATTTATTCAAATTAAAAATACAAATACAATTCGTTCAAAATTTTCACTTTCTTTGGATTTTTATATAACCATTTGAAACTAATTATTTTACACTACTAAAATTTAAACATTCAACATAATTTAAACATTCAATATCCCATAAAAACATCCAACATAAATAAAATAAAATTAATTGTTCAACAAAAAAAAAAACTAATGTGACGAATTAAAGCCGTCGTCGTCACCACCAAGATCGACAACCTCCTCATCGTCATCGTCATCATCCTCAGGTAGAGGTGGTGGAAGATCAGGAAATTTGGGGACGTTCCAACCCATCTCTTCGGAGGCAGACTCAAGTCAATTCTTCATCATTCTCGTCAGGTCCTCCGTTTGCTTCATCCTATCTTTCATCATCTTCCCCTTTGTTTGATATTTCTCCAATTTCTTTCTCACGTCGGAGAGTTGACTTTCGACGTGGGAGGAGGGGTGAGAGTCGAGGGAATAGGAGGAGCTCCCCTTCTGTGATAGGCGGACAGCCTTACTGTGACTGCCCAATCCTAGATACTTCCCCTTCTTTGGTTTGACCAAATTCAGAAAAATTTGGTCCTCGTCAACAGGGGCGGGGGTAGGATTCTCCGGGGTGGGTGCCGACGCCGTCTGAGCCTCATCGAGGGCCTGCCTCATCTGATTCTGAAATTAAACAATAATCATAATTATAATTTAATATTAATTAGTATAATTCATAAAATAATTAATTAGAACAATAATTAATTATAATAAAATACATACGTGAAGCTCGGTGGTGCGGCCATAAGTCGACTGTCCACTCTCCCCAACCGGGTGAGCAAAATGCATCTCCTGGATGAGGCTGGACTTAACTCCGTATGCATGCTCCTGTACAAAAAATTAAACTTTTTAATAAAGTAAAATTAATAAATTTAAATTAATAACTTTCTATGGAAATTTAGTACTTTGCTTGTGGCCACTCACCTGCTCGTCGACTACTGGAGAGACTAGGACGAGAACAGAACTCACTTAACTCTTCTCTGGATTTTGCAGTGTCTTTGGTCTTGCCGTCTGTATTAAGGATCGTGTGGAACAAGTTATCAAACACATTCTTCTCTATATGCATCACATCCAAGTTGTGTCTAATCAACAATTTACTCCAATAAGGCAAGTCCCAAAAGATGCTTCTCTTCTTCCAACCTCCACGGATACCTTTATTGTGTTTCATCCAACCCTCCTCAGTCGTTTTCCACAAGCCAGTTACTGTAACCTCTCTCAACAACGAATCACCTGAAATAAAGTGTGTATGGTTAAACTAAATTGATAAAACTCTTTTCATAAGTAGTGATTAAAATATAAACAATATTTATATACCTGTTCGAACTTGTGGTCTTGTACGCTTTACATCATTCCCCTTTAGAAAGTGCACTTTGTCCTTCCGCCATTTATGATCATTACATAGAAACTTCCGATGGTTATCGAACCATGATACCTTTTTACTCAGTGGAAGCCAAAATGCATTAGATCCATCCATGCAGTACGGGCAAGCTTGTTTTCCTTGAGTCGACCACCCAGACAACATAGAATATGCTGGAAAGTCGCTGATGGTCCATAAAACAGCAGCCCGTAATGTGAAGTTCTTCTTCCTGTACACGTCATATGTCTCTACTCCCGTATGCCACAAATATAACAACTCTTTAATCATTGGCTGAAGGTAGACATCTAGGTTTTGCTTAGGATTCTGAGGACCAGGCACCAAGACAGTGAGAAATATGTGTTGAGGCTTCATGCACAACCAAGGAGGTAGATTGTACGGAGTCAGTAATACAGGCCATAACGAATACTTCTTCCCGTGCATACCGAATGGAGCAAATCCGTCTGTGCACAGGCCAAGCCTCACATTTCTCTTCTCACTCGCAAAATCTGGAAACTCTCTATCAAGATGTCTCCACGCATTAGAGTCAGCAGGATGACGCATCTCTCCGGAATTCTCATCAGAACACTCCTCAGCATGCCATCTCATGTCTTTTGCAGTGGCACTCGACTGATACAACCTCTCTAGACGAGGAGTGATGGGAAGATAATACATAGACTTGAAAGATGTCTTCTTCCTTCGATCTGAGGGTTTGAACCTAGGGTAGTTGCACATCCTGCACCGATCGATGCTTTCGTCGTCGCCCCAAAATAGCATGCAACCGTTGGTACAACAATCAATCTTCTCAAATGGTAAACCCATATCCTTCAAGAGCCTCTTACTTTGATAGAAATTTTCTGGTGCTGTGTTCTCTTTAGGTAGGGCCCGTTTGAACAACTTTGCAAATTTATTGTACACTTTCTGACTGACTTTGCCTTCAGTTTTGATGGACAACATCTGAGCATTGAATGATAATTGTGTCTCAGTATCACAACCAGGAAACAGCTTCTGATCGACATATTTAAGCATCTCAAAAAATCTCTGCGAACGAGGATTTAGTTCCTCTTCCATGTGGTGACCACCCAAACCAGACTCATCAATCATCGTATGATAGCTTTGGAATTCATCCACCGGTGTCTCAGAGCACGGAATAGACGAATCACTGCTCGAACCACCAATCTCAAATCTCTCACCTCCACTGCTACGAAACTGATCATAGAAGGCAACCACTGTTTCAAGATTATGATTCCACCGAACTTCGCCATGTACAGTCCAATTGTAATAGTATGGAGTAAAACCAGACATCACGAGATGAGTTAGAACCTCATCAATGCTAAAAAATCTCTTGTTACCACACTTTTTTTTTGAACAAGGACATCTAATCTGGCCATTCATATCCATGCAGTGTGGATTACCAGAGGCAAACGCAGTAAACTCATGAATTTTCTTGTAAAATTCAGGGTTGATCGATCCTTGTATCAGACGAGGGATTTCATGCATCCAACGATGATCAGGGAGTTCCATCTGATTTAAATTAAGAATATACCACATTAGAATTATAAAAAAATTTGCCAGAGTTTCGACTATAAACAAGCATATCCGATTTTTTAAAACAAAAAAATCCAATATATATAATCAAACATCAATTACACATAAAAATTCTAACAAATTAAATTAAATAATTAATGTACAACATGCAAATAATATTAAACTTAAACGGTAAAAATGTAAAAACGTACGGTCAAATTGAAGCAACGAGCACAATGTGACAATGGACCCGAACGATTACAAACAACACGTTGAAATAATATAATTCTTCACATTTCTAAGATTTTTTAAGGTTTTGGGGGTAAATTTTCGTGAATAAAAAGGAAAGAAGAGGGCAGTGGTTGTTCTATATTCGAAGTTTAGCGGCCGCTTTTTTTAATTTATCGAGCGAAAATTCGGTCGCTAAATGTAAAAACCGAATCGGGCAATAACTGCCCACCTACCCGCTTTCGGTTTTTAATTTTAGCGACCGAAAAAGCGGTCGCTAAAATAAAAATAATTTACCGACCGCCTAATCGGTCGGTAATATTGTTGACTAATATTGACTGACAATATTACCGACCGATTTAGCGGTCGGTAACTTATTTTTATTTTAGCGACCGTTTTTTCGGTCGGTATTTTCGTTGGAAAATTTAGGATTTGACCAGTAGTCAAAATCGGTCGCTAATTGATCAAAAATCGGTCGCTAACTAATTATTTAGCGACCGATTTCAGTCGGTCGGTAAAAAGCGGTCGCTAAATTCCGTCTTTTTTGTAGTGATTATGTATACACACTTAATAGTATTATGCAAATGTATTATCTTTATTTAATAATCTGATTTTTTTTAAATAACGATAATAAATATGTATAACAGTAATGTATATACATATTTAATAGTGAGGGTGACATCAAATTTTTTAAAAAAAAATCTATACGCGTTATAGAAAATTTTAGAACACGGTTGATCACCTCATTGTGAAGTAAATGATATTAGGTGGGTATAACTTATCAATAAAAGTGAGACATAATGGAAACATCGATATATTCTTATGACAAGTCGAGGAATATATATATCAAATTAAATATAATGTGGCCTTAGGATTCGAAAAATTGATTACTTTTTGGCAACTTCATCACCACGTGATTTTATGGTTCATTCACACCTTGGTGGATCAATTCATGTGGGAGGAATTTGGATTCGATTCAACAATAATATTCCAAAGAGAAAATAATTCAATTCAAATACATTTTTAAATATTTTTACCATTTCATAAAAACTTCATACTTTTTAAAACTAAAAAATAGCTTGAAATTTTTTATGGAACGGGGAGTAATATATTTTTATTGAATAATACTAATTATTTTAAATAAAAAATATAATGTATACGTCAGATGCATGATACAATTGGTGCACACATAAATATTATCCGTATAATTCAATTGTATTTAAAAAAAATTATATCTAAAAATACGTGTGATTTCACTAATAAGTCACATTTATTATAATTTAACAGACTATTCAATTAAAACGAGTGGTTTTACAGTATTAATAAAATTATCTTTTAAATTGTGATCAGCTTGTGTATAAGAATTGGACATTCTTAAAATATGCAATCTCGCAGACAATAGAGAAACCAAAGAATATGCTCGTACCACGGAACATATATGGAATGGTCTTAGTCTTATATGCATCATTTACACCGTGTAACTCAAGTTCATTTATGAAAAATTAAACAAAATACTACTAAAAAATTACACATGTTATTACTGAAAAATGTATCTTTAATGATTTAACTTTTTAGTAATAATTAATGTAATTTTTCAGTAATATTTTATTTAACTTTTCAAAAATGAACTTGAGTTGTACGGTGTAATTGGTGGACAAGAGACTTACTCACATGTAATATGTCTGTATACTATTCCGTCAACCGTTGCCAGTGACACAAAGACGTGGAATTAATATTATATTAATTTATCTTTTTCCTATTATAATCCCAGGCACACATCTATTTTGTCTTTGTCTAGCTACCATAATTTCTTGCACTAGTTTTCCTTTTCCTTTCCCTTTTTTAATATTCACTACATTTTTTATTTTGTTGTATTCACATTAAATTCAAGATGATAACGATTTACCGGTTTGAATTGTTGGATTGGGTTATAAAAGTTGAGATCAAAATGCTTATATTTCCTCCCCAAATTTAAAAATGTCTTTGTTGGAAAAATATTGTGGTGAGAAAACCAGCTTACCTTAGAAAGTCAGTTGATGTATTCAGAAGATCTATTGAATCTAAGGTTAGAAGATAGCCTCAAATCAGAAGATTCTCTCAGGCCAAAAGAGTAACTCAACTTTGAAGATCAGATCAGATCAGTTTATCAAGATCATGTCAACTGAGGTTGAAATCAAATAACCTCAAATATGAAGATCAACTGATATCAGACCTAAATACTATCAAATGATCAGCTGAGATAGAGATCAGAAGAGAAGAAGAAGATCAATAAGAAGAGTTCAAGTGAAGAGTCCAGAGACCATATAAGAATAATCAGCTGAGAACCATCAGAAGACCAACTGAAGTGTAATGACTGAAGATTTGAATTAGGATTCAATCACAGTAAAAATTAAGACTAATTTAAGATATGTTGAAGATGGAAAAAATAATCAAATCATTCAGTCCATCAACTTGATTGATGATCCCAAGATTTATCTCAAATATAAAACCAGCAGAAAATTACTCGGATCTTAAACTACATGAGTTACCGCGTATTTTGCGAAATATTAGTAAGTGTATATAATATTTTTATAATATAATGAAAAATATAATTTAAAAGGATGTATAAATGAACTTTAATGTAAATTTTATTTTTTTATAATTCTAATGTTTTATTGTATAAAAATTTATTTTTAATATTTTTTAAATTATAAATATTGATAATATTAAATATAAAAATAATTTTTAATTACTGATTAAACTTTTCTTTTAGAGAAATAGATTGTCCCAAGAAGATTTTTGAAGATCTATTGCTTAATTAAATTAATATGCTTTACAAATTAATATATATATATACACATGCATATATAAATATGTTTAAATAAACATAATATAAAGAAAAAGTTGTCAAAATAATAATATAATTTATTTTAATTTGATTTAAGTTAAGATATTTAACTCATTTTTAATAATAGTTAATTAATTTTCACATTAAAATTAAAAAAATCAACTAGATTAATTATGACAAACCATTAAACTCAATTACATTATGACACATATTAAAACTTAACTCTGCATTACTCCGTTTTAGAAAATAATATATAGTTGAATTTTCAAAAAAAAATCTCATGAATATCGACTTATAAAATTAAAATATATAAAATAATTTTTTTGATGAGAACTTATTGTTTAATTTAAGTGAATAAAATAAAAAAGAAAAGATATTTTGTATATAATTATTAGTGAAATAAATAGTGAATTGAGCAATATCTTTAGAAACAAAGAAAATAATATACTTGAGAATTAATATTTATAAGATAAAATTCATGTCTATATAAGATAATTACTTATATTAATAGAATAAAAAATTTTATTTTATATATATATAAAAGAAGTTGGAAAAATTACAAAATGGCTCACAAAATTGACATAAATTATAAATTGGTTCTATGCAGAAAAAAATATGCTTCTGTGTAGAAAAAAGTAATATTTCTATGCAAAAATAGTAAACCAATTTATAAATATAGTTTTTTTTAATAAATATAAGTGATCTGAAATTAGAAAAATTACAAAATAATTTACAAAATTGACACATGGAAGTTTATATGTTTTGCACATGTTAGACAAAATACTATCAAATCGATGATTGATCAAAACCAAACCCTCCAAAGTCCAATATAAATATACATAAATTAATCGGATGAAAGTGCCATCAAATTTAATACTTATACTAATTAATAGTTAATATTTTGGAAGCACTTATCATCAATTTGATAATTGTGATATAGAATTAATATTTTCGTAAAAGCTACGGAAAAGAATTCATGGACCATCCATCATCAACACAAATTTTCTGCAATCCGATTGACATTAATAACACAAATGCGTGGATTAGACTTTTAGTGCTGCAAGGACGTGTGACTCTTTGACACACACACGCATATAAATTTTGTATAAAATAATTAATATATTATCAAATTATTTTGAAATATTAAATATTTAATTAAGAGTATCAATTTTTTTATTAAAAGTATAAATATTAAAATTAATGGTATTATATTTTAATTATTTTTGATATTTTTATTCAATTTTTTTATATTTTTAATGAAAATTTTTTATACTCTCAAAATAAATTTATCATAAACTATTATCATATAAAATTTATTTATATATGTTATAATATTTTTTTTAACAAGAGTAAATTTGGTGTGAATTCGAGTTCATGCAAACTATCTTTCTCTAAAATCGTTAATATTTATATATAAATTATTATTATTATACATGCACATTATTATTACTAAAATTTTAAAATATTAATATTTAATATATAATATTAATAATAAAAATATTTAAAAATTTGAATTAACAATAATATTGAAAGAAATCGAGAGGTTCGATAAATTATTTTGTCATGTTGTAAAGGGTTTTTATTTATTTTTATATATAAATATTTAATCTTATCACCTACACAATTTGTTTAATATTCTATTTATAACCGGATAAGTTCCTCAAGACGGATTCGATACCCTCAACAAACACGACTGGGACAAGTGCATATTTAGGAACTAGGAAGGAAGTTATTCTTTAATTTTAAACATTCTTGTCCTTTTCTTATCCAAAGAACTATACCTGCTTAATAAATAATAAGATCATAAAACATAAGAAAATAGAGCAATATTTGTGCAATTAATTTTTGAATAAATCTTATGCGAGGCCTTCTAATAATACGAGGTCAATATAAAACGTAAAACGTTATCACTTTTAGAAAGTAATGATTTAATAAAAATGATATTTTTGTTGAAAATAAAATAATGATGTAAGGGGATGTTTGGTAGGCAATATTATGAGTTATAAATTTTGTAGGTAAAATTCATATAATGTTATTTGGTAGGGTGTAATAGAAAAATTACATAAAATTAGTCCTAAAAAGTAATCTCATTTGGTAGGGCATAATATAGAGATAGAAAAAGTAATTTCATTTGGTAGAGTGTAATATGTAGATATATAAGAACAAAAGTTACTATTCAAGTCATACAAAAATTGTAAGGTGGAAATGGTGAGATAATTTATTACATTGTGAACAGTGAAAATTGGTGTAATATGACCTCTTCTTTTACAAGGTCGGCCGTATAAAAAACGGGTCAGCATAAAATTTGTACCCCCTACCAAATAAGATAAGTCAGTACAAAAATTCATATTATATCGATAATATACCCTACCAAACACCACCTAAATGAATATATTCTATAAGTAATTATTAGTGAACTAAAATAATGTAAAAATATAATATGAAAAATAAAAATTAAGATAAAATGGGTATAAAACATTTGCAAGTTGTCAAGTTGATGTGAACCAGTGCAAAATGTGGAATTGTCAGCTCACTTCAAAATTATAGAAAGAAATAGGATGTGCGGAATTGATAAATAATAATAATAATAATAATAGTTGATTTATAATAAAAATCACACCACACAAAGCATACAGATAATTAAAGGAAAAGGGCTTCCCAATCGACATCGTATTGGTCGGCATCCCAAGTCCAGCAAGCAAATTAAAAACAACACGCAGATGATTAATCCCCAGCTCAATCCTAGCCGTTAATCTCACATCCGCTCAGACGCAAGATATCACGGTACACCTTCACCCCATAGGGTCAAACCAGAGCACTCGGGATTAGTTTATTTTATCACACTTTATTCTTATCGACCTACGGTATTACAGTAGTCTGGAGAGCACGCGATCGGAGTTTTTAGATAGCGAGCACGAGGCCGGGCACGGATTTGCCGACCCGATCTGGAAGACTGCTCTCCCAAACAGAGGGGCAATTGAGGGAGGCAATGCTGCTGCAATCCGATTGGTTGGTGTTGCCGATTCGGGTGACGGTGAGGGACGTGTTGAAGTACTCCCGGACCTGGGTAATTATCCCATCGGTGACGGTCCAGGCGTGAACCCAGGCAATGGAGCGCGATTGGTCGAAACCCTCGGCGAGGACAGTGGGGCCAAAGGCGGCGACGCTGTGGGGAACGAATCGGAAGTCGGTTTCCTGTTCGCCGGTGAGGAGGCGCATCAAAAACTGATCCGACGGGGGGCCGTGGAACCACCACTCGAGGTCGGGGGCGAGGATGCTCTGGATTGCCACCGCGTCACGGGTGTTCAAGGCGTCATACAGGGCGGTCACCACCCCTTTGTTTCTAGAATCCTCCAGAGTTTCCTGAGTAAACGCCAGTTCCAGAGAATTTGATTTGTGTTGAAAATGCAGAGAGGAGTGAATTGTTGGGGGGGAATGGGGGAAGAAGGGGGAATTTATATAGGGGATACAGAGGAGGGTGTTTTGGGGATTTGAGTACGTGCGTGAGGGTAAAATGGGGAGTGTGGGTGGGATATGAAAGGACCACGTGTCAAGGAGTGAATGGATTTGGTGGGGCATTAGGAAAAGGGGCCCAAATGAATGGGCTTATTATGGTGTATGTGACGGCCATATTTTTCAAGCCTACCTTTTTGACGCTCACATCACATAGTGCACTCTGCTTGACTCTTTCCATGTTCCTTATCTAAGGCTCTCCCCATCGTTAAAACCTATGAGGTAAACTTTTTTTTAGTCATGTTAATCTCACCTCAAAAGCAAAAATATTTTTATTTTTATTTTTAAATAAAACTAATTTTAATAATTAATTCAAAAAATTGTTTTTTTGGAATTCATTTCAATTAATATTCTATTTATTCTTTTTTTATAATTTAATTTATTAAATACTCCCTCCGTCCCACTATAAGTTGTTCATGTTGTCATTTTCGTTCGTCCCACTATATGTTGTTCATTGTTTTTTTTTACCTTTTTTGAAAATTACTATTCATTTATTTATTATTATTTTCAATATTTTTTTACACTATTTCCATTACTTTTTCACTTTTCTCCATCACATTACTTTTACTTTTTCATTTTTTCCATCACATCACTTATACCTTTTCACTTTTATCTTAATTCGTGTGTCCAAAAGCAACGAGCAACTTATAGCGGGACGGAGGGAGTATATTAATTATTTAATTTTCAAATAAATAATAAATAATTAAATATTCTGATTTTCTAAAAAAATTTAAAAATTCTAAAAATATATTACTCCCTCCGTCTCAACTCTTTCTTCCAGTTTTATTATTTTTTGTGAGGAGGATATAATAAAAGTGTGAAGAAAGAGTTGAGACGGAGATAGTATTAATTTTTATTACATAAACAATAAAATAAACTAAAAGCACGCAAAGTACACCAAAAAATTCAAAACCAACAAAGTAAATTTTACAACGGTCAATTTAATATCTAACTAATTATTTTCGGATCAAGCCTGAACATGCTTAATTATATCATGTCGAAGTGGAGATGTGTTTTGCTTATGCCGTGGTTGAACACCTCTTTTGACGTGGTCATTGAATGCTCTAGTTGATCTTTAACTTACTTGTAGAGGCGGAACGACATATTTGGGGACATCAAACCAATCAGTCGCTGCATTTTCACTCAAGAGATCCATTCCAACTCATCCCAACCCAATCCACTATAATTTTTATCGAGTGTTACCGATAAATAGGTGTATAGAATAGAACACTATACACTGTGAAAATTGAAAAATACCATAAAGGAGGTCACACCACTACTAACCCACAAAGTATTGAAACCACTCAAGAGGTCCATTCCAACCCATTCCAAATTCATTCCAACTCACTAGCCGAATAGATCCTTAAATAGAGTAAAGTTTTACAACGGCTAGTTTTGTAATGCTTAGTTTTCTAAGGGCTAGTTTTTAAAATGTATGGAGATACAATAACTATTTTACAAATGAAAAGAGATACAATAACTATTTTACAAATGAAAAGAAATACAACGACTAATATTACAATAGAAAGAAACACAACGACTAATATTACAATGGGAAAAAAATGCATCAACTAATGTTACAAAAGAAAGAAAT
This sequence comes from Prunella vulgaris, assembly GCA_026898435.1. Lineage (NCBI taxonomy): Eukaryota > Viridiplantae > Streptophyta > Magnoliopsida > Lamiales > Lamiaceae > Prunella > Prunella vulgaris. The sequence continues at coordinate 325,984 of JAPKLY010000314.1, forward strand.
ATAACTACTAATATTATTATTGATTTTTAATATTACAACTACTATTTTAAATATTTTATTATACTTTTTAAAAAAACACTAAAATAAATTATTAATTTTTTTATTACATGAACGATAAAATACTTGAAAATCACCCACGGTACACCAAAAAATTTGAAAGCAACAACGTAAGTTTCACAACGATCAATTTAATTAAAAGCTAATTATTTTTGGATCGGGCCAAAACATATGCAATTAAATATTTCGATAATTTTAATTTTTAATATTTTATTATGTTTAGCTAGAAAATTAAAATGAGATAATGTAAAAAAAAAAAAAAAGAGTAAGTCTCATGTGCACCAGTTACACGGTGCAATTCTAGTTCATTTTTAAAAAGTTAAACCGTTTATAACTGAAAAGTTAAACAGTTTATTACTAAAAAGTGTATCTTTCATAGTTTAACTTTTCAGTAATAAACAGTTTAATTTTTCAGTTATAAACTGTTTAACTTTTTAAAAATGAACTTGAGTTGCACCGTGTAACTGGTAAACACAAGACTAATCCAATAAAAAAATAGCATGCTTAATAATTTTTAGAAAATGACCATTATCCAGATTTTATAATTAAAAAATGGTAAGACCAAAAAAAGAATAACAAACAGCATATCATTTAAATAAAACAAAGACCAACAAAAAACAAAAACCAAAATTGAAAAAAAAAGTAAAAAAAAAACCGTTGTTTCGGCCAAAATTTCTTAATTAAAAAAAAAAAAGCAAATGTTGCCACATATAACTGCCACTATCAGCATTTGAAATAAAGAAAAAAAAAGGCAAAAATGAAAAACCTTCACATGATTCATGCCTCCACTTGGACAAAAAATCTGGGTACAAACCTTACTATCTAACTGTTTGTTTCAATCACTATTAAATAATTAAAAAATTATTTAAAAAAAATGTATATTAAAAATTTAATATTTTTACATGCATAACATGCATTTGAATTTTTATTTTTATCTTTAATTTATTTAATTAAAAATACATAATATATATCGAATTATGTGCGTTTTTTTTTAATAATTGAGATGTTGTTGATTATTTCTTTGGGGATTGCTAGTTATTACTTAAGGTATTACTAATTATTTCTTGGGGGTATTAATGATTACTGATTAGGGTAATTTCTTTTTTAATATTAAAGTGCATACCATACACATGATATATAATAGAATAACTCTGTCTAGCTGCATTGAACATATTCATCTCCAGGTCTGGCGACAGAAACATGTCATTCTTCGAGTCCATAAAAGTCAAGAATAAAGAAGACTTCCAATGGACGAATGTTTGTCAAAAAGCGTTTGAAGAAATAAAGGAATATCTGAGCAACCCTCAAATCTTGTCAAAACCAATCCCCGGTGAAAAATTGTACCTGTATTTGGCGGTATAAGAAGTGGCTATCAGCTCAGTATTGGTCCGATCAGAAGGAAAATTTCACCTGTCAATTTACTATGCCAGCGTGATTGTTATGAGTAGGTATTTATTTATGTGGCTAATTATTGTGTTTAATCACTCAAACAAACTCATGCTTTAAATCATCTGTCCTGTGAAAGTATCCACCTATGGCTAAGGACAAGAATTAAGAAAAAATAAATAAAATAAAAATAGTGTGAGTTTTGTTGTGGGACCCCTTTATGAATAAAATAATTGATAGTAGGAGTGATAATAAAATGATGGTCTCCATAAAAGAATGTGCATACTTTTAATTGATGGAATATACTTCCTCCGTCCATCAAATATATGCACCTTCCATTGCACGTGATTTAATGCAATATGTCAGAGCATATTTTGAAGTATTGTGAAGCCCGTTTATGAATAAAGATTATATTTTTTGAAAGTACATTATATGCTCTTTAAAAAAATATGATCTTTATTCATAAACGGGCTTCACAATACCCCAAAATATCATCCGACATATTTTATTAAACCACGTGCAAAAAATGTGCATATATTTAGTGGACGGATGGAGTATATATTATCATAATACATAGATACTATTATTATCATAAAAACAAATACTATAAATTTGTAATAGTATAATATATATGCATAACAAGAACGATGATAACAACAACAACAATAACAACAACGAAAAAAACAACTAATAATCGCGCCCAAATAGTTTTAGTTTAAAGTTTATAACAGTCCCATGCGATTCAGTCATATTTTAATTTTATTAATTTATATATTTTAATTATGTATCTAATTATACATGGTGTAATTGATATATACATGAAATTGCATCTCATAGGTTTTGGAAGTATTGGGTGCCAACAGCTAAGAGTAGTACAATTTCATAAATAATAATTAAGCAACGCCTCATTTGGACCAATAATTTTGGGGCCATGCATAATAATTGATAGCAACTCTGGAAGAGTGGGATCCACAGGCAAAATGTTTATCCCATATAATTCACAATATGACTATATGCACACATTATTATTATTATTATTATTATTATTATTATTATTATTATTATTATTATTATTATTATTATTAT
>JAPKLY010000314.1:328522-344063 GCA_026898435.1 Prunella vulgaris
ATTATTATTATTATTATTATTATTATTATTATTATTATTATTATTATGGCAACACGTTTCTTGCATATACAACAATTTTTTGTAGTATCTTGAGAGATGTCAGTTCTGTGTTTTTCGAATGCATTTTAAATTGGGGGTTATTTACTATGGGATACATATAGGTTACTCACTTTACTATGGGTCCAAAACCAAAAAAATGTTTACTACCCACTACGAATAATACACTTTCCGTCTATTTTACACCCTAATTCTGAAAAAAGGTTGGTAATCTACTAACACAACCTATACAACCTACCCTGCATTGAAAATCAACTTTTCAGATTCGTTTCTTCTCACTCCTTCCCAATAAAACTCATCTTTTCAAATTCATTTCCATTTTCGTTTCTCTCTCTACCTCCTCTTTCCATTCAAATCATCATCTCTCTCCTCCGTTTTCCGGCGAGTGGAAGAATGCGCCGACGAGTGAGGTAGGGCTTTGGTTTTGCTTGGGTTCGTTACAATAGGACGGTGAAATTTTTGGAAGCCAAACTATCTGGCCCAAAAATCCCCCACGAAAGAAATTTTTGCCCATGAAGTTGAACCCAACCTATTTTTTCGGCGACGACGTGGAAATCCGGCGACGGGAACATGGCGACAACGAGTTAGAGATCTCCGGGGACGGAACGACAATGTTATTTTTTTGACGATTCTCTCTCTCCAATTTTTTTTAGTTCAAATTCAAATTTTTCCGGCAAGACTGCAGTGTCTTCTTCTTCGGCGCGGGGGCAACAGCAATGGCGGCAATGGCGTGAGTTAAGGCGACGGAAGAAACATCGCCGGAAATCAGAAGAAAACGACGGTTGTGTCGCCGGATTTCTGGAGAGGCTTTCCTTTCAGCCCTTTAAGGAACTCGCCTATCATTTTTTCATTTTCCGGCTTCAGACGACGGAAAGCAGATTTTCCGGCTTCTTTTAGCTCAAGTTCTTCGTAAAAAATTCCCAAATTGATGGGATTTTGTAGGTGCTCTGAGAACCACAGAGAGTCCAATTTGTTTTTCAAAACGAGAAAAATGAAGTTCAAATGTGTTGTGACTGAGTTTTCTGGTAATTGTTATTTTTTCAGTTTTAAGTTGGGAAATTACAATTCTTGGTGCTTTGTTTTCCCTTTTTTTTACAATTACTTTTGTGGTTATTAGATACATGCACAATTGAAGTTTTTACTCTTTTTTAGGTTGGTTTATATGAATATGGGATAAAATGTTTCCATTGAATTCTTCATTTAATACGGCATTGGTTAATAATGTTTAGTGTAGTGTAGTTGATATGGTCAAACTCTGTGATATGGTTAATCTCAATTATGTTTGTTTTTAAAATTTTAAAGTAATTTAAATTTTAAATTTACAACATATTCAAATTTGGATATGGTTAATCTCAATTATCTTTGTATTTAAAAATTTTAAAGTAATTTAAAATTTAAATTTACAGCATATTCAAATTGGGAAAATAATTTTTAAGAACTATCAATTAATAAATTGAACTTGATCAATTAATAAATTAAACTTATTATTCGATTGATTTGAACTTTTAATTTATTTTTTGAATTAATGAATATTCAGAAAAAATCACCTTAAAAAAATTTAAATTAAAAAATAACTAACATTTGAATTCATAAAAAAAAAATTAGTATCCTTATTAAAAAATAACTAATATTTTTACCGCATTTTATTTAATTCAAATGAAAAAATTTAAATTCATTTTATTTATTAAAGGAAAAAATCTATATTAAAAAATAACTAACATTTTATTTAATTCATTTTCTTTTTCTTTCCTTTTATCTTATTTTGACCGCATGCACAGCTGGTCTGATTTTTTCTTTTTGTTTTTCAAACTGATTTGATCCTTTCCTTTTCAATTCTTTATTTTGTTTTTTTATAATATCCTTTTTATTTTTAAAATTTTACAATTCAAAATTTAAATTTAAATTTTTTCCTTAATTTTTAATTTAAATTTATAATTGAGAAAACACTTTTGCATAATAAAATAAAATTATTTTGCATAATAAAATAATATTTTTGCAGAATGGAGAAAAATTATTTGCATATAAAATAAGAAAAAGAAAATAAAAAATAATTATGATGGTGGAATTAATTGATGACATATTTGATTAATAAGGAGAGAGAGTGAGTGAAGGAGAGAGGAGAGAGAAATGAGAGTTGTTGGAATAAATTTATAATTGAACTTTAACAGAAACTGAAATTGAACTTTAGTTAAGAACGTTTGAACTTTCTCTTTTTTTGGAACTTATGAATATTTCGTTGAACTAATAAAATTGTAATCAATTAAGTGTAAAAAAAAAAGGAAAGAAAAATGAGACTTATCTATTAATACAGTCAATAATTTAATTCCAAACAATTATTAAATTTTTAGAAACCAAATAGTCATCAACCCACGTGTTGGTACATTGGAAACACATTATTGGGAGAGGGGAGAGAGATAAGAGAGAGGAGAGAGGATAGAGGAGAGAGGAGAGAGAAGAGTGGAGAGGGGAGATGGGATCGATAAGAGAGGAGAGTAAGCTTAGGGAGGGTGGTTTGGGGAGGATGGAGGGGGGTGGGGGTGGGAGGTGGCGGAGTCTATAGGTTTTAGGGTTGAACTAGTAGTAAAGAGTGGAGGGTAAAGTGTAGGAAACTTTTGTAGTGCAGAGACAATTTCTCTTCAATTGGTGTAAATATGAGTCGACATAACAAAAACTTAATATAAAAATGGTCGAATTTCTAAATAATTAATTTTATTTTAGAATAATTGAATTTAAAATTGGTTGTAGAGTCGATCCTACAATTTAAAAGATCCAGTACAAAAACTTTTTTAGACCTTCAGTACTCCTATTACATTAAAAATAATATGGGGCAGTTGAGTGTTGATACATTTTAAAATATTATTTTTAAATTGGTACAATATATATAAAAAAATCTCTATTATTCAACTCATAATTTATCTATTATGCATAAATTCAATTTGAAAATAATACTTTTAAAATATACCAATTTGAAATTATTCTAAATAATATAATTATAAATATACTGACTATTTTTTAATTAAAAAATAAAAAATATATCACCACAAAATATACCCACTATGTTGTACAGGAATTTGCACACTTTCCTTATTTTGATATCACAAGCAAATTTGCACACTATTAAAAAAAAAGAAACATTGATTTACATGCACACTCACAAACATGTACACATATAAACTCATATGCCACTACATTATATATAAAATACATGTTTCTTTAAAAATGTATCGTTCCGTAGGGTGCAAATTAATTTTTAACGCAAATTATATAAAACACATTTTTCTTTTTAAATCTTTTTAACATAATTAATTTGTAATATTTAAATGGAAAAAAAATTCATGAAAAAGTTTTAATTAATTTAAGTGAATAAGAAAACAAAACTAAGATAGAGGGAACATTAAATTATAATAGTTTTTAAATTCATAAAATCCAGGTAATATAAGTTAAGTGTGGATAGTTCAATTGGTTAGAGCTTCATACCTAAGACTATGAGGTCTTGAGTTAGAGATACTTAGAGAAAAAATGTATTTCTTCTTGTTATAGTATTTACTGTGGTGGAATGGTGGTCAACATAACAATAATAGTGCATATGAATAATAATGATAATAATTACATTTAATAGTGATATGAATTAATGTGAACTCAAATTCACAAAAAACATAATCTTATAAGAATTGTACACTAGGCGCAACCAATCTAAGCGAGAAAGGTGTGAGCTAATGAAGGAAACACTTAAAAATATTAGAATGAAATAAAAATTTATAAAACAAAAACTCATAATTAAAAACATTTTAGAATATAAACCAATTTATATTTTTAAAAATAAAAATTAATAATTTTGAAAACTTTAATGCATCATGCTTAATATAATTTGCAATTCATAGCATGCACGAATGCACATAGGGATTGCCAGAGCACGAGACACGTGTTAGTGAAATAGACCCATGTTAGCGGGACACGTGGAGACACCAAATTCGATACATGTCTTTGCATATAATTAATTTATTAATTATTACTGCACATGCACCCCAATTAAAAAAGTAGTTATACTTATGGAATAATATAATTGGAATCCACGTCGTCCAAACATCTCCGATTTAATTTCTTTAAATATTAATTTCAAAGGCCATATCTGGAAACATAAGACACATTGGTGCTTTCAGAGGGGCCTCAATCATTTGCAACAATATTCTAGACACGAAATATCATATCATATTATCTCTCCGTCCCGTAGATATTTGCACCTTACCGCTTCATGAGACAGTACATTTTTTAAGAAAAATATATTTTATATATAAAATAATGATATATGAGTAAATATGTGTATAAATTTATGAGTATATACGTAAATCAATACTTCCTCTTTTACTAGTGTGCAAATTTCTGTGGGATGGAGAAAGTATAATATATTTTTTTTGAAAGCAGAAAAATTCTTATATTGATAATAACCATTACAATACAATAAATTGTGTTTCATGAGATAGAAAAGACTACTTCAGACCAATTAAAAAGATACGAAGAATAACCAAAAGAGATATATACAATACTTAAAATGTCTATTTGTAAAAAACACCACATTCTAAGGTGTCTGAGTCTCACACCATCTAAATCTATGTCAACATCTATCTCAAGAGAAATAGAAACGAAAAAAACATACAAACATAAACCAGAAAAAGGATCCAACGGGTCGATCTGCCCATCGACACTGTATCAACAATATCAATGGAGTAGATCGATCCATTAAAAAGGTATCACCAAAAGTGACGACAGAAGCATCGGCGGTGAAGTTTCTCACACCTGAGTGGTGGAGTAGGAATTCGGAGGTGTAGCGCTGGACAAAATTGTTGGCGGGAAGAGTGCACCAAGACATAGATCTACGTTTCAGAGGGGACAAAATTGTCAGCGATCAACCTTCTTTCTCCGTGAACGGACGACGTTGCACCATATGACCATATCTGGACGGCACTGCACCAGATCGACAATCGGCTGCGGCTCACGAATGTGCCACCATATGTGCACGGTGGTGCGGAGAAGGCAGCAATCGGAGGAAGCGACAACTAGAATTTTTAGCGAATATGTGGGCGGGAGAGTTTAGAGAGGGAAAGTCGAGAGTTTACTCTATATCATATTGTTAAGTGTAAAGATAAGCTGAGTTTGAGTACTGAAGATTAGTCAGGAATCCTGATCCTGAGTATTGGATCCGGAGGAATATTCCTGAGGAAAGCATCCTGAGCCTGAGCGAAGACTTGATCCTGAGTCAGGAGTGTTCTGATCCTGACACTCATCCTGAATGTCATCTTGAGTGGTCAGATCAGTGAAGACACTGAAGACTCAGTAGAACTGAAGGCAATCCTGAGAGATCATCTTGAGCTGAAAATCACCTACTCCCTGAGTCACTCAGCATGAAGACGATCCTGAGCTGACAGTTAAGAAAACAGAGCATGGCAAAGGCGACTTCATCAGAGTAATAAAGTCGGTTATTTGGGTAGCTGGCGGAGCAATCTCATTGGACGCCGAAACAGTTATTCAAGGCGGTTATAACCATACGAATCTCGTTGATTGGTTAAGAGCTCAAAAGCAGTTAAGGGTCTGATCTATAAATATGTATTCATTCCAGTTTTTAAGCGAGGGCTTCATTCTAAATCTTAGAGAGAGAAAAAGCTTGTAATCTGTATACATTATTTCATCATTTAGTGAAGTGAGCCAACCCAATCCGTGGATGTAGATCAATTTGATCGAACCACGTAAATTGCTTGTTCTTTTGATTTCCTGATTATTTCTGTTGAGTGTGTTCATCCGGCAAGTTCTTCCAATTACTCTGAAAACTTCAAGTCTTATTGAGCTCGATTCAGTTCCGATCATATTTCACAATAATTGGCGCCGTCTGTGGGAATCGGAGGAGGAATCAACTGGATAATCATCAACCATGGCATCTACCAAGCTGGAATTTGAGAAATTCACTGGAGCAAACAATTTTGATTTGTGGAAGATCAAGATGAAGGCTCTCTTAACTCATCATGGGTTGGCCAATGCTCTGAAGCCTGAAGATCAATGGCCCCCTTCTTCGTTAGAAAATCCAGGTAAGAGACAAGAAATATTGGAAAAGGCTCATAGCACAATCATCTTGTGTCTGGGGGATAAACCTCTGAGGGAGGTGTGCAAGGAGAGGTTTGGAGTAAGCTGGAGAAGGTGTATCAGACCAAGTCTGTCACCAACAAGTTGTTCATGAAACAAAAACTGATGTCATTCAGGATGAATGAAGAGAAGGAGTTGATTGAACAACTTGAGGAATTCAACAAAGCTGCTGATGATCTTGAGAACGTGGGAGTGGAAATTGATGATAATGATAAGGCTCTGATGCTCCTGAATTCCTTGCTTAAATCCTTTGAAAATTTCAAGGATACCTTACTATTTGGGAGGCAGGATAAATTGTCCTTTGATGATATTCTGGGTGCGCTGAAAACTAAGTCTATTCAGCTACAAGCTGATAAGAAAAATTCAGTTCAAGCTGAAGGATTGAATGTCAGGTTCAAGAAGGGAAAGAAAGATTTTCAGAACAAGAAAAAGAAGAACACAAAGGGGCCAAAATCTGGTGATTTTGTTGAGAAGAGGAAATGTTTTGCTTGTCACAAAACTGGTCATCTCAAGAAAAATTGCACTGACAGAAATAGGAATCAGGGAGAAGAACAAAAGGCTGATATAACTGTTGCTGCTGAAGGTGGGTATGATAGTGCTGAGGTGTTAACGATTACTAATCAGAAACTGAATGATGAGTGGGTACTGGATTCTGGATGCTCATTCCATATGTGCCATGATGAATCATTATTCAGGGAGTTGAGGAGGTTTGATGGAGGCTCAGTTGTTCTGGGCAATAATCAGACATGTAAGGTGAATGGGAGTGGTTCTGTCAGGTTGAAGCTGCATGATGGAGTAGATAAGATACTCTCAAATGTGAGGCTGGTGCCAGAACTGAAGAGAAATCTGATCTCCCTGGGTTCACTGAATCAACTGGGTTATGAGTTCAACACTGAGGATGGTTATATCCTGATAACCAAAGGCAAGAAGGTATACATGAAAGGCAATAAAGTCAATGGGTTGTATATCCTGATTGGAAGCACTTCTTCAGGGTCAGCAAACAATGTTATGGACAGCACTGAGGCAATGATATGACATAAAAGGTTGGGCCATATTGGAGAAATGAGGCTCCAAGAACTTTTAAAGCAGAAGGCATTTGAGGAAGGAAAGGTGATGAAATTAGATTTTTGTGACAATTGTGTCCTGGGCAAATCCAAGAAAATTCCATTCCCTAAAGGTGAGAAGACTACTGATGCACCTCTGGATTATGTTAATTCTGATATCTGGGGACCAGCTAAGGTGGAGACTCATGGAGGGGGAAGATACTTCATGACAGTCATTGATGACTTCAGCAGGAAAGTATGGGTATTCATACTGAAGCAGAAGAGTGAGGCCTTGGCAAGGTTCAGGGATTGGGTCAGTGAACAAGAAAATAAGAGAGGAAGATCCATTAAACATCTCAGGACTGATAATGGATTGGAGTATGTATCAGAGGAGTTCAACAATTTCTGCAAGGAAATGGGGATCACTAGACACAGGACTGTTCCTGCAAATCCTCAGCAAAATGGCTTGGCTGAGAGGATGAATAGGACAATCCTGGAAAAGGTCAGGAGTATGTTGTCAGATGCAAAGCTACCCAAGGTGTTTTGGGGGGAAGCAGTCAGTACAGCTTGTTATCTTATTAACAAGTCACCTTCCTCAGCAATTGAGTTCAGGACACCTGATGAGGTATGGTATGGGAGGATCTCGGACTACAATAACCTGAAGGTATTTGGTTGCTCAGCTTTTGCCCACATCAGGCAGGATAAGCTGGAACCTAGAGCACTGAGATGTATCTTCTTAGGATATCCTAAGGGAGTGAAAGGATACAAGTTATAATGTTTGGAACCTGGACATAAAAGGTGTATTGTCAGTAGAGATGTGACTTTCAACAAGAAAGTCATGGGATATAATCAGCCCATCAGCATACACGACTCAGATGGTATACTTTCAGGAGATGGATCTCAGGTTGAGGTGGAGACTCCTGAAAGGAACTCAGGACAAAATTTTTTTTAGGTAGGTGAAACCTCAGGGAGGACTCAGGAGGAGTCAGAGGAAAGTGATACTGACGATCATTCTGACCATTCAATTTCAGATACTGAAGGGCAAGATCTCAGGAATTATAGTCTAGCAAGAGACAGACACAGGAGAAGCATACACCCTCCAACTAGGTTTGGTCAAGCTGACATGGTGTCCTATGCCCTGATAATCGCTGAAGAGGTGGAGCATCAGGAACCACAAAGTTATGCTGAAGTCGTGTCAGGCAAAGACAAAGAGAGATGGATATTGGCCATGACTGAGGAACTTCAGTCATTAGAGAAGAATAACACTTGGACACTTGTGAACAAGGTTCAGGGACAAAAGGTAGTCAGTTCCAAGTGGATCTTCAAAAAGAAATCTGAAATGGGGTCAGGAGGAAGAGAGAAGCTGAGATATAAGGTAAGGCTTGTTTCCAGAGGCTTCACTCAGAGAGAGGGGGTAGACTTCAATGAGGTATTCTCACCAGTGGTGAAACACTATTCAATCAGAATCATATTGTCAAAGGTAGCTCAGGAGGACTTGGAGCTTCAGCAGTTAGATGTCAAGACAGCCTTTCTACACGGAGACGTGGAAGAAACTATACACATGCAACAACCTGAAGGTTTTATTCTACCTGGGAATCAGGATAAGATGTGTCTACTGAAGAAATCATTGTATGGACTAAAGCAAAGTCCTAGGCAATGGTATAAGAAGTTTGATAGTTTTATGATCTCCATAGGCTTTACAAGATGCAGGTATGATAGTTGTGTCTATCTTGAAAAATAAGGAATTGAAGTACTCACATATCTGCTGCTCTATGTGGATGACATGTTGGTTGCAAGCAAGAGTCCTGAAAGAATTCAGAGGCTAAAGGCAAAGCTCAGTAGCACATTTGACATGAAGGATCTGGGTATGGCTAAGAGGATACTGGGCATGGAAATTATCAGAGATAAGGACAAAATGAGGTTGTTCTTAACTCAGAAGGATTACATCCTGAAGATACTCAGGAAGTTCAACATGCATGAAGCCAGAATTGTATCTACACCCCTTGGTCAACAGTTCAAACTGACATCAAGTCGGTGTCCGAAGTCAGAAGAAGAGAAGGCACAAATGAGTAAAATTCCTTACTCAAATGGGATAGGTAGCATAATGTATGCTATGGTGTGCAGCAGACCAGATTTAGCTCATTCAGTCAGTGTGGTCAGTAGATTTATGGCAAATCCAGGAAAGACACACTGAGAGGCTTTTAAGTGGATAATGAGATACTTAAAGGGAACTGAGAATCTGGGGTTACTCTTCGAGAAGACTAAGGATGACACTCAACCACTTCAGGGATATGTGGACTCAGATTATGCTGGAAGCATTGATACGAGGAAATCCTTATCAGGATATGTGTTCACATTATATGGTACATCAATCAGCTGGAGAGCAGTACTCCAGCCAGTAGTGGCACTCTCAACTACTGAGGCTGAGTATATTGCAATGACTGAAGCAGTGAAGGAAGCGATGTGGCTCAAGGGTATGATTAAAGAATTTGGAATTAGACAAAAGGAAGTTGCAGTTCAGTGTGATAATCAGAGCACAATTCATTTGGTTAAGCATCAGGTCTTTCATGAAAGGTCAAAGCATATTGATGTCAGACTTCATTTTGTGAGAGATGTGGTGGAAAAGAAAGTGATTTCAGTGCAGAAGGTTTCCACTGAGAACAATACTGCGGATATGCTGACTAAGGTCTTACCTATTTCCAAATTCAGATATTGCTTGGAGCTGATCAAGCTGCAGTCATGGGATGTACCATAAGCTAGGTCCTGAGGTGGAGTGTGGAATGGGGGAAACTCACTTATTTTAAGGTGGAGAATTGTTAAGTGTAAAGATAAGATGAGTTTGAGTACTGAAGATTAGTCAGAAATCTTGATCCTGAGTATTGGATCCGGAGGAATATTCCTGAGGAAAGCATCCTGAGCCTGAGCGAAGACTTGATCCTGAGTCAGGAGTGTTCTGATCCTGACACTCATCCTGAATGTCATCCTGAGTGATCAGATCAGTGAAGACACTGAAGACTCAGTAGAACTGAAGGCAATCCTGAGAGATCCTTGAGCTGAAAATCACCTACTCCCTGAGTCACTCAGCATGAAGGCGATCCTGAGCTGACATTTAAGAAAACAGAGCATGGCAAAGGCGACTTCACCAGAGTGATAAAGTCGATTATTTTGGCAGCTGGCGGAGCAATCTCATTGGACGCCGGAACAGTTATTCAAGGCGGTTATAACTATATGAATCTTGTTGATTGGTTAAAAGCTCAAATGCGATTAAGGGTCTGATCTATAAATATGTATTCATTCCAGTTTTTAAGCGAGGGCTTCATTCTAAATCTTAGAGAGAGAAAAAGCTTGTAATCTGTAAACATTATTTCATCATTTAGTGAAGTGAGCCAACTCCATCCGTGGATGTAGATCAATTTGATCGAACCACGTAAATTGCTTGTTTTTTGATTTTCTGATTATTTCTGTTGAATGTGTTCATCCGGCAAGTTCTTCCAATTGCTCTGAAAACTTCAAGTCTTATTGAGCTCGATTCAGTTCCGATCATATTTCACAACACATATACTCCCTCCGCCTCACAGGAATTAACACATTTTTCTTATTTGGATGTCTCACTCAAATTTGCACACTACTTAAAAGGAAACATTGATTTAAGTGCATACTCACAAACTTATACACATATTTACCCATATGCCACTACTTTATATATAAAATACATTTTTTTTAAAAAAATGTACCATCATGTAGGATGCAAATTCCTACGGGACGGAGGGAGTATAATATATTCAGGATGCTTACTTTGAAATTTTGGGATTGGAGAATGGTAATCAGTCATTATAATTATAATTTTCAAAACTAAAACATTCCCTACAGTTTAATTATTAATAGGATGATTTTCATTTCATATAATTTCTATTTTTATATTCTTTTAATTCTTTAAGATTTTACAAAGCGTCCCCTCAAATTAGTTGGACACCTGTATTTTTTATTTCACAAAACATGATCCCATTTGAAAGTAATCCCAAATATTTTGTTTATGGTCCCATTACTTATTTTGCATGCACAAACGGTCCAAAATTAGCCTCAGTTAGCATTCCATTATTAGTTATTAAAGCGCATATAGTCCCAATTTACACAAACGTAGAATTTTGGACAAATAGTCCCATATTTATGCACAAACAGTCCAAAAATGTTTAATAATAAAAAATCAATATAATAATATTAATATATATATATATATAATTAAAAATAAAGTATAACAATTCTTATTATTCAAAATAACAAAAATTTAAAACATTATTATTTAAAAAATGTATATTATTATAATAATAAAAAAAATGCAGCCCCATATTAAACTTCACATGTAGAGGGACATGTTTAAAAAAAGATTATTATATTATATATTTTGTACCTAATAATAAAAATATTTTGAAATAAAGTGAGTATTGTGAGGATATTTTATTTCCATTTATGAGATGAAAATATTTATTGTGTAATGTCTCGGGGAGGAAAGTGTGAAATTTATTAGTGGATGAAGATATTATATTATTATGAGAAATATATAAAGATAAAAATCAATAATAATATTAATATTAAAAATATGTAATGTTTCAAAAAAATCAATAATAATATTATTGTTAAATTACTTTTTCAACAAGCACCAATAATAATTTAAAATAGATTCACACCTACTTTTTATTCTTCATATAAACCAATTATAATTTATAATAATGATTATTTTATGTCATTTAATTAATAATTTTATTCCATTCATTCATAACATCATTCACTCATACCAATCATCCCTACTACTCTCTCCAAACTCATCTTGTTTGTCGTTTGAGGATATTTCACACGAAATAAAAAAGTCATTAAATATCAATTGCATATGCATATTGTGATCTTTTTTCTTTTTTAATGATTATTTATTAAATATTTTATACAATCACAAAATATGATTTTTAATTCACACAATTTATTGCAATATGAAAATAAAAGCAGGTTAAAACTCCTTTTGGTCCCAAATTATATCAGAATTTACTAATATTTTTTCTAAATATATTAACCATATTTAATAATGGCTAAGATATTTTATTAAATTCAGAATAAAAAATTTAATTATATTATAAGTATCTTATATGACTCAGTGTTCGGTCCATAGACCAATTAACTGGGGAACTAATCCCAAAAGTCCACTAAGCAGCGCGGCCAAATTGAAAACAAAGCAAAATTTTGCAAGGACAGACCAACCATTTGAGGGTTGTTTAATAACTAAAAATTAATAATAGAAATCGTATTAAATTATTATTTATTTGACTAAATATTATTGCAATTATATTTATTTGTTTTTAAATAATTTATAATATAATTATTCGAATATATTTATATTTATATAGTTAACTATAATTTTGAATATTTTTAGAAGTTCCAATATTTTTAATATAAATAAATTAATTATGAATTACATAAATATATCTACATATATCTATAAATGCTTAAATATTGAGTGCTATTGAAAAATCTCATGTAATTAGGTAACACTGAGAAATATACAAAAAATATTTTAACCTATAATAATTAAATATTAAATAAATTAAGCAAGAGAACAGTATAAGTTATAGCTAAACAATATAAAAATATAACGTAGTAGTGTTTCATAATTAAATTATAGTCTAATGACTCATTTGGTTCAATGGACAAGATAAATAACTCAAGATAGATTAGATAAGATTATAATCTAGAGATTGTTATTTGTGAGTTAAATAGTATATTTGGATTGATGGATTAAAATAATTAGTAATGTAAGATAATTTTATTTTGAATGTTTGGATTGTAAGATTAATAATAAAAAAGTACAATTGATAATTTTGCCCTCTATATCATAAACAAAAATAAAGTGAATTATAGTCCTCCTTTTCAATATAAGAAGAGTATTTTAGTAAAGATAAACACAATGGATTATTAGCATGTCTCTTTCCTAAGATAATATTATCTTCCATTCATAAGATAATTGAATTTTAGTTATGAACTTTTTATTAATCTTGAGATTTTGCCCATTAAACTAAATATCAAATTAGATAAGATAATTTAATTTATCCTAACTTATTTAACGAACCAAATGAGGCCTAATATAATAAAAAAATGAAAATATATACTCCTATCATTTATAAATGCTACTTTACAAGTACTCTATTTCTTTCGTACCATTTTTGCAATCAATCCCATTATGTAACACCTACATCATCAATTCCATTAGTTCTCAGACGACTTGAGGAGACGTGGGACTACTGTTGCTATTTCGATGACTCGAAGAACCATTTTCTTACAAAAAAATAAGTTAAGGAAACATGTCTAAAGTATCTTGGACCATTTTAAAATAGAACGATGTCCCGTGAGATAAAAAATGCAACAACCTCGCGATTGGAGTGTAAGGAACATGAATCACTTAGTTTAGATACATTTAACTATGTGTTGTTGATTTTGGCTAATGATATGAATTATGTTGTTAATTTAACATATGACTAAGCTGGTCGTCGCTACAACCATTATGGTCGTTGATATCTCCATGCTAGTCGTTACACTTGACCGCCCAGGTGACACCAATTTTTTTTTTTTAAATTCTATTTATGTCAACCTTTTTTTTATAATATTAATAAAAATGCACATCATATAATAAATTATAAATTTAAAAGATAATTAATGACCATATACATCTTTCACAAAATGCAACAAGTCAATAAAATATAAAAAACTATCACAATACGATATGTCCAAATTTTAAATTAAATACAAAAATACATAATACTAATAAATTAACAGCAAGTTTAAGTGGTTCAATTAAGGAGAACTTCAAAAGACAAATGTCGTTCATTTCATGATCTTCATTATCGCGCGGATTCAAACTCAACATCAATATTTCTTTCTTTCTCATCGGATGAGAATCAATTCTCGTCAAGTTCTCTAAGTCAGGAATTTTTTCGAGAAAGACCTTTCAATTTAAATTATTAAAAAATATATAAACACCACCTACTGCCTAGGTGGCCACCATTTTCATCTTTGTATTCCCAAAAACGTATAGTTAGATCATCATCCGTCATAAATGTAAATTGTGTTGCTTCGACCCCACGACCACAAAGCTTCATAATCGAATTAGATGATGAATTAGACGAATAATATGAAACTATTTTACCATATATTTTCAGCTTTTTGTCATGCATAATTTAAGTTTTTAATGGGTCGTTGCCATGTAGGTGACATGTAGAGACAAATCTATTTGTAAGTCTTAATTATAAAAAAAAATTAAATTAAAATTTTATTTTACAATATCCAAAAGTTTTACTTAAAACATTATTTTATAAAATGTAGTGATTTAAATTTTAAATTATTATTTAATTTTTTTGCCACATAATTAAATGATTTATAGATTGTTCTCGCATAGACTTCATGGTAGGTAGTCCACGGGCAGTAGCAAATTTATCTATGTGACTTAATTGCCAAAATAATTAATTTGAAATATTTTTTTTGAAAAAATTACAAAATGGTTAAGAAAACGACAATAGTTACAAGTTAATTAGTTCCGTGTGTGCAAAAAAAGTTATACATCTTGTAAATATGTCACCTTTTTGAACTATGATCTAAATGCCCAATTTTTTTAACAAGATAAATTTTTTTAATTTATAATATAATTTTAAAAAATATCGTAATTTAAATTATAATAAAATTTAATGATATCAGTGAAGACATATAATAGGACTACTAAAAATATATATAGTAATATTAAGGGATATTTATATATTAATTAAAAATGATTATATTTATAACTTAATATATTTACACAAATACATAAATTTTTTGCACATAAACATAATTTTTTTTCGCGTAGAACAACTTGTAATTAATATATATATATATATACGTAAACCCGCGTATTACGCGAAATTATTAAAAAAATATTTTTAATATAGATTATATTATGTGAATTAATAAATTTTAATTTCTTGTATATTTATATATAGATTTATTCGATAATATAAATCTATATTTATATAATTTTGAGGCTATCTTATTCACATAATATTTAAAATATGAAAATAGTGAATTACTTTTGTATTCACATAATATTAAAATATAATTTAAGGCTATTTTATTCATACAATAATTAAATGTTGTATCTGTTTGAAAATAGTGTATTACTTTTGTACCAATCTATGATTATTTCAAAATTTTTATTATTATATAAGTATGTTAAAAAAAATTAAGAACATATCAAAATATATGATTAAAAAATCAAGAACATAATATTTTATAATATA